>LR539298.1:438110-845436 GCA_900536315.3 Caenorhabditis becei
AAACAACGAGAAGCTCGAGCGGACGAGATGCTGATACATTTGTCATTTTGGAGTACCGAAACGAGGCAACACACCGGCGGATAACCGAGACGGAGAGCCGGATAACGGATAGCTCTTTTTTTGGATCGGGGGACGGACGGTGCGAAAAGGAAAGACAGGGGGAGAGCCAAGATCAACTGGCAGTTGACAATGGACACAACAAGTGATAGCTATCGATAACAAGTGTTGGCCAACGAAATAAGGGCTCAGAAGACGCAGAACGTTGCGAAATGTTTCAGAAAGCAGTGCGCATGGAAAACAGACTCCAGGGCCCCTAGGAGTTACCCTGATAACGTTTATGAGAATACCCCCAATAACACAGTTATAAGATAGCGCAAGTTCTTCAATATTCAGCAATATCTATCAACATGAAAGTGTGAAAACTCACTGGGAATAGAACAGCATACATCTAAACACTGTTTCATGTCTGTCGTCGTCTGCGAAGATACCGTAACCGCGCCTTGACCGAATCGTTTCTCATTGAAAATCTCAAGTTGGCCACAGAAAACATCGATGCCTCCGACAGAATTGATGAATAGTAGAAAAACGAGGACATCGTTGAGAAGGTGTCTTCGAAAACGCATGGCTACGCGGGGGATACGCGAGGAGCCGCGAGAGCAGCAGGTATGCGGGGGGCAGGTGAGACGGGAGGGGCTCGCAGAGACAGGGAGAGCCGGCCGGCTGCTGCGCGACTATGTACATGTATGAAGGGAGGGAACCGAGTGTGTAGAGATGACGAGGTCGTCGAACCGCACATTTTTGTGTTTGTTTTGACAAGACACTGAAACCAAACCACCCGCCCCTTTTCTCGGCCACCGGTGAACTGATAAGCACAACAAGATGGGAACCACTTGGCGCTGTAGCTGGGAAACGAACAGCTATGCTTGAGAGATTGCACTGAAGCTTCAGCTGAAGGAGAATCGGAACGACTTTCCAGGTTGATATTCTAAGCGGATTTGGCTGGCATTGGTGGTTTTTGGAGACTGGGACCTGACAGCTGGAAGACCTGAATTATATTTTTACAAATTGCGCTGATTTTGAGCTTCCAGATGAAGTTTCAATCCGCCTGCTACGGTATCTTCTTCGATTCATGTTTCTCCGTTTTCTGCAATTTCAAGGTGCACGCTGATTTTCGACAACGGGTCTCGACACGAATTGCTCATGCTTGTAGAGCTTACTGTATTTCCTGGGAAAATCTTTTGAGTTGTCGCAACAAACAAGTTAATTTCTGTTTTTCTTTTGTTTTTTGAGATATAAATTTACAATTCCCATTAAAGATTTTTTAATTTAAAATTTTTTCTTGTTAGTTTCAGCAGTTCACAACCATGGCGATGATGTTGGTGAGCAAAGAGGTCCTTCGTGTTGAGACGATTCCAAACAACAAGTTTCAACTGAATCCGTCGTGCTCTCTCTGTTCCGCAGAATTCGGTCAGTCCTGGGCTTACCGATCTGATAAAAAAGGCGTTTTCCAGATTCCAGTGCACATCTTCCGAAATTCCTCTCTTGTGGACACACTCTTTGCGTGCAGTGCATCGACAGGATTATTAAATCTATGTGAGTATACTTCTTTTTTTCTAAGTTTCTTAAAACACAATTTCTTTCAGTCAGGTTTCACATTCTGGAGACGGCGATGCACACACTCATTTCGTCTGCACTATTTGTCGTGTGAGTTGTATGTATTAACAAAAGCTCAAACTAAAACGCGCTTTTCAGTCATCGATGGAAATTCCACACAACGGAGCCAGCGGATTTCCCAACAACTTTCAGCTTCTCTGTGAGCAGTTTTGATAACAAATAGGATTGTCTCACACGTCTCCAATTACAGCAGCTTCGAAAGACGCTCGTTATATCAACTGTACCACCTGTGACACTCAGGGAAACGAGACAACGTTCCATATTTGTCGTGAGTGTACCATCCAGACGCATGATTTCGATGTGCACACCATCCTGACTGGTCTTGAGGTTGGAGATCTTTCTGTTAATAGTTAAAGAGTGGTTCCATTCAGCCGGCTCTCCATCCGGATTCGTTCGTCGTTTGTTCCACTTGTGTTCTCAAAGAGCACAACACTGCCGGACACACGGTCATCGAGTATCTTCCTATCAGAGTTTGAAATTCCTGCTCTTCAAAATAATTTTTTCTGTGTTTCAGCTGAACTACCAGTATCAGAGCAGCATCCTCAGTGTTAATGTGCACTCTGCCCAAGCTGTTGAGAAGTTCGCGCGTCTCCGCACGATCCTCACCACTCTTCCGATTCTCGTCGAGAAGAAAGAAAAAGAAGTTTCTAATATGGTCGAGTTGGTGCAGAAAGCAAAGTCGAGTCAGAGCCAGCGATTGATTTTCGAAAAATACAAGGACGAGATTACACAAGTGAGCATTTTCTTCTAGACGAAACTGAATTTTCTCTTCAGATCAACAAAATGCTCGACCAACTTATAACAGAAGGCGGAAAACTGAACACGTTGATCAGTGAGAAGGCCGAGATTCTCTGCAAAATGAACGCGGAAACAAGTGCAATCCACTGCTTGCCGGAAATACCGAACATGGTTGATGTTCTCAAGATCTCGCAGCAAAATGACCCACCAATCGATCCGATAGTGAATGTCGAGGAAGATATTGTGTTGGAGGATGTGGAGGAACCGACCGTCGTTCCCGTCGCCATTCCGCCTGTTGAAATGGAACCCAACTCCTACGTTAATTTTACGTCGAGCATGTCAAGAATTAGCAGTGAGATTACCCTCAAGCCCATTCTGAATTCCATCATGAATTTCATCATTTTCGTAGCAAATTGGCTTTACAGCTTGCGGCTGACACAGAGAATCGACATAAACAACTTCAACAATGGTAAATTAACAATGTCTGATATCTGCGACCAATCTTCATTTCAGAAGACGCTGGTGTTGAGAGACAGTGGATCATCATTTCATTCGGGCTCATTTTTGTCACTTTCATAGTTTTCAAGCTCATGTTCTAAAATGTCAAAATCAAAATATGCACATATTTTCTTGTGCATGATTTGTTAATACTATAAAGCGTTTCTCACCAAAGGAAATGAGACTTTCCATTTGATCTACCCTCCCTCCGATGGCGCGAAACAGTCCCGGTTTGCCCGCCAACTTTCTTTCTCCCTCGTTGTTTCTCATGCTGTTTGAACTCAGTCGCTCCGTACCATGCATTCTTTCCAGAGTTCTGTCAGCGGACATAACTTCCTGCGGACTCCGTCGTGCTCTGTGTGCTTCGAGTCGTACGGTATGTTTCTTCATCTCGTTTCCATCAACTTTTTTATCTTTTCAGACGGAGAAAAGCGTCTCCCGAAGATACTTCAGTGCGCACACACTATCTGCGAGGAGTGTCTTAATCATTTAGAAACTACGAGCCGCACGAACATCCGAAACCAGCCGTTGGATCGCAGCCAAGTTAGCATAAACTGTCCCACGTGTCGAGTAAGTCCTTTCCCTCTGCTTCCTCACAAACCGTCAATTTTCCAGGCACTGACACACGTTCCTCGTTCCTACGTCAGATCGAACTACCAATTGTTGGACGTGATTGAAACGATGCGCGACGAACTGAGTCACAATATTTCGTTCATGGCATGCATCGACTGCCGTGGAGTGTACCACGAGAAAGAGTGAGTCGTCCTCCGAGAAGCAGTCAATGATCACTTGTTTCAGTGTGAACCTGTGCGGCATGTGCTCTCCGATCACTCGCGAATCGAATCCGCAAGAAGTTCTGGATAAGGGTATCCTGATAGAGAGATTCGCTATCTGCTCGACGTGCCTGCTACAAAAGCACATTCATCTAGGCCACCCGCACATCTCTCTCCAGCCCCTGCGGGTAAGTCTATCATCCCCATCATGTTCTCATTGCAACTTATAGGTGGAAATGCAAAGGATCGAGAATCTGCGTCGCATGAACTCGATCCAGGATTCTTTGGAAAAGATGCAGGAGGTGCTCTTTAAAGAGCTTCAAAGAGCCAAAGACATGTGTTCCGCGTGCGACGTCCAGAACGACATTTCTCGCTTTCAGCTGGCTGAGAACAGTTACGAACAGAAGAAAACGTTCGATGAGTTCGTCGCCCAGCTGAAGACCAAGTCGGATCACTTCAAACAACTCGTCGATGCTGCCGAGAAGTTGAACGATGGAATAAGACAGTGGAATGTATGTTGAGCACTAACTGTTCTCTAATTGTATCTGCTTGTTCCAGTCTGACTCGAAAAGCCGTC
The DNA here is from genome assembly GCA_900536315.3 of Caenorhabditis becei. NCBI lineage: Eukaryota > Metazoa > Nematoda > Chromadorea > Rhabditida > Rhabditidae > Caenorhabditis > Caenorhabditis becei. Next base: position 442,371 of record LR539298.1, read on the forward strand.
CGCCACGTCCGCCGAGCCCAACGGCTGCTCCAGTTGGAGTGAACGGCGACCCGTTCCCTCAGCCGAACAACTACCCGCTCTACTATTTCGAGCACTTGGAGGTCCCCCAATAATCGCCCCTGTACTACTATTTCTGCCTGATATTCTGTTATTCTCCCGCCCATGCTCCCACATTCTTACAGAGTTTTACAGTCCCCGCACGACCTGATTCGCGTCGAAAAACGAACAATTAACTTTTCAATAAACTATATGTCACGCGAAGAATTTTTTCCCATTGAAATGTTTATGATTCTTTCGAAAAGTCCCAAAATGTTACCGATAATGACAATTTTTCCAAATGCGGGCGTCCCGTCCCAGAGAGAAAATGTGTGTTGAAGGGAATGGAAAATGAAGAAAAGCACTTGAATGCAGTAAAGCGAGCACTTGGCAACGGAAGAAAAAACTTGCAAATGCGGAAGTGAGTAGTCCCAAATGGAGAGAAATGTGGCAAGTGAACACCAGAAAAAGAAGGAATTACTAGGTAAAGCGACAGAAGAGGAGGATACAAACGGGCGGACGACGGCCGAGTACGGGAAAGGGCTACACGGAAAAGATAACAGGGGAGGGTGGGTGATATGAAACTACAGGAAGGAACGGGGATGTGTAATCACACGTTGGAAGGGTCGATTGTGCTGGCTAGGCAGTGAAGAATAGGTTCATAGAGGGTCTACAGACAGGAAAGTGACTAGAAAGGAACGAGGAAATGAGGGCCTAGGGAAGGGAATCGGGTCAGTGACGGAGCACCGATTGACGTTGCTTCAGCTTTTCGGCGTACGACAGCTTCTTCTCGGGAACCATCTGCTTGATGTTCCGCCGACCGGCTGCTACGGAACTGAAAGAGAGCACAGTTGGATCTGATTGTTTTCATCAGAGTCATGTTCAGAATCCGTTATCTTTATCACTCCGATGTGTTCATGTCGAAACTCATCGGGTGGGAAAGATAATATCCGGATCTCATGAACATTTACACACCTTTCACAACATCATTACACCAATCACAAATCACTTGACAACGATAATAGCAACTGCCCAGAAGAGACAGTTGTCATCGTCTACCTGAACGTCGGCTTTTGCGGCTTCTTCTCTGGTTCTGCCTTTTTCGGCAGGCATGGGAATGCGGTTTCTTCGAATGCGAACGAAGGAACGACAGGCGACACGACTTGGGCGGGAGGCGATTGCTGAAAACAGAGAAGATACTTCCAGAAGAACACAACTTTCAGACCACTTTTTCAGCGACATGATTATGGTGTGGCTTTTGCTCTAGCTTCGGTCTCGATTGATTCGAGTCATGACCATTCTGCTCATTCTTCTGCTCCTTTACTTCTTTCTGATCCGCCTTCACTTCTACCGGCTCGACAAATATTGGACGATGCACAGGAGGAGTCACGGGAGTCGAAGGCGTCAGAGTGTTGGTTGCAGTTGCCGTTATGGTGATCGAAGAAGCCTCGGAGCTCTTCCTCCGTCTATCATAGTTTGGAGCCGGCCATACTGGCGGTGCGGGAAGATCCGTTGGGGTCGGAACACTGTATGTGTAGGTGTTCGGCTGAACTGGAGGCGGAGTACTCGCTCCTGAGTTGGTCGGAGTGTTCGCGCCTTCCGGGGAGAAGTACTTGGAGCTGGCACTCGATGACGAGGAAGACGAAACTTGTGGTGCATGACGGTGGTGGCTGTACTGATTGTGATTCTCGTTCGACCGCCAGGCCTGCGAGTGTCCGTTCTCGTTTCGCCAGTTCCCATGTCCGTTCTGATGGTTGTGTCGACCACCTCCATTCCGTTGACCGCCTCTCCAGCTTCCTCGGCCGTTCTGCTGTCTCCCGTTGCTCTCATGGTGATTGTTGTGGCCATTGCCTTGGAACCGTCGATCTGCTCCACTACTACCAACACGAGCACGCCATTCATTCGAGTTCGCCGAGCCTGAGAAGCTGCGCGACTCGTTATACTGATTTCCATTTCCACCATTCCTACTAGCACTACGAGCATAGTTCGAGGTCGTGGTGCGAGTCGAGTTCGACGATGCCGTCGACATCTCGTCAAAGTTCCGAGGCGTAGTCGACGCACTCGACGAGTAATAGTACAGCTGCGACGGTTGCTGTGGCAGCTGTGAAAGCAGCGGCGGCGGTTGCTGGTAGACGCTGTTGCCCGAGAAGCGGCACGTCGGAGTGGAGTACTCGAAGTGGCTCAAATTCGATTCTCCAGGGCGGAAAGTGGCGACAGGTACGAACCCGAAATCAGCAAGTGTCTGCCCAATCTCCCGCAGCTGGATCGTGCCCGTTTCACCATTGCTCAACGTCGTCGTCCGACCATTCTCAGTGGTTTTCACTTCTGTTGGCGCCACAGGCGGAATGCCTCCAGCTCTTATCCGTGCCTGAATGTTGCAGAGCGTTTTCGACACACAATACCGAATGACTCACACAAACTGGTCTCTGGGTGACTTCGTTCTTTTTATGCTGCACTGACACGTACGCAACCTGAGTGTCGAGTTCGTTCTCATACGTGATGTACCAGCTGTCGTTCGACCCGTACTTCATCTCGACATATGCGGGACCATCGGCCAGAAGCTTCTCGACTTCCTACAACAAATCATATATATAACACCGCTCCCAGATGTTCGAACCTCTTTGTGCTCCTCAGGGATCTCTCTGATTATGATAGTTGTCCTCTTGGTCAACGCACGAACTTTATCGCCGGTCTCATTCAGTTCCAAAATTGCCGATTCTGCAAATGAAGCCATTTTCTAGCAGTTTTGCAGATTTAATCCCACCTTTGAGCGCTTCCATGATTAGTTCAATGTCAGTTGTTACAGATTTTATCTTCCGGAAGTTCGCAATCACGTTTATCAGAACATACTGGTCGTGGTCCATCTGACACCTGAGGTATCGGTCCTGCATCAGGTTCTCCCTGCAAAAGTTGATGTTGCAAAAAAGTCGATGCTTTTGTTTTTATCCAGCTCTAGCCGATTGACGTCAGGGCTCTCTGACGTGCCCAATTGAACTCTAGAGCAGGGATTACTGTAGGACTAGTGCCTCGGGCAAGTTTTTGCAAACGCTTTTCTTTACCAATCTTGCATGCTTTCTCGAATCATTTTTTTCTAATTCCGATTCTCGACGTACTTTCTGACAGAGAGCCGACTCACCTTGAGAAGTAGAATTCCAATTGGGCCTTCAGCTGCTGCTTTTTTTCGTCTCGGGTCGGCGGTGTTTCTTCTACCGGAGGAATGTACTGACTGGGATGCTGACTGGATGGAGACGGGATCGGAACGGATCCCAACGGCTGAGGGCCGATCATCATGAGTGTCGCCTTACACTCACGATTGAACCTGGAAAACGTTCTTTTTTATGAAAAGAGGGAGGAGTACGAAGCGAGAGGATATGAGCGAAGCGAAATGTAGTCATGGTGAATTGCACGCTGTGAATCGGCTTTCTCCGTCGCTTCTCTGATCATCAGAGTCTCTAATTAGTGCAAACGAATACGGGCGAAGGCTCACGGACAGACGCGACAAAGGGACACAACACAACGCTGTTTTTGATGCTTCTCTCTTCTTTTCCTTCTCCTTATTCTTCGGATTACGACGACATGGAAAATGAAGAAAGGGCACGAAAACAGACGGGAGGGAATGGGAAAAAGGGGAGGAATAGAGTGATGTTGAGCGACGAAGAGAATGAATGCGTGGTGTCATCTGTTTGGTTTCAGATGTATGCGGGCGGCGGAATGCTTCGGAATGAAGGCGTCCCACCGGGCGGCTGCGCCGTCGCCCACACGTTCCAATGATTTCATGGCTTGTCTCTAGGTCAATCAGGATCACGTGTTCCGTAGAAGACATCTGTCCTACGTTGTTAGTGACGAGGACTTTGAATTTTGTTTTTTGTCTCCGACTCAATAATAGAGGGTAGTCAACGACTACCGCTCGAGCCGAGTCACTCCCCTTATGACTCAGCTCGAGAGAATCGGCGAATCCAAAAATAGAGGTGACTTTTCAAACTCTTTCTAATTAGCTCACGAATCCGATTAAATTTCGCAGAGGCGCAGAAATACGAGTTACGCGTCACGTGAAACGTGCCCTCAGTACGAAAGCAAGTCTTATGGAAATGCACTCCTGACCAAAGTGGTTAACCTAGATTTGAAACGTGTCTTGGGAACGTTCACTGAAACACCAGCGTCATTGAATTTGTGGAGTGAGTCATAATTTTTCGACAACGTTCCTTTTGGAAACTTCCGGACAAGGGTACAAAGTTCAGTTTCAAACCATCAAACCAAGGAGGGAAGCCGGGAAGCAAAGGGGAATAATGTACGGTCTTCGGGAGGAGTGATCCCGTCGAAAGACTACACAACACAACGAAAACTGATCGTGGCGATAATGATATGTGAGGTGGTTGGGAGGAATCTTGTCATTTCGTCTGGAGGGATGCGATGGATAAAAGGCGCAACGGCCGGACGCGAGAGAGAGAAAGGCGACGAAAACCACTTTAGAGGGACGATTCGACGGACTGTGGGGGCCGTCGAGAAGGGAGAGAAAGGAGATGTGTTCGATCGCAGAGCGAGCCGCCGCACACGGTGATTCATCAGCCGATACGGGCGAGCGCGAGAGGCGAGAGAACGATGGGATCGGAGACGCGCCGACATGCGCACGCACCGGCAGAACTGTCGATTTTTTGAACGAAGAAGAAGAACGCGAACCGAAAACAGTGTAAAAACGGAATAGGGGGCAGGTGAAATGAGAAGCAACACGAATACAGGCAAAGGGATCGATAGCGTTAAGCAGACACACTTCTGCCTTACCAATAGGGGAGTGGCGGAGGCTTGGCGATGACACCCGATGCGGAAGTGGACGCCGAAGTGCCCGGCGAGTGCGCAGCCGACGTTCCAGGGTCTGTCGAGGTGGGTCTCTCCACTGCCGTCTTGCCGTCGAACTTGCCGACCATCCGCTCGATTTGTGATTTGTCGATTTGGATCGCCTACAACAACAACAAGCTCAATCTTCGAAATTGCAGAAGCGCGGTGTGTGGGTGGGCATTTCGTAGCAAGCCCTGTGATAAAATCGTTGACTATCGGGTGGGGTGTTTGGTGTTATCAGAGGAAGACGGAGGACAATTCGTGCAAAGTCACGGAAATGACGAATCGGGTCGAGAGGCTGACAAAAGATGAATTCGCGTGCAGAAACATCAACAAAGAGTCTGAGAACTCTTCTGTGCAACAAGGAAAATATGACCAGGACCAGATGGAGAAGTTTCGATCTATCCCTTGGTTCTCTTCCCTTCTTCCTCTCTCCTTCCTCGTTTTTATGGCAATTTCCGGCAAATTTAAGTGCTTTTGTCCATTTTCGCAATCCATCAACTACGTTTTTATGACGTGGAAAGCTCCGTTTTTCTCGGTTTTTTCTCGGTTTCTCTCGTTCTGTCCCCTGGCATTTTCGCCCGTTTTTCTTCCGTCAAAAGTCTATAAATATTCACAATTTTGGTCGAAGCTGCCATTGGAGACAAAGAAAGACTATGCACGCATAAATTGAGATGTGAAATGAGTGAGGTGCGCAACGAAGGCATCTTGCCGTTTTTTTTAGCTTCGGAAGAATAGGGACTCTTCAAAATATAAAACAGAAACCTCGTTTGAAGGGAAACTGAAAGAAAAGAAACGAAACAGAGAGTAACTCTCAGGGCTACCGTAGTCACTCTAAAGTTAACAAGACTAATCAGACTTTGAGAAAGTGTCTTTAATCCTGGCAATCAGCCTTTCTAGAAGTAAGAACCAACAGATTGGACTTTCTAAAAGAGAAATAGACCTCGACAAGAAAATTCCGGTTCTGTAGAACGATTGGAGGTGCGAAAGAAGTGAAAGTCGAAGAAGTATGTGACACTTTTGGAGTAAAAATTCTGTCTGGGCATGTGTGGCTCGCTGCTTGTTTAGAAGTATGTTTCTGATTTCCATTTTGTAGCATGTTCAGTGGATGTTGGAAAGCTTTGGAGAGTTCCTTTCGCATAACCAACTCACCTTCTGTACAACGTAATTGCGCGGCGACACTTCCGTGCATATGTAGAAGGCGTCGGAATCAAGCTCAAAGTCCATCAAGGGCGATGAGTGGACGACGACGTGGAGAACGAGAAGAAGTCAGTATCACGTCATCCGACTTATGGAAGCGAATGGAGAAGGGGAAGATGGAGGGGGAGGCGGCGGCGGCGAAGGCGACGGGCGCAGCGACCAAGCCACTCTTCTTCTCTGACCGTGTCGTGTCAGCCGGTTTGGCGAGGGCATACACGCAGAGTGGCATGCAGAGACCGAGGCGCCGAAGCCCGCAGAGATACGGGGGCGATGGCACGCAGACTGCCACGCAGGGAGACGGATGGCAGCGACCGGAGGGGAGAAGACGCCTCGATTGTTTTTTCGAGCGAAAAGCCTGGAATATACTGACGGCTGCCGACGGCTCTTCTGCCATCATTAGGGACCCTTCGAGCCACAGCCGTATCCCTTATTTTCAGCGATTCCTCCATTAATTTCGCTCCTTTCGCAGGGAATTTGTGTTGTGTGGAAGACAGGACGTATTCCAAAAAGCGAGGAGGAACACAATCGACTGACGTCACACACGAACCACAAGCATCTGACTCTATTTTGTTGATAAGGGCATGATCATCAACAATTAGGAGTCGGTTCGAGGAGAAACTAGACAATTCTCTCGGGTTTTCGCATAATCTTTGATTGATAGAAGCGCTCACGACATACGAAACAAATGAAACTTTACAAATGTTTTCAGAGAAAAAATTATACAGGGACAGGATAAAGTAACAAGTTCTGAAAACGAGAAAACGGAACCTTTAACAGTAAAAATTGATAGGAAAAACTGTAAAAAACTAATTTCGAAGCTGCCGCCAATGTATGCGATGGGGCGCGCTTGCACCATCTCTTTCGCCGCGTTATTTGAAACAGAATTCCTAGTTTTTCTCTGATTTTTCAACATAAACTTCTCATTTTAATGTTGAATTTGATTTTTTTAGCAAGTAAACTACATTTATATCCAAAACTAATTTCTGCGCAAAATAAAAACCAAAAATTTTGAAGAAATAACGCCAAGTGTTGTTTTCCCTAGACTGACTTTCAACAACAATTTAGAATAAACAATTTCGAAAGACTCCTGCTTGGCTGCTATTCTACGTCTCTAATTTCTTTGCGCTCATGAAGTTGTGCCACGAGCTCTTCTCAGAAAATGTATTTCAGAAAGAAACGCCATGGAGGAATGGAAAGCTTCGTTCCGCGAAATTTATGGTAGGGAGCCGACTGCCAGTGATTTATCTATTGCTCCGAAACATGTCAAAGGTAAATCAAAAGTTATGATTACCTAGAAAATTGAGAGTGTTTCAGAAGTTTTACAAAGCGAAAAACAACCAGAGAAGAACGAAGAGAAACAAGTTAAAAGGGGAGTTAAACGAAAAAATTTCGAGATGAGGATTATGGACACGGAGCAATTCAGTCCAGTGAAAAAGCGGGTAAATTTGAAGAAAACAGAAGACGACGATGACGAAAACACGATTTCGCTGAGAACTTCGCCAAGAAAGGTAACAATTACTGTGCCTATAATCTTCGAAAATTGGCTGTAATTCTTGATTTTAGAAGCTGCAGTCGCTGGAAAATTCTCCGAGAAAGCCTTTCGTCCCAACGAAAATGGTGTTCTCTCCTGTCAAGGTATTTTATAATTTGAAATACACTGTGTAATATCTCTATTCAGAAGTTCCAAGCAAGGTTAGGCTTTTCACCATTCAAGTCGCCAGTGACGTCACCTCGAAAGGTATTCCCGTTTGCTCCCCAACGTCCGAAACCATTAATTTTCTAGAAACTTGCCGGCCCCAGCTCACATGTCGACTTGAACGACTTCTCGCCTTTGAAATCCTTCTCGACAAGCGCCTCGAAATCAGCGAGCAAATGTTCACTGACTCCGATAAAATCGCCCACAAAAAGAGCTTATCAAAGACAGCTGTTCAACAGAGTGAGTTCAAACTTCTCGTTAAGTTTTTGACGAAACATGAAAAAGTACTGACGAAAAGTGTCAGCAAGTTTTGAGAGATGAAGGGACGAGACTAGTTGCTGTGTAGCTCTGGTCAATCTCAAAACACAATTCTAAAATAGATCATAAGTCGATTCCCTGAACTTGAGCAGCAAACGCTGTCGCGTTCAAGAATTATTTCCTTGGGTGAATCTTCAGTAAACAACGAGATGGTTTCTGATATTTCCCAGTGTAGGTCCCTTAGAAAGTCTTCCAATCAGATCCCCCCTCGTGATTATTTCGATTGGGAAATCGCATCAGTCGATCGCCAATTTGATAGCCACCCCAGCAGCAACAGCGGATGTTTTACGACTAATTAAAGAGGGCGCTTCCCTTCTTCTCAGTTGCGGTTCGTCCCTTCCGCGGCTGGAAATCGTCTTGTTCCTCTCGGACGATCGCTGGTTTTCCAGCCGAGTGAACAGGCGGGTGTTTCAATACAAAACACATCATATTTCTCGACACCACACTCAGAATTCCGGTTTCGTGTTTCCAGCGGTGGGGCTGATGATGCGATTAACCAGCGAGTAATCATCGGGTTTCGGTTACTCGTTAGACGGTTTTAACACACTCCTGGAAACGGAAAAAGCAGAGTTGGAATTTCTAAAGCTTAAAATTAAAATGTTTCAGGATCTCGAATCACTGTTGCAACCGACGCCAGAGAAGTTCGAAGAGGAAGAAGAGGATCCAGGAGAAGAGTTTGGCGATGAGACGTAACTATTTCGGGCGGGATATAAGTTAAAACAACTGTGTTGCAGGAACGAAGAGGTCGCCAAAGCGAGAGCCTACAAACCGGCGGCTCGAAGACTCGGCGGATCGGCCAAAGGAGATCAGAACTTCCAGAAGATCAACTTGCGAAAGAAGCAGTTCGTACGTGGCAAAGGGACAGCCGAGCAGAAGCGAAAGCTGAAGAGGAAGCAGATGTTCAAGAAGAAGACGTAACTGAATTAGTTCTTTTCTATGCTTGTATTTCAAATCTGTACTTCTATTCTCTGTCCTATTCGACCTGTCCGTTTATTCATTCGGAAAGAGAGTAATGCGTCGATCAAATGCCACGCAAATGGCAGGTTCCCAAGCCGAATGGCACCATCAACACACATACCGTACGCACTTTTACACTCCGTGTTTGCTCATAACTTTTTTGAAATCGCCCTCAAAAAACCGTTTATTATTTGTCGATACTTATTAGAAGAGAAGAAGAGAAAGGGACGAGAAACAGGAAGGGGAAAACAATTGAACAATTGCTCGGCTAGAAAAGATAACGGAAAGAAGGGGGGAGAGAAAGTGCGGGACGGGATTGGGAAGTCTAGTCGTTTTTGGAAAATGGGAAGGCACACGTGGAACGAAAGGGATCAGATCTCGCGGAACTCCGGTTTCTTCTCGGACCGACTGCCCTCTTCCTGAAGGAAACGGTCCCACATGTCGACGATGACGTCATGAGAATACACGGAGCCGCCGTTGTTGTCGATCAGATGCGTGATGAACACGCCGTCGGCCTTCAGCTTGTGGTCCACGAATTTGTCCAGCACGTTCGACGCTGCAATATCAAGTGTTCTTCCAACTGTCAATGAGTTGTATTCCCCCAAACTTTCTCTAATTCTCATTCTCTAGGTTGCCCAATTCTCTTTTTTCCACCCGTTGCGTGACAGTTTCCCATGCGCCGGGTTCATGTTATGACACCTCGATCCGCAAAAGGACGTACGGTCATGATGCAATTGCAAGTGGCAGCCGCAGTCAGCGGAAGAACGGCCTTGTCAACTCAAATTATACGGCCACCAGCAATGCAATTAGTAGTTCGCAGAGTGGACATGGAACTTACAGCGAGAGTCATCATCGATGAGACCATCGACTTGCAGGTACGACTTGATGTGGGCCTTGCGCGCCGAACGGAACAGAAGTTTGCGGGTCCAGTTGATGAGGTTCAGGAAAGTGACGACGCCGACGATGACGAGCCAGAACCAAAGGAACACGTACACCTGAAAACGATGCGGTTTTCGACTTTGGTCTTTCAATCGAGGCTTTGTGAAGCTTCTCCTGAACTACAGTAGTCCCAGCTGTCTATTCGGGCTCTTCTACAAATGTTGATCAATGTTATCAGAGTGAGAGTCTCAGATCCCTAACCATAAAACCCCTCCCAACTATGACCTAAACAAGATCGTCTTCCCCTCCCCATTCCCATTCAATTTTACAGATTTTCCGCATGAAATACGAGAAGGTGTCAAGGCCTCTTCGCCCACACCTTCAGATTCTTATCTCCAGCAGCCTCACCTTCTCGTTGAACATGTTAATCATCAGCACACATTGGACGGTGTGACGGTGCTTGTTGCCGAGCACCCGCACCTCGAAATCGCACATGGTAACTCTGAAAACACGGTCCCCATTATTCGATTCAATTCGACTGAGAGTCTTCGATTCGCGCGGTAAACACATTCATTTCGACGCGTATTTGCGTTGCAAATACATGCCGTAAACGTTTATTGGAAGTCGTGCAAACAGGCGACAAATTCCGAAAGGATTCGTTCGAAACAATGGTTACTAAGGGGGGCATTCCTCATGATTTATGAGCCATTCTTCCGCATGGATTGGCCATCGAATTCAGAATTCATGTTTTGACAAAAGGACAACAGTCGCTTTTTTATTCCGAAGAGGGTCTCGACACGAATGTTCCGCGTGCTACAGTACTTCCGAAAAGCCATCTGTCACCTTCTGTGTTTTAGAAGCACTTCTTATTCTCCCGATTCAATTAAAATCGTCCCTCTAATCGAATGTTACTGTCTGTTCTCGAGTGTGGTAAACACGACAGGTCCCTCACACATTACGCCCGTTATGCATTTGCATGAGATGACCTCGAGACCCCCTTCAGAAGGCGCAGATACCAATCGCAGCTGATGACTTGTGTTGTTACCTCGGGAAGTGGCCGCTCTCCTCCCATTCGCGTCCATTGAAGATGTCCGAAAGGATGCCGGCTCCCCAGAAGGTGTAAGAGGTGCCGAGGAAGCTGAATCAGATGTGAAATGAATAGAAAAGAGGAGAGATGGGCATACTTGTTGAGAATGATGAATTGGACGACGATCTGGACGAGGTAAAGCACTTTGCAGACGAGGTACAGGTTCGTCAGGTACGATCCTCCGTAGGCGATTCCTGATCCAGTGGCTGAAAGTTGAGAAGTTCCCTCTTGTTGCAAGTTTGGTTTCTTTGTCACCAGAAACCAGTTGCCACGTCATGTAATCCTCTTTTTCTAACCCCATTATCTCCTTATTTCGATTTACGGCGGCAAGGTCAATTACGAGTGAAGAAGTGGGAAACTTCAGAGGCGCCCCGAAAAAAATGGAGGAGTTTTGACAGATGACCGCGCGGGAAATGCTAATGAGGCAGAAGTTTGGCAATTCTGAGGATGTACCAGACCTTCAAAAGATCGGAAGTTCCCAGAGCCCCGCTCGTCTTTTGCACTTTTCCATTCTTTGCATAGTAACTTCCAGACGACCCCTCGGGAAAGGTTGCCATATTTGATCAACACGGCGGCTGCCGAATTCAAAGACCATTCCTCTGTCAGTGTCTCTGAACCAGTTTTCCCTCGCACCTCTTCTTCCGGATCATCAACCGCGCCCTCTCCAAAAAAGTTGTCTCTCTACGCCTCTTTTCGTAAAACCAAGATGGCGGCTAATTGAGAAAAAGACAGAACGTGGTCTCGGGACTCACTGTATTTGGCGAAACGGGACTGCAGACTCAGCGATTCGTACAGATGAGCTCCGGTGGCCTTGGCGGATTCGCGGCGAGCCTTCTCGTCGACTCGATCGGCTTTCTTGGCTCCGAACAGCATCTTCTTGAGGGCGACTCCCGAGTTGAAGTTCATGAGGCGCCAGAAGAGGGAGGGCAGGTAGAAGAGGATGGCCTGGAGTCCGAGGATGAACGGCACCCACTGGTAGTAGCCGATCTCGGCGGCTTCACGGTCGATCTCGGAGTCTGGGATGTACTTCTCGGGCCGGATGAAGTAGGTGTTCTGCACGAAACAGTAGTTCTCACTGTACTGCTCCCAAGCACCTGCAAAGAAGTCGTTGAGGCTGGGGTGGGATCGGGATCTTCCTCACCTGTGAATTGAGCAGGGATCCAACACTGGATCGGCTGTCCGACGTACTGTTTGGCGGAGAGTGTCAACGCGAAGATGACGAGAAGCATGGGGGTCCAGTAGTAGTTGAGCCTATCGATGGAGTCATCATCGCCCTGTTTGTGCAGTCCCTTGAGGAACGCGTCCAAGAAGAACATTTTCCTCGAGAGAGTGGTCGGTCTCGACGGTCGGGGGGAGACTGAAAGATGATGGAATTGAGATGGGAAGATGGAAGAGAGTGCAAGGGGAGCAATGATGATAGGGATTACGGTAGGTGTAGGACACGTCGAATTAGCATATCATGTAGTGGGAGACAAAGTTGCAGAAAGATCAGAGAACGAGGCGGGAACATCGACAAGGCTGTGATCATGAACTTTGAAAGGGAAAAGAGAGAGGGAGTTGATTGATGAGGGTTACAGTAAGAAGGGGAGAAGATAGGGGGAGCCGCGGGGGATGCCCTTTCACTGCTGCCAACGCAAACAGAGAAAGCTGGCAGAGGGAATGGTGAGTCATAGGATGACGGGTCTGCAGAGCTACAGTACCCGGGATGAGTAGGATGGGGTTTCGGGAATCATGGAAGTACAGTCATGGAAAAGTTGAAGAGAGAGAGAGAGAGTACGAGAGAGTAGGAGAGAGGGAGAGAAGCGGAGATAATAGTAGTAGTAATGGTACAAAACCGGCGACGAGGGAGTCTCAAAGAGAAGAGAAAGAGGGGCCGACAGCGTGCCCGGGGAGAGATCGGCGCCGTGCCGACGTCTGCGTCTCCACGTCGCCGATCGCTCTCTCGCGGACACAATCGATGCAAGCACCGCCCTCCGACGCTGAATGCATGACGATGATCAAGTTGGCAAAAAGAGTGGTTTGTGTGTCCAGCCTCATCGCAATCACGACTACGGCTACACCTACAAACTAAAAGGTCACAGTGGTTAGTGCGCTCCAATGCAAATTAGAAGGGGAAAAATGATGAGGGAAGGGATGATAAATGGGAAGGATAAGGGTAATTGAAAAGGACACGAACGAGAAAAAGAGAAAGAAAATAAAAAAGGAAGAGATAGACGGAAAAGGGCAAAGAAAGGTGAAATCGAGAAAAAAAAGAAGATAAAATAAGTAAACAAAAGGTTATAAAGTACAGGTATAATTGGGGAAATGTCGACCCATTGAAAAGAAAACAAATTGAAAAAACCAAAATTGTTTTGGTATTTTCAGCCGTTAAAACTTTTATTACCAAGTCAAACAATCGTTATTAGGGGAAGGTAAGGCCTAAACAAGGAAAGAAAAAAAAACAGATAGGGGCACTTTTGGGAAAGGAAAGTTCGTTACATCTCAGACTCGTCCTGGAAGTTTTTGAGAAGGGGCGCGGCGTCTTTGACCAAAAGGGGCGGTGCCGAGTAGGGCGGAGGGACCGCCGTGTTGAAACGTCTCCACATGTCTCGGATCAGCTCGACGACTGGCGTTTTGCCGTTGTTCAGTTCGATGAGTCGAAGAATGAAAACGGTGTCAGGGGAGAGGAACTCGGTGACGAACTGCTGCAGCTTCCCACGGTTGTTCTTCACTTTCGGGTCAATCTGAAACGAAGAATGTGAGAAACCACCTCGAGAAATGATCTTACGTCCTCCACGTAAGGCTGGATGAAGCTCTTCGAAACGCTGGTTCCGGAAGCTCTGTAGAACCAGTAGAAGGTGTTGGTGAGGGTGGCAGCGGTCAGAATACACAGCCACCACCAGAGGGCCACGAAGATCTTCTCGTTGAACATGTTGATCATCAGAACGCATTGCACCGAATGCTTGTGAATGTTGTCCAGGTTGCGCACTTCGTACTCGCACATGGTCACTCTCGGGAAGTTTCCAGTCTCTGGCCACTCGCGGCCCGCCCACAGATCAGAAGTGACCTCGGCTCCCCAGAAGTACGAATCGACTCCGAGCATCTGCTTGAGAAGGAAGAATTGGAGGAGCACGTTGATCAGGAACATGACTTTCATGAACTGAAACAAATGGATTGAGATGACGAGATGAAGCAGAACAAACCAAGTAGGACATGAGAACTGCAGACTTGTTAAAGTGACTCTGGTATCTGGTCTCGAAGTGCAGATTCCTCTTTCTCTTCTGACTGATGTATCCGGCGATCGTCGAGATTGTTCCCTTTCTCGACTCTTCGTTTCCTTCGGTGGCAGTGCAGGTGTTGCAGAGAGAAGTCACGTTTTGACCTGGAAACGAGGAAATGATAAAGCTCATTTCAAGAAGAACTCACCAGCCATTCCGTAGAAAAGTCTCCAGATGACAACTGGGAAGTAGAAGAGCATGGCCTGGAGGGCGAGGATGAACGGAACCCACTGGTAGTATCCGATCTGGTTCGTCTGCTTCAGAGTCGTTGTGTTGTGGTTCTCTGCAACCAGGTGCTCCCAGTTGAACGAGCGCTCAGCTTTGTCCTCTGCGAACGGGACAAAAAACGTGTTCTGCACGTAGCAGTAGTCTAATGCATATTCAGCCCACCAGCCCTTGTAGTAAGCCGGGAACCAGCAGTCGATTGGACTTCCTACGAAACTGAAAATCAAAATAGACACGTGGCACGCGGAGGCTTCAGATGTACCTCCATCCGGTGATGAAGGCCGAGGCGAGCACGAGTCCGATGGTGGTGGCGCAGTAGTTGAGCTTGTCGACAAAGTCGCCGTCGGGCTGCGGCGACACCGCCGACAGCAGATTCTGGATGACGTTCATGACTCAGAATCCGCTGAACTCGACGGAAACAGACTTCAGATGGCAGAAACTGAAATAGATGTGTGAGGGAGGGAAGGAGGGAATGGGCTGGGGGATGAAACGAAACGGAAGGACAGTACACGCAGTCAGTGAGGCCTCGGGAGGCATTCGAGGTCGTCTGCGTCTCGCCGCGCCGCGAAAGAGAGACAGGGGGCCGATGCAGAAGTGGGCGGGGCGACAGTCGCTCCGATTCTATAGACGATCGGAGACGCAGAGATGATCACAAAAAGAAGAAGAAGATGACGGAAAGAAAGAGAAGGAGAGAGAGGAGATGCCGACATGTACTGTAGAATATTAATGAGGTGCAATCGACGAGACCGTTTCGGAAAAATGATATGCAAGGGCCTTTTTTCGAAGTGATGATGCGGGGATCGGAACTGTGCACTTTGTGATGCAAATGGAATAAAATGATGTGCGTTTTATAGTTTCGGAGAGGCAGTGTGCGGGGGATTGTGTTCGTTCTGCAGAGGGTGGCGGCCGGGGGTTCCCATGGGTTACTGTAGCGACGGATGGACGGATTCTTGGGAAAGGAAGCTGCACGAATCGGAGTAAATCGGGTGTGAAGAGTGCAGATTCTTATCGTCCTTTACGGACATTTCTTATGGTTCGAGCCTCCACTGCAGCTGTGTTTTCTCGACCTCTATGTTTACTTTTTCAGCAACGATTTCGAATATTATTTCGAAACAAATCATGCTTTCAGTTATGACTTGTACAGTCGCCAATGGTCGTAAAATGGGATGTTTTGCTTTGCCGTCCTCCTTTCCAGCAAGCCTCCTCCTTCCTTTTCTTCCTCGTTTTTTAGGCATCACAATATTGTTTTTCTTGACTCATACACGTTGTAAATATAATAGAAGAACACATAAAAACGAAAGAGAAGTTTACGCGACGGAACGTATTCCGAGGCGGACGGAGAGGAGAGGCGGCATTTGAATTTGGAAAGAGACAAAGGTGCCGACGGACAGAGTCATGACCTTTTATGGACGGGTTAACTGTGAGAAGAGGGCGTGATTAACAACTCTTGGCACCGCGATTTGAATTGGGGATTCGGGTTGATCAAAGGAAGTAAAGGAGGGGTGAGAAAGAGTGATTATGATAAAAGGGAAAAGAGGTCGATTTGGGGATTTCAGAGTCCGAGATGGCTTCTAGAAACTTTCGAAAAGATGGTGATCTTTCATAAAAGCTTGTGAATTCCCCTTTCGCAAGCCTGGCTGGTGTCTAGAAATCAATTGGACGGATTCCAGATTTCGAAATGGATGAGACACCAACATGTTTATTTTCGATCAGTTTCATCGAGTACCAACCCCCCCCCCCTCCCTAGAATTCTATTTACAGTTTGAAGACATGTTTATTGTTTCAAATGTTAGACTGTGCCTTTCTGTTCTTCCTACTCCATTTTCATTTCTCTTTCTCGCTGTGCCCTCTGATTCATGAATCCGATCCAACCCGATCCTGTGATCCTCGGTCCATCCAGAAGACTCCAGCCCTCTGCTCTGCTGCTCCAGAAGTTGCTTGAAGTGAAGGTTCAATGAAGTTGCGTGGTTCATGAAAAACAAAGTGTTAGAAAAAGATTTATATGCATTTCAGGTATTTTCAGACGTTCAGAAGCCACCCACAACTCGCAGAGGCTCCTGTACATCATCAGAACCGCACCCGCCGACTTCCACAACTCGCAGAAGTCGTCTGACACGGTTCCGATTCCCGAAATTAGATACTCTCACTCACATTCTTGTCAATCCACAATGATTCCAGCGCCCATCCATTCCGAGAAGATTCTATCCGGTCGTGCTGCTCCAGGAACCGCTTGAGATGAGGAAGTATCGATGAAGTTGGCTCGATTCATGAAAAAAATTAGTTTAGTAATAGTTCTCGCTGATTTTTCGAAATTTGCTCGACATTCAGAAGCCTCCGCAACTCGCAGAGGCTCCTGCACATCATCAGAATCGCACCCGCCGGCTCCCACAACTCGCAGAAGCCTTCTGGCCTGATTCTGAATTCCTAAATTGGATTTTCACTTACATTTTGAAGATTATAATTGACCATCGGTTCCGATTCACTTCCAGAAGGTCGAACAAACTCCAGTCCGTAGCCGATCCAATGCTCCAGGTGCCGATGAGTCGCCGCAGTGATCCATGGTGAAGTTTCATGAAAAAATCAAGTGTTAGATTGTGTCTTTTGTAGTTTTCTAGATTTTTCAAATATTCAGAAGCCCCCACAACTCGCAGAGACTTCTGATCTTCATCAAAACCGCACCCGCCGACTCCCACAACTCGCAGAAGTCTTCTGGCCCCGATTCTGATTTCCGAAATTCGATTTTCCCTCACATTTTTTAAAAGTAGTTCCATTAAGTTCCCAGCGTCGATCCACTGCTCCAGAAGCTGATTGACACGTTGAAAGTCCAAGGAAGTTGGCTCAATTCATGAAAAAAGATAGTGTAGTACAAGGTCTCGTTGATTTTTTGAAATTTGTCTGACATTCAGAAGCCCCCACAACTCGCAGAGGATTCCGAACATCATCAGAACCGCACCCGCCGGCTTCCACAACTCGCAGAAGTCGGCTGACACGCTTCTGATTCCCGAAATGGGATTTTCACTTACATTTTGAGGATTCTAATCGAAAATCAGCTCCGATTTGCTTCCAGACGGTCGAGAAGCCTCCAGTCCGTAGCCGATCCAATGCTCCACGTGTTTTTGAGTAATCGCAGTGATCCATGATGAAGTTTCATGAAAAAATCAAGTTTTAGATATTGTTTCTAGTAGTTGTCTAGAGTTTTCAAATATTCAGAAACCCCCACAACTCGCAGAGGCTTCTGATCTTTATCAAAACCGCACCCGCCGGCTTCCACAACTCGCAGAAGTCTCCTGGCATGGTTCTGGTGCTCAGAATTTGGAGAAACAAACGTACATCCGTGTGAGAAGAACAATCCAGAGAAGAAGTCGTTTTCCAAATTGGAAGCTTGAAAACTGAATTTTCTTGGCATGAATTTCCTTTTATATGAAACTATCAGTGTTCCAGATCTTCACGCGGAAACTGATAACGTGTTATCAGCCTTGTTTGATAAAGAAAGTCCACGCGGGAATTCGAAACTCTCCAGAAGAGCTTCTTGTAAATCAGGAAACTGTGTGTGTAAACGATAACAGCAGGATACGTTAATGGGATGAAATGATCCCAGATGATTCTTTGAAGTGTCCGACAACTGCCTCAGCAGGAGTTGTTTATGGGATCAAAGTTCCCGAGGAAATGACGATACAAGTTCAAAAAAGTGCTGACACGGCTCCCCGGGGGACCATCCATCGCGCCCGCTTTCAACAGATTCACACATCCGAGAGTCCAGTTGGCATTTAATCAATTCGTGGCCCCGTGTCCTTTTCTTCTTCGTGACCTAACTTCTGGGTGGTCCTAATTAAGTGCTAACCGACAGGATGAGTCCCCGAGGAAATCATCTTCCAAAAGCATTCCGGGAACACATACATATCATCTTTTTGTCTTCTTCTCGACTTTTTCACCTAATCCCACTGAAGTCTTCCCCTACTTTATCGTTGTTTTCTTCTGTTTTCCCGTCACTTTTTCCAGAAATGTTCGTTCAAATGTTCTTTTCCCTCCAATTTGTCACCATCAAAGTGCATTTCGAAACGAGCCGCCCATTTGTCCCCAACCTCTTTTAGATTCGCGGAAAATAATGAGAAATGCATGAGGTGAAGCGCCCGGAGAAGTTGGGGACCCGGGCGGTGGCTGCCAGATTGTCACTTACTATTCGTCTGGCAGCAGAGAGCAAAACTCGTTAGACTCGATTACTTGGAGGGGACCGCCGAAAGGTTCGCTTCTTGTTTTCGCGTGCCGAGTTTGGATTCTTGATGTTTGTCAGACGAACGGAACGAAACGTGATTAGGCGAGTTCTCAGAAGTTTCGAGACCTTGAACTTCTTGTCTGCTGCTCCATTTCGTAACCCTTTCTCAAGTGTTTGTTTACAGACTTCTTCTCAACTTCTTCTCAATATTTGAACCCTATTCTGATTTCATAACATCACTCTCTTCTACCTCTCCTTCCCAACTCATTTTCCCATCAATCCAGAGCTCATTGAGCCCGCGAGTCCTTGAGACAAACTGATTGCTCGTTTCCGTGCAAGTGCACACTACTCGGCTACCAACCGACATTCTCGGACAATTACTCTGTCCGCCGTTTGATACATTCTGTCCCTTCAAACATCACTTTTATTCCAGAACATGGGCAAGATAAGTCTGAAGAAGGCCCTGAAACGGGATATCGTCGACTTTGCCGAGCACACGAGTGCTCACGGCATCCCGCGGGCCTACGTGTCAACGGGATGGCGTCGTGGAATGTGGTCTCTGTGCTGTTTGATCTGTGTCTCGTGCTTCATCCATCAGGCGTATCTAATCGTGCACCGGTTCAACAGGTACCCTCACATTCCGTTTTCAATCTGTAGAGTTCTTCAGAAACGACATAATCGTCGGCGTCGAGATCAAGTTCGAAGAGATCAAATTCCCGGCGGTGACCATCTGCAACATGAACCCGTACAAGAATTCGGCCGCTCGCGAGCTGGGAGCCATCAGAAATGCAGTGAGACATTAGCCAGAGGGGCACGTCATCTGAGATTTGTTTTGCAGCTGGAGGCATTCGAGATGGCCATTGATAAGAGTGATGGGAATTCTCATTCGAAAAGGAAAAAGAGGTCGTCGAATTCAAGGATGGTTCCAGTTGATTTGATGTGCAAAGAGGATCACGGGATGCTGATGGCTGACGAGTTCGGACACGTGGAATGTGTAAGTGGAAACGGAATGAACTGGAGGATTCTGAATTCTTTCAGACATGTGTGACTTTCGATGATAAATCGACTACTGATAGTGATAGTGATGAGCTCTTCTGGAACTGTCACCCGAAACGAGAATGGAGTCACAAGATTTGCTACGTGGCAGAGGAACACAATCAGCTGAAAACTTGCAAATGTCACGAAGAGAACTGCATTGAAGACGGAACTACAGTAGGGTTTCAGATGAGAATTTAGAGTCATCCAATATCTCAGAGACAACTAGAATGGCCCCTCCAGATGACTCGCAACGGAACGAAACTCTGCGTCTCTCCTGAAGGCGGTAATCCTCGATATTGTGCAACAGCACAGAAGTTCCAAGTGTCGACGTGCGATAACTGTGATTGGCTGGGAAGATGTGAACAAACAGAAGACGTCATGGATGAAGAACGGACGATGTGTATCTGTCATCACGAAAACTGCTTCAAGATTAAAAATTCGGCGAAGGTTTCAGTCACGTTATCTGTGATTCATTCAATATGTTTTTTTTTCAGAAAAGAAGCAGAAGGTCATCTGAAAAGCGTGTTCACGAACGTCTTCTTAGCAGATATGAAGGTCTTCTGGCTGTCTATTCCCACTGCAACTGCACCAAGCAGAAAGGATGCATCTCTACTTCTGTGAGTACTATCCAGATGCACCATCTCATCAGATTCTCAGGTTCCTGAAGCCGAACTGGAGAACTCCAACAAGACATGTTTATGTTTCTACAACAAGAAGAACGAGCAAGTGTGGCCGTGCTACAAAGAAGAGGACTGGCAGGAGCGGAAGTGCAGCAGGCAACCGATCCCTTCCCGTTGAGCCGTCTGAACTTTGAACACTTCAGATGCAACACTCTCGGCGACTGCGTCTACACCGACAAGCCCAAGAAACAGACGATCTCGTGTCTGTGTGCCACGCCCATCCGGATGTGTGTCAGAATCGATTCACCGCAGACGAATATGACCACTTTGGGTTGGGAGATTCAGAAGAGAAAGTGGTAATTGGAGATGAGTTTCAGATGACCGATTGGTGAAGTTCTGGGACATTCAGCCGTCGACGACGATGTCTCCGATCATCAAGAAGAAGGAAGAACGGGATAAAGCTTACGGTTATTCGGTAGGGACTGTTTCAGATGGAGAAGAGCACCTGGAAGTTTTCAGGGAGTCAAAGATAGAATAGCACTGAGAGCGAAGGCAATGGAGAACATAATCTTTGCTGTAGACGCGTTGACAGAAGATCAGAAGTGGCAGATATCGTATAACAAGTCCGACTTCATCGTGAAATGCTCTTTCAACGGACGGGAGTGCAATGTGAAACAGTAAGATTGGAGCAGAGACGTTTCCCGAAAAGTGATGATGTTCAGTGACTTTGTGGAATACTTGGATCCGACGTACGGGGCATGCTTCACTTATGGACAGAAACTAGGCAACATAACGAATGAGAGATCGGGACCTGCTTATGGTAGACGAGTAATGGGTTCAGATTGGGACATTCTCTGTTTAGGTCTCCGTCTGGAGGTGTTTGTGAATGTCACCGAGTATCTGCCGACCACAGAAGCAGCTGGAGTCCGATTGACAGTGCATGCGACGGATGAGCAACCGTTCCCAGACACTCTCGGATTCTCAGCCCCGACTGGATTCGTGAGCAGCTTCGGAATCAAACTGGTGAGTTGCTTACTGCTGGAAGATTCCTTCGATGAGCATGTGCTTCAGAAGTCAATGGTGAGACTGCCGGCGCCTTACGGAGACTGTGTTCGGGAGGGAAAGACGGAGGACTTCATCTACACGCAGAAGGCGTACAACACGGAAGGATGTCAGAGAAGCTGCATCCAGAAGCATCTGTCGAACACGTGTGGCTGCGGGGATCCACGGTTCCCGCCGTATCGAGAGTCGAAGAACTGTCCGGTTGATGATCCGTATAAAAGTCAGTTGGCAACGGGTTCATTCGGGAAAGGGAGAGAGTTTCAGGAGAGTGCATCAAGAAGGAAATGCACGTGGCAACGAGGGACTCGAAGAAGCTGGGATGTTCCTGCAAACAGCCCTGCAAGTGAGTTAATCCCCAGAAGATCTTCGCTGAAATAGAATCCTTGCAGCCAAGACGTCTACTCGGTGTCGTATTCTGCATCTCGCTGGCCTGCCATCGCAGGAGATCTGTCCGGTTGTCCGATGGGAATGGCTGCTCACCACTGTCTCAATTATAAACGGTAATTCGATAAAAAGCTTTCATGATCCGAATGTCGATTCAGGGAACAAGGATCCATGATAGAGGTCTACTTCGAACAGCTCAACTACGAGTCTCTTCTCGAGTCCGAAGCCTACGGATGGTCCAACCTGCTCTCCGACTTTGGCGGTCAATTCGGTTTATGGATGGGAGTTAGTGTGATAACACTCGGAGAGGTCTACACGAATCCATTTCTTTTCATTTGAATCGTGTTTTCAGTTCATCTATCTCGTCTTCGAAATGTTCCTCTCAGTGTTCAGTTCGAAACGAGAAAAGCGGCGTCCGGCACGGAAGTCGTTCAGTTCTTCGCTACGATGCTCCACTGATTACAACCTGAACAAGGACGGGTTCAACCTTGATAACTGACGATCCTTTTCACCCTGATTCACTTTTTTGCTCTATAAACCTTCTCCACATTATCATATTCATGTCTTCTTCAGTAACCCCGATTCAGTTGAGGCGTCCCGTGATCCCCCAGTTTCTAGAAACGAAGAAAAGCGGACGGACGGACAGACAAACAAACAACACAAGTAACGTGTTCCTTTTTATCGCCTCCGTTAGGTATTTTACGATGTCATAACCTACTGTGTGGGTGCGAGGTGATGAATCATTCTGATACTGTATCTAAGAACTTCGAGAGAGCTCGAAAAGTCAGAAAACACTATTCTTTTGGAAGATTAGGCTAATGATCATGTCATATCGTATGATACGAAACGCAATGAGACCTAATTGAGACGAGGAGAGACACACAAACACGCACGGAATCATTCTCGTGATGTCACGCAGTTTTGCCGACGAATTTCTAGAGGAGATCTCGACTTTTGGATCAAAGACTGCGCTGGTATCGTTTTTGTGTTCAGATTTTCAACTGGAGATCCGCTTTTCAGATATGGAGGGAAACCACGATATCATTTTATCAGTTCAGCAAGCTTATCAAAACCTGGGCAGCAGTGCTCCAGAGATTGGCTGGAAAGTAGGTTGAAACCAATCAGAACATGAAAACATGAAGGTGTTCCAGATCAACAGATCCTCTTCGTATCGCTCTTTTCTCCACTAACTCACCCGATATCATTGCTATCATTGTAGCTGCTCAGCTAGTCGGAATCACTATCATTCCACTGAATCCTTCCTACAAGAAATGTTTCCCCTTATCAGAATCAAAATCTTATCAGAGTGTTCCAGATGAAATCACTGAATACCTTCGTCAGAGCAATGCAAACTTTGTGATTGTCAGTGATGACGTGGATTTGGAAATGTTCGAGGAAGTCGATGTGCATTTGATAGCGGAACTGTTGCTGGAACCACGAAAAGAGCTGGAGGAACTGCTGGAGACGTCTGGAACCATCGTCTTCTTCTCTTCGGGCACCACGGGTCCACCGAAGCTCTTCGAGTACACACAGAAGATCCTCTGCTCTCAAATCGACCAGATCAGGGAGATCCAGCAGGATTCCCGATTCTTCTCCCCTTCGGAAACTGACATTTGCTACGGAGTTCTTCCGTTTTTCCATGCCGGCGGCTTGATTACAGTCCTCTCGATGCTGTTTTCTGGGTGTTTGTTGCTTGTGAACGAGCGGTGGAAAGAACAGGAATTCCTGGCAAACTGCCAGAACTTTCGGGTCTCCGTTTTGTTCCTCGTACCGCCCGTTCTGAACTTTCTGGCCAATCACCCGCTGGTTTCAAGTTTCGATTTGTCTTCTCTGAAGACAATCTACGTCGGGGCGGCAGCGAGTCCCCTTGAGAACTTTGCGAAGGTCTCGAAGCGAATTGCAGGATTGGAAAATCTGATTCAACGTAAATCCAACCGTTCCCTTTTCCAAATCACTTCTCTTTTCAGTATACGGTACGACAGAATGCGGAGTTCTGCTGTGCAGCACAGGAAGAGGAATAGCCACTGGGAACAGTATCGGAATACCGTATCCTTTGGTGGAAGTGAAACTGGATCAGAAGAACAACGAGATTCTAGTGAAGTCACCGATGGGAGTTGAGGAAGGGTTCATGGAGACTGGCGACTTGGGGTGCTTCAGGAAGAACGAGTTGATGATCGTGGGCAGATCGAAGGAGATGATGAAGATCCGTGGCTGGCAGGTGAATCCGAATGAGATAGAAGACGTGATCCGGAAGGTGAACTCGGTGGTTGACTGTGCCGTCTTCCAGGTATCCCTATCGGGCTTTTCCAGTTCAAATCCCGTTATTTCAGCACTCAGTCTCTGGTCTGCTAATCGCCAAAGTAATCGGGAATTCCGACACAAAAGATGAGATTATGACGGTTGTCAGAGGTATTCACGAGATTTGTCTCCAGTCAAAATGTCACATTTTCAGACAACTTGGCATCGTACAAACGTCTCGATGACGTTTTGTTCGTCACGGAGCTGCCGAGAAATCCATCTGGAAAGTTGGTCAGACACCTGCTCTAGTAGATGTTGAACTTGATAAGAATAAATGCTTGAAACGTTAATCTGGGAAACGAGACAACACAATTAGCCACTATTCTTGCCGGCATTCGGTCCACTGACCGGGTTGCGGATCTCCATTCCGATGCGGCCGCCCATCACACCACGTCTTGGCTTTCTGGGCTGAAATTCTGATTTAGGAAGGAATATAAAACTATTTGAATACCGGAGCCGAGAATCCATCAATGATGAAGCGAGCGTCGGAGACATCGACAAGAAGGATCAGCAGGAAGAATGAAAAGAAGAAACGGAGAGCGTTCATGATGAATGAACTGAATGAAAGGAGCGGGCGAGGAACGGACGGTTCGCTTCGTTTTTCTGTTTTCCCGTGTTAGCGGATGGGAAACTGAAATTGGATGGGAACGCTCTGGAAAACCGACCGGACATGATCTCTGATCTGAAAGTTGTCTTCTTTGTTTTCTGAAAAAGTTCCGAGAAGAAGAAGAAATCTTTATAGTTGTTCGTTTCCGAAATACACATAATACATTTTGTTACATTTCTCATTGCTCTACAGCAGATTCTCGTCGCTCTGTGTGTCGAAGTTGTTGATCAATGACTCCCAATCCTGCAAATGCTAAATGTCACTCTTCAAAGTTTCAAAGTTGACAAACCAATGCAGTGGAAGAAGAAGCCGTAGTCTGATCCGTTTTGTTGCCCTCGAAAAGGGATAAAATGTCATTGGATGCGGAAGAAGAAGTATTTTGTTTCGGCGGTCCCGGAGGGGGCAGAATCGGAGGAACGAACGAGGAAGTGTCGTAGAGAGTGGCGAGTGGACCGATCGGGAAGGCGATCGAGGCGGCCGACTCAAAGTCCAGAAGATCATTGCCTTTCGGGCTTTCGTCCTCGACTTCTTCGGCCAACGGACTGTCACAGTCACGGGCGTTCTCTTCGGTCTCTTCGCCTCCAAACTGCGGGCTTTCTCGGCCGAACAACAAGTTCTTCAACTCGTCTTCTGCCACTTTCGGCTGAGAAGTGTGCAGTACTTCTGCCCTGTCTTCTGCTGCTTTCCTTTCTTTTTCAGGTTTTGTTCCAGTTGCCAAATGCTGGAACATCAAACATCTTACTCTGGAAACCTACAGTTTCGACATACACTGAGAATCTCGAAATCATAGTTGTTGTAGCACTGAATGTTCTCTGCGAGCGTCTCGAATGCTCGTGACGTCTTCGAGTAGTACTCGTACAACTCGTTTTGATAATGCGTCAGGACATATGAGAGCAGGTTGGAGCGAGATGCGGAAAGTAGGTCAACCTGGAAGATGTGATGAGAATGTGTTTGGACATACGACGACTAGACTACAGTGAGATGTCGAATGGGCTTTGACATGAATCCAAAGTGTCACGAGTACAAACCTTCTGCAGGGTGTCCATCTTCAGCTTGTCGAGCCGCTCCTTGTTCGACTTCACCGTCGTCTGGGCCTCTCGGAACTTCTCCATCGATCCGTCGACTTCTGGATCCAGCTCTTCGCTCGTCTTCTTCATCCACAAAAGACTTCCTCGATACTCGGTTCGGCACATTTGGACTGCTTCGATCGTCTGTGAACAGTCTCCGATGGCACGTTCCACGAACACACTCAACTTGTTGTAGAACCTGAGAATGCATCACTTCAGTGTATTTAGGTCACGTGTCACTTACGTGGACACTCCGATTCGTGCAGCGTTGAGACGATGACTGGAAAACAAAAGAGACCTCCCGACAGCTATCAGAATCCTGCCAACTGCTTCTGTTTTGTCTACTTTTCCTTTCTCTTTCAGATACTTTCCAAGAACATTCTGGACTAGGGTCTCGTCTGAAAAAGATTCAGATTCGATGAAGCTGAGAACTATTGCTCACCCAGAAGGAAGTTTGCATAGTTATCCACGTTGTTCAAAAGCTGGAACGAGGTCCCATGAACAGATCGATACAGGTTCAAACACGTGTCCAGTTCATTATCACTCGCTTCAAGGTGTTCGTCTTCCTGAACGGATTCCCCTCAGTCAGTTCTCCTCCGAATGACTCACTTTCTTTCCGAGTTTCGTTCGGATGAACTGTCGGGCAGTCCAGTAGTGTCTCTGCATCGTGTTCACAGTCGATTCGTCCGTCAGACGGGCCATGAACCTGTCCGCATTCATCCCACTAAAAGTACCGAATTCGAAGGGACCAATGTTTCAAAAGAACAAAAGAACATTCAAGAACAGGAAGCAACAAACCTGGTGTTCCGTTCGTAAAACTGCGCTGCCATGTTCGTCGTGAAGAGCACTCGTTGCGAAAGAGCACAAATTCGGCAGAGCTGCTCTCTGGAGCAGACGACGTTTTCGGGGCACGGCACGCTTATCGACTTCTTCTCGTGCTGCTCTGCGTCTCCGTGGCTCGACGAGCTGCCTCCGCGCCCTCCACTGTCTCAATAATATTTCCTTTTACGCCTGTGAAGAAGACTGGAAGAATAATGTGTGTGCGGGGAGATGGCTAAAACACTGGCATTCCTTCTGTTGTGCTCATTTCGAATTCGTTTCGTAGTGGACACTATGCCGTAAATAAACACATCTGGAGGTGGATTCAAGAGCAAGGGGATTCTCTTCCTTTCTCGCATTTAATTGTTTTTGAACATCCGCGCAAATAAGGGGGTGTGTAGATTTACGATAAACAACGCGCACATGCGTAATATCGGAGTATCGTCACTGACAAGATTATTCAGATTTCGAATTGTCCTTGCCATTTTCCTTCTTATTTCTGTTGTAACGGTGTGCGTATTGGTTATTGATTATATTTTTCAGAGAAATGGGTCGTGACGGTTCCCGTGACAGACGAGCGACCAGAAATCGCTCTCGATCGCGTTCGCGAGACCGGCATGACCGACGAGACCGTCACAGAGACGAGGAGATTCTAATAAAAAAAGAAATAAAGGATGAGCCACTCAGTGACCAGTAAGTTTTATAAAACAATCCCGTCTTTACTATTTTATTTTTCAGAGATTCTCCTAGAAGACGTCGAGATGGACGTGAAGACCGTGGAGATCGCAGAGATCGTCGCGAACGAGATGATAGAAGAGGACGGGATGATCGACGTGACCGGGAAGAAAGAGGAGGGAGAGACGATCGAAGAGATCGTGAGCAACGTGACCGTCGTGAAGATCGTGAAGACAGAAGAGATCGTGAGGAGCGTGGAGGTCGTGGAGACAGAGAAGATCGCTCTCGACACCAACGGGACGACCATCGTGACAGACGAGACAACTTCAGGAAACGTTCTCGAAGCCGGGAACATATTCGTGATGACGGGAAGAAGTACGGACTCGAAATGAAACAAGAAAACTGGGGAAAGAGCGATGAGCCTGCTGACCCGCCGAAGGAAAAAGAGAAGGTGAACTTGGGAGTTTCCGGAGCACTGACCGAAGACACGAACACGTTCCGCGGTGTCGTTATCAAGTACAACGAGCCTCCCGAAGCGAAGAAACCGAATGCGAGATGGAGACTGTACCCGTTCAAAGGCGAAGAAGCTCTGCAAGTCCTGTACATCCATCGACAGTCCGCGTACCTCATCGGAAGAGATCACAAGATCGCAGACATCCCAGTCGATCATCCAAGTTGCAGTAAGCAACATGCTGTTCTTCAGTTTAGGTAAATCAAGTGTTTTGTGTAATTGCTCAAAATACAATGTTTCAGATCAATGCCCTTCACTCGTGACGATGGAACTAAAGCTCGACGAATCATGCCGTACATCATTGACTTGGGCAGCGGAAATGGAACGTTTTTGAACGAAGAGAAGATCGAACCGCAGCGCTATATCGAGCTGAAGGAGAAGGACATGCTCAAGTTCGGCTTCTCGACTCGCGAGTATGTTGTCATGAAGGAGCGGGAAATCACAGAGGAAGAGCTGGCCGAGGGCGAAGGTGTGAAGAAGGAAGTCGACTCTGACTGATTCGTTCAGTTTATCTGTGTCTCCGGGCATTCTCACTATTTCAAACATCTGATTATTATCTTTTCATCTCATCGAAAGCCCCCTGTAACGAGTTCTCAATAAATAATTTTCACAAATGTTTCATTCAGAATCCAAAAAAAACGTTCCAAAGTGATAAAGTGTTAGCAGCCCGTCACGTGAAGGGCCATTGCCAATAGAGGTGCCAGTGCTATCCTGAACAAGGGTTGAAGACGTCCATGTCCGAAAGTTGCGCCTGTACATGAAATGAAGATAGTTTTAGGAAGTGTCGTAATCTGATTTCATAGTTTTCAAGTTGAAACTTGAAAAGTTTTTTT
The DNA here is from genome assembly GCA_900536315.3 of Caenorhabditis becei. Lineage (NCBI taxonomy): Eukaryota > Metazoa > Nematoda > Chromadorea > Rhabditida > Rhabditidae > Caenorhabditis > Caenorhabditis becei. Next base: position 470,986 of record LR539298.1, read on the forward strand.
TTTTTAATTTTGAATGAGAGTGTCCAGGGAACAAGCGACTGTCTACTATGGACTGTTTCAGAAAGTTGATCCCCCTTATATATGCAACTGATAAGGTGCTATCAGCCTAGTTTTCTTTTCTTTTCGAGATAAATCCGTGTGACTTCATTTCTTATTTTACGAAGAAAGAATATGTTTTCTCTATTCGCGTTCCTCATATTCCTCTCCTGGAACCTGCTGATATGTGGGAAAAAGAAGGAGCAAAGTGTTTCGAGCAAAGGTCCGAGCGAGAAGAGCAAGGCGGTGCCGCCGCCTTCGGTCAAGGTACCTGCCGCGTTGGCATCCAAGGAAAAAGAAAAGGTAATTTTGAAGAACTTCGAATTTTCTATCTTTTCGTTCTATTGAGCACATATGCTTTTTCTCGTAAAATGACTCATTTAAATCTTGCAGGAAACGGATGCCGTCGAGAAGAAAGAAGAGTGATCATCAGAACTTTCAAATGTTTTCCTTCATAAACTTTATTCACTTCTCAACCCATTTCTAGTCACATCGCATCGGAAAAAGAAAGATTGATGAATGCTGAAAAGCTCTTTCTCTCTCTCGTTCGAGCAGAATGCGGAGTGCCGGAATTCGAAATGCGCCTACATAATGTACATGTCGTTTCGTTTCCCGATTCCTCCGTCTTTTCTCTTCATATACATATATTCCCCCCGAAAGAGTCGTTTCTCCTCTTTTCTCCTCCAGGTCATAATTCTCTGCCACGTCACTAAAACACATTCCTCGCCTCGCCCCTCTGTGTTCTTCAGTTCGCCGTGCTTTCTTTCGTCGTTATCAAATTTTGGCATTTTCTGTTGACACGCAAATAACATATTTTACCCGTCCACACCCAAGTTGAGGTTTTTTCGTTTTCCTCGCGCTCCGTTTCGCACATTTTATCGCCGGATTTCTCGAAAAACCGTAGTTTCCGAGTGTTTTGTTCCTTTTCCCTTCGAGACCCTGTGAGTGTTTTGAGCGTGTTGCTGAGATTACTGTATCCAAATTGTTTCTCCTGAATTCTCCTCTCTTTCAATTTCACGATTTTCCGAGATTCTCCGGACATTTTTTGCTTACTCACAGTCGATTCTAGTTGTGTTACCGTAATCCTTGTGTCCGTTCCCATTACCCAGCTCGCTTACGTATTCCGTACTAAGATACCCGAGTTGTACACACCAAACACAAATCGGTCCCGTGTTTCGAAGCACACAATAAAGATATCAAGTTTCGAGTTGACTGCTGCTTCTGCGCAAAAGAAGAAGAAGAAGACGTCGAGGCAGGGTGTCAATTATGAAGTGAGAGTTCCAGAGACGCAGACGGCGCCGTCGCTAATCTAGTTCTCGGGCGACGGCCATCCGCCGTCCCTTTTGGGAGGCAGCAGCCGACCCAGTCGTTGTCGTTTTTGAATGAATTCACTCGGTACTCGGCCGTTATTTTCAAATTTTTCGCCGATGTTTGTTGTCTTGTTTTACCACCCCGCGCGTCCCCGCTCTCACATGGTTTCGAACCGAAGGAAGAGTGAAAGAAGGCGCGCGGAGAGGAGCAGGTGGCGAGAGAAAGCGCCTCTTTTGAGATTTGAATTTTCTCTTTTTTCGCAGAGCTTTGTGTGTGTTTTTAGCGTGAGAAATTTGAGATTGTTGAGATTGAGATTGTGATTTGGAGAGACATCAGAAGTGCATTAGACCTATAGACACTCAGGTGTACAGTATACCAGAATCACCGTCTGATGCATCCGTCACAGAAATAAAAGCGTTATCTAACTGTGTTAGTCATCGAAACCGTTAAGAAATCTCGGAAAAACTGTGCAGACTTTGTGCCAACCCTCTGCAAACTTTCTGCCAACTTTTGCAACTTCTATGCCAAGCTCGGCACAAAGTCTGCAAAAGGTTGGCAGAAAGTCTGCAAGGGGTTGGCACAAAGTTTGCAAAGGTTGGCACAAAGTTTGCATAGCTGGGCACGAGCTCAGATTCTTTACTCAAATATGGGGTTACTACTTTTACTATTTTCTCTTCAACTACTCATACTGTTCACTTCCAGTCGTAATACTAACTGTAGAATCGAATCGTCTTCTAAAATCGTGCAGCCTTTTTCTAATATTCGTTTCCTTTTCTGCGAAGCAAATTTGGGTATCCTTGAAGGTGCACCCGACAGTTCGCGGGTTCCGCCAGTTATCGTAAAATGCGTGTAAAGGGGCGGGGACTTTGCGAACTTTCTGCAAAGCTTGGCAGAAAGTTTGCGAAAGTCGAACTCACGAAAAAATAACACCCGAAAACATGGAGAAATTTTGGAAACAATTAACCTTTCTGTGCACCGAAAACACACTAGTGACTCTGCTGGTACATTTCCCTTCAAAGTTGGCACAAACTTTGCAAATGTTGGCAGAAAGTCTGCAAAGGTTGATACAAAGTTTGCAAATGGTGTGAAGGTTGGCGCAAAGTTTGCACAGTTTTTCCGAGATGCATTAGTGCAAAGCATTGTTTTCTCTTTCAACCTAAATTCCCATTTCAAACAGTCTGCTAATTGAGGGCATATTGCCTGAAAAGGCTATTGAAAACTGTGATTTATCTATGAAAACAATTAATTAGGGTCCCGCCACGAAACCAGTCCTCTCTGTCTCCTTATTGTTTTGTTGTCTTCTGCCCTTTCGCTCCGCCCCTTCACGGTCACCGTCCCTCGCTTCAGATGAAAGTTCATCACGGATTCATGAATTCTCAGCCAGCGACCACTCAATTTCGCAATTTGCGAAAGTCTCTCTCTCGCTCCGAAATTCTCCTATTTCGCAATTTTTGTCGTTTGTTTTATCCTTGGCCACACTTTTATAGTAGCGCACTGGGTCTTTGCGTCGCAGTGTGCACATGCACTGCAAATGATTTATCGGTGTCAAAGCAGTGAAGAGAAACGGAGAAACGAGTGAAAACACCTCGGCCCGAGCAGTAGTTTTGCTCCGGAGTGTCTCTGAACGCCGTTTGCCCTCTCATCCTCCGCAGAAACTCTTCTCCCCGCCCCCACTAATCACCGTCCGAATCTCTTCACTCGTTATGTGCTCCACGGACGGACGGCCCGCAATTAGGGAACAAGCTTCCACCCGTCTGTGCGAAGAATGAATAGATAATAATCTTGGCTCCCCATTGTGCCTTCTCCGCTCTCAGCTTCTGCCAATTCCTTCGACATACGGCCCCAGCTTCACTCTACTCTTTCCCAAATCTCAAAGGTGCCAAATGTGCTGACTGAGTCCGCCCATTTTAATCAAAAGACTCGCTGAGCCCGACTAATCTGATACCACGTGACTCGCTGCCGCACCCCTGTTTTATGGTCATCTGCTCTGCTCTCTCCCTGAATATTTTCACGTTTCCATGGCTCCCGTCCCGGATGCGAGCTCTTTTCCGCCACTCGCTCTGCTCTATTCTCCTCTTCCCATCTATACAAACACCTTTTTGTTTCCAGGAAAATGGCCGCTTCTGCTGAATTCCACTGGGACAACGCTGATGTGAAGAAGAAGTGAGTTTCCTATCTTTTCACGAGCTCCTTCCAATGATCAACTGTTCCAGATGGGACGCCTTCACCAAGTTCGGAGCTGCCACGGCTACCGAAATGACCGGAAAGAACTTCGACAAGTGGCTCAAGGATGCTGGTGTTCTCGATAGCAAGGCTATCACCAGCACCATGACCGGAATCGCCTTCAGCAAGGTTACTGGGTAAATTGGCTGATATGACCTAAATGCGTAATTGGAAGAATACTTCAGACCGAAAAAGAAGGCCACCTTCGACGAGACAAAGAAGGTTTTGGCGTTTGTGGCCGAGGATCGTTCGAGACAGAGTAAGAAGACGGTCCAGGATGAATTGGACGCTATCACCGACAAACTGGCCAAATTGGAGGCGCCGAGCGTCGGAGGTGCGGCCAAGGCGAATGCTGGAGGTGTTTACAGCCGCCTGACCGATCACACCAAGTACACCGGTGCCCATAAAGAGCGCTTCGATGCCGAAGGAAAGGGTACGGTAGATACACTTCAAGACTGAGCATCCAGTCAATTTTCAGGAAAAGGCAAGTCTGGACGCGATGACGCAGCGGAGAACACTGGATACGTCGGGGCTTACAAGAACAAGGACACTTACGACAAGGCTCACGGAAAGTAATCGAGATCTCTGACGACAGTATAATCGAACAAATTTAAACATTGCCAAACTTTGTCGATAACCGTAAATGTATAATGTTCCAGTAATTTTGTTTAATCTAATAAAACTGTATTTATTGAAACACTTCGGTTTTATTCTCCAGCTCCAGCTGTGCCATTTCGGGAGGAAGACTGATTGTGAGATAGCCTACTCATCGAATTCCGATCTTGAAAAACCGACTCATTCAATCAAGTTAACAACATTTGGTACTAAATAAAAACTCCAAGTCATTGCATGACAAGCTTGAAACGATGAAAAGTTGCGAAATGCAGTGCTTGTCAAAATTTAAATGTATTTTAAAAACTTCGATTGCATAAATTTTTATTAAAAACAATCGCAGACGATCTTTAAACTTTTTTTCTTCATAAATCGAATTTTTTCCCTCAAAAATCAAGTTTTCCTGTCTCTCGTAAATCGACAACTCCTCAAAGGCGCATGCCCAACGGGCAGGTCTCGAAGCGAAGTCCGCCAGCAGCCAATTCGTTGCCTGAGTATTCAACGTTAATGCATTGCGGAGGGGGGAAGCCACAGAATTTGCCGAATTTTTTCTTTTCTTTTCGACAAAAATTGGAATTTTTTCGAAATTTCTCTTAAAATTAGATGTAAAATTAACATAATATTGAATCCTGAATTTTTTCTCGTTTGTTTGATATGTTTGACATGCTCGTTCCGTTGATAACTTGAATTTTCGTTACTGAACTCAAACTGGCAATTTTTAGGGTACAATGGCTCCACGTGGAAACCAAATGTTGGGCAATGCCCATTTCCGCAAGCACTGGCATAAGCGTATCAAGACCTGGTTCAACCAGCCAGCTCGCAAGCTTCGCCGCAGACAGAACCGTCAGGCCAAGGCTGTCGAGATCGCTCCTCGCCCAGTCGCCGGACTTCTCAGGTTAATTTTACATTTTTGATATTTTTTATTAAATGTTTCCTTTCAGATCCGTCGTCCGTTGCCCCAACAAGAGATACAACACCAAGACCCGCCTTGGACGTGGATTCTCCCTCCAAGAGCTGAAGGCTGCTGGTATCTCCCAGGTCGAGGCCAGAACCATCGGAATTGCCGTCGATGTCAGAAGAACCAACAAGACCGCCGAGGGACTCAAGGTTGGCTCTTACCCTTCCCAAGCAAAAGTACTGATTCAAATTTTTTAGGCTAACGCTGACCGTCTCAAGGAGTACAAGGCTAAGCTCATCCTCTTCCCGAAGAAGCTCAGCGCACCAAAGAAGGGAGACAGCTCTGTAAGTGTTTGCTTCTGAAAATTTTGACTATCATGTAAAAAATTCAATAAATTGTTTTTCAGGCTGAGGAGCTCAAGGTTGCCGCTCAACTCCGCGGAGACATCCTTCCACTCACCCACACCGTCACCTTCGAGGAGCCACGTCAAATCACCGATGCTGAGCGCAAGGTTGAGATCTTCAGACTTCTCCGCAAGGAGCGAGCTGACAAGAAGTACCGTGGACGACGTGAGAAGAGAGCCAAGGATGCCGCTGAGGAGAATAAGTAAATTGTTATTGTTTTCCGCTGTTCATAAATTTGTTATGAAAGTTAAACGAAGTTCAAAAAGTAACAAAATCTACCAAGCAAAAACTGGTCTAAGGAGGCTAAAAAACGGCTAAAAACGATCTAAAAAACTGAACAGTGAGGCAATGAGAAGAAAATTCGGAATATAGTTTTTTTTTCTACAGAACGAGACCAGAATTTGATATGGAAAGTTTTCATTTACATGAGTGACAACGTAGTTCTCAAAATATTCTAAAGAAAATACACGTATTCAAAATGAGTTAGTGATAAAGTACGATAAATTACTAGTCAAGGTGTTCTGATTTTATCGACGACTTGGATCTGTTGTGAACCGTCGGTGACTCGATTGTGTACTCGAGTCGGTGAGGGAAGCTGATCGGAGACGGGGCTCGTAGAGGGGCGACTGTGTCGTATTCGAGGGCAGCGGCCGAAATTGCAGCGATTTTTATGGGCTGGAAAATGAAATGAGCACTTCTATGATATCTTCCGGTTACCTTCTCAATTTTCTGAATATCCTGTTTTGAATGACTGTGTGGGGTGCTAGGAATGATGCAGCAACCTCGAACGAAGATGGAGAGAAGGACGGGGAGGAAGACGAGGCCATGTAGTAGACCGAGGGAAATGGAAAGGACAACCTGGAAAGAGAGATGATTGGGAGGAAGGACGAATGGGTGAAACAAACCGTTTTGAAAAAGGTGACAATCATGTAGGCAGGAATATCCGCAAGGACACTCACGGCGATAACCGTGGACAGTCCTCCCTGGAACAGCGGCCATCCGAGAGCCGAGAGAGCTTCCTGGACTCTTCCGGCGGCCGTGTCTCTTGTGGAAACTACGTATCCGTAAGCGATATGAGCAGAGTAATCGACAGAAAATCCGATGGACATGATGATGGTGATCATGGATATGGCATCCAAATTTACATCCCATAGTGTCATGTAGCCAATGACTCCGAAGTCGATCGAAGCACACGCGAGAGCCACCCAGAGAGAACACATGGGTTGGGGGATGATGAGGACAGCGATGCAGATCATGACGAGCAGAGCGATGAAGATGTTCTGCACGGTGTTCGGAATGATGATGGCGTACTGATCGGTGAACAGCCAGATGGGCATGAACGTGGTCACGTTGAACTCAGGCCACCGGGAAGCGACTTCTCGGAACGAATTCGTCGTGTCTGTCTGATCCATCGTTGTCACCAGATCCTTCATTCCGACTATGAATCGGAAACTTTGCACAGTCGTCCCGTTCTCTTCATCTGGCATCTGACCCCAGTAAATGTCTTCAGCTAATGGATTGTTGGTCTTTGAAGCGAGGAAGTGCTGGAGGAGTCCATAGAACGAGGAGTCAATAATCTGCACTTGTAGCTCTTGCTGGTAGTATCTCTCCATCTCGAACAGCCAAAACTGCACAGATTCCATTCCGATCGCGTGCCTGCTTGTCGCAAAGTCGAGAACCATCGCATGGACACGGTCGCGAGAGGTCCGGTTTCGGAGATCCGGAGCATTGTTCACAACAATCTGAACTTGCTGGCCATACTTCCAGAAGTACTTTTCCAGAAGGTGATAGTGAGGAATAGCATAAGAGTCTTTGACGAGGAGGTTGATGGGCTCAAGTCCTTCCTTGATACGAGAGCATCCGTAACTGGCTCCGAGCAAGTAGATCACGAACCAGACCATCGCGATTCCTCGGACCACTGGGTGCATGAGGACTGGGGCGTACCAATCTCCGAAGAATCGAGAGGTCAGTGGCTGCTTGATGTCGCTGGAGGCTGATTTGTCGGGGACACTTCCGAGGTTGAACAGTCGCTGCACCATGCTGACCGACTCGCGCTTTTCGACAGGAGCAGTGTCCATGAGGAACAGTGCGTTACGACCTGCTGCTTCGTGCTTCATGGCCAATGCAAGGCAAGCGGCGAAGAAGGTGATCTGGTAGATGAAAGCGAAGAAGATAGCGACTCCGGTGTAGATGCAGAAGATCTGGACGGCAGGGATGGTAGTGATCGCACCGACTCCGAACGAAAGGACGTCTGGAAACAAAGATTTGAGAGGGAGGATTCAGGAAACAACACCTACCAGTGCTGGAAGTGATTAGAATGGACACTGCCGCATCCGCCATGCACTCTCCCATTCGCTCGTGGACCGGATGGGTGCGGGAAGTTCGTCGGATCGCAGCCACCATCAGGAACATGTTGTCTGTTCCAACAGCCACCACGAGGAACGGCATGACTCCGACTATGTCACTATAAGGCATTCCCATCAAAGAGAGGCATCCGATACCAGTCAGAATGGCGATTCCGGCATTCACGACGCCAAGAACCGAGAGAATCGGTTTTGAGAGTACCCAGTCGATGTTGAAGGTGCCGTCGACGAAAGAGAGTGAGCAGATAGTGGAGAAGACAATGAGTAGGGTGAACGAAATGACAAATCGTGGCACCAGTGTGTCCGCGTTTCTCTTCAACTCGTCAGCAAGCGTTTGCGAATGGAAGTATGTGATGGAGATGTACGGGTCCTCCGGGTAATCCTTCAGCATGCGCCCTAATTCCAGCTCCCATTCTCCCGAAATGTAACTCATCTCTTCGGGATGGAACTTGAGATGGTAGACCATGAACCAGGCTTTGGCAGAGGCGAGAATATCCGTTTCGTTGTCTCCTTTCATCACAGTCACTCCTCCCAAACTGCTTCCAATGTAGCCACCTCTGGAAGATGGAAACTCATACAAAAGAGACGTTTTGTGATACTTACTCAGATCCGAATCTGAAATACGGGTAGGAAATGTTGAAGCCGTGGTTGTAGAGGTCGGAAAGAATATGTACATGCTTGTTAGAAGGGCAGCCACCGTCTGAAAAAGTCGAGTTCGGAAAAAATATAGAGAGTTCACTCACTTTTATACTGGAGACACAGATTTTTGTAACTGTAGTAGTGCCCATTGTGAAGTACACGGACTCTGAAACAAAACGAGTTGAAAAAAATGATGTGATAAAGTTCTCACCTTGTCTGAATGTACTTGTCTAATTGATACACAGCATTGGCGAACTTCGACTCCAGAATGTTCGAATCGTTCCTGGCGAGCGCCGTTACATGGATCTCTCGACTCTGCGTCACAGCTCTTCCCGGAATGTAGTTGTTGTCAGTGAGTGGCCATTTCTCGTGAATCGCCATCCGTTCCATCTTGCTCTGCGCGCCTAGCGGTGTGAACAGATAGACGGCGTCGCTGAGTGGATTCAGGTGCAGGAGCCCGACTCCCATGGCGGCGGTGAACAGGAGCGGGAAGACGATGAATGGAAGCGGGTGGTCGCAGACAACGAACCCGAGCTGACGGAACAGCGACGCCGCACGCCGCTCCACACAGTCCCACGCCATTCTGAAAAGAAGTTGAATTAATAGGAGAATAAACATAATAGAGATCATGGGACGAAGAATAGAAGCGAGGGATGACCAGAAGAAGCTAGAGTGTACAAATCAGTACACTAGATAAGAAATACACATTGTAACGTACGGCTTGGAAGCCTAACATCTCCCGAAATGTGTTATAGAAACAAAAAGTAAAATTACAGTACCGCGGGTATGTGCACAGAGAGCACCGGATATCACGCGTGCATGCAGAACAGATCTTCTCCAGAAATTTTAAATTCTTGAAACTATCATATTTTCTACAAAATAGTCTGACCGAATAAGTTATCAGCTAGTTTATCACAACTTTAGCATAGAACTACAAAGACAACGAAGTCTGGGAAAAGTAAAACCTTTAACGGTAGAAAAACCGTAACGTGGGTTACTGTAGAAAGAGATATGGAAGGCGTGTGAAGCGGAACGAACAGAATAGATCTAGATCATCGCAATGAATTTGATCAAGAAGTCAACAAGAAATCTGAATAAAAAGTTCCATTTTACACCAACGCAGCAAACCAACAGAAAAGATTATCATCTCGACTCCAAGAGGATTGTCTCGGGTGTTGCGCCAAGGCGATAGATCAGAGGTATGTCAAATGGTGCTGATAAAACAATTCTAATGAGGCAAGTCTGCGGAAGAAAGAGAGAAAGAAGCAACAAAAGTCGCGATGCGATTTGTTTCTGCGGAGACAGCATTCGTCCGCGCGTCATCCGCGTCGGACCGGTCCTCGTTGCGACTTCGAACTTCTGCGGTTGTGTCATCAGATGAAAAGGAGGGGAAAGGACGAATTCAGAAGAGAGACACTACGATGATGTTCCTTGCCACCTGCGCACGGACCGGTCCGTTTTCGACGTCTGGCACGGATTATTACTCGACACTTTCGGGAAAGTGCGTGAAATCTGATGGCGAGGCATTTAAATACCACTTCGTCTCGATTTCATCTGCTTCTGCGGCATCTTCTTCGAATTCTGGTTGGAGTCTAAAAAGGGGGAATAAGCAGAGAAGCAGTGTTATGATGATGATGTCAGCCGATGGAACACATTGAACTTCGCGCGTCACCCCCGCTCCGAAACCTCATTTTTCGCTTTCTAATGTCTTTTTGAGAGGGAAGGGAATCGGGTCAAGATTGGGAATGTTAATGAGAAACATTTATTCTAGATGACAACGAGTACTTGTTCATTTCTTGGTAATGTTGTTGAGCTGCTTCTCGAGACCCTTCCGATGAGTTTCTCCGTTCCAGACAGTCTCAATGACCTTTTTCTGTGCGTCCGCTCCCATTTTCACTGCATTCAGCATTGCCTTCTGAGCCTTCGTCACTTCCAATCCACTAAACGCCACTTGTGAGATGTAGTTCTGAATGCATTTGATCACAAACAAAAAGTCGTACTGTTCGAAACCTCAGCCTCCTCGTCGGTCTCGTACACGAAGTCCACCCATCCGTAGTTCTTCGCCTCGGCTGCAGTCATCACATTGGCTCTTCCCATCGCTGCGAGAGCTTTTCCCCGTCCCATTATCCCTTCCAAATACTCTGCTCCGCCCCACGACGGAACGATGCCCATTTTGGATTGGAAAAAAGCGATTTTAGAGGCAGAATGAGCGATGCGGATGTCGGCTGAAGAGCAGATCTCCGTGGCTCCTCCAAGAGCATGTCCGCGGATTTTGGCAATGGAAATGGCAGGAGAAGAGTGAAGAGCGGAGAGCACAGAGGACATGTACTCGAACATTTGAACTGAGAGACGCTTGTTAGAGATCTGAAATCAGAGTTTGGCAAGGAATAAGTGGTAGGCAACTAACATCTGCGATGAGGCCTAGATCAGCTCCCGAAGAGAACGATTCCCCGCCTCCAGAAATAACGATAACTGCGTTTTGTTCACTTCCAAATTCCTGGAACCGATCAGATAGATGGAATCGAACAACATCCCGTTTCTCACCTCGACGTGCTGTCCGAACTGCTCCATCATGGCTCCCGACAGACAGTTCTTCTTTTCGACTCTGTCCAAAATCACATCGAGTCTCGTCTTTAGCTTCTCGTTTCTCTGGACTCGAATCTGTCCGCCTTGCCACGATTTGAACACTTCGAGAAGAGCAGACGACGGTTTAACCTTTTGAAAGTTGATTGATTCTGGAATCGGAACTTGAACTTACCACTCTTCCAGCCATCTTCACCTATAAATAAGAAACTTTAGGGTCGAGTGCAAACGGGATTTTAACGTGGAAACGGAAAACCGATTTTTGAAAAACAAAAGGAAAACGATGATGCATCCGAGATTTTTCGTATAAGTGGCTCTCGTCTAGTCCTGATTACGGTATCTTTCTGACAAATGCAACATATTGAATACGAGATCGCATTACAGACACCTAGACACCAAACAGGCGATTGATCAGTAAATATGAAAAATATCGATAAACTACGAATTGTTTATTGCCTTTGATGAACACATCGTGAGAGAGAAATGAGAAGATCCTACAGTAATCACTAAACAGGAAAATAATTTATTGCTATAAAACATGTGGGACAGGCGAATATAATCGGAGCAGTCGGTTTAAATATCGAAAATAAATTAGGGGGTACTTTGATGCAGGGTCGAAAAGTAGAAGAATGAGAGAAGGAAAGAAGCAATAGTTTGGGAGAGAGGGAAATGCCACAGAGATGCAGAGATAAAGGTGGAACATCACTGATCTGATGAAGACTGGGCGAAGATTTGGCCGATTGGGGACGGGGAAGAGGGGGCCTAAGTAGCGTCTAGAGAGCACAAATTATGACAATGCGGTGAATTTTGATGAGAGACGAAGAAAGGGAATACTAAGTGATTTTCGTGGCACCTGGGTTCTAATGCATTAGATTGCACTGACTATTTGGAGACGGACGGGGCTGTTTTTACAATTACAAGATTAAACGAGCGGAATGTGAAGTGAGAGGTTGCAATAAGGGAGTGACTATAATCCGAACGGGTCCGAGGCAGCGGCCTGTGCCTGCTGGGCTTGAGCGGCGTTCTTGGCGGCCATTTGCTGATGGACCAGTTGGATCGTCTGCTGCTGCTGAGGTGGCAGTTGTCCCGGTTGGCCGAAGGGGAACTGGTGTGCGTAGCCTGTAACCAGAACGTTTTTCGAGAATGGGATGTGCTGCAAGTACCCATCGCCGGATTCCACATTGGTTGCGCATTGTACTGTGGCGGGTACATTCCCATCGTTCCCATCGGAGCAGTGTACATCGGCGGCGGAGCAGCAGAGACGGCTCCGAACGGGTTACTGGAAACGGCCGTAGTTGGATTCCAGGCTTGCGGCGCACTGAAACAATTACATAGAATTGTTAAGACGAGAGGGAAAACAACCTTTGTTGTGTCAACGACATGTTTCCAGTCATCCGAGTGATATCATCAGCGTTGGGGGCAGCGTATCCGAATGGAGTAGCGTGACCTGAATTCGTTACATTCGATGTTGTTTAGAAGAGGAGTTGGTTGTGGCTAGTTGTTGATTAGTTTGGATTAAGTGTCAAGTAAGTGTGTCTCTGGTCACCTGGGTCCCCAAACGGCTGTGCCGACGGATCAGCGAACGGGTTGATGGGAGCCGCCGCAGTGGTCGGTGGAGGAACGTGCGCAGCAGCGAGAGAGGCGGAAGTCGGAGGGGGCGGCACGGGCGGCGCATGGTGCATTGGTGGAGGAGCCGGCGCGGCGGCCGTCATGAACGGATTTTCGGGCTCTTAAACCTCATCTGGTTCGATTTCGATTATTCTCCAGAGTTACAACGACGAGACGACGGCGAGATAATTCGGGAAATGTTGTACCGAGTCAGAACACTATCACCACTAATCAGAACTCTGAGATTAGTATTCAAAGATTCATAAGCAAGCAACGTTCACATCGAAACACACAAGCACATGCTGAGGTTAATGGCGAAACTCACCATTTGTTGGCTGCTGAGGTGGCTGCTGAAGGTTGGCATAAAACGGGCCACCCGCTTGGGGATGAGCGAAGATGTTTGCGGGCGGAGCTAAAACAGAGGGAGCTAAGAAGTCACCGAAACCAAATTTTTGGAAAAGAAAGAAAGAAATGTTAGGCAGCACTGAATAGATGTACATAACTAATCTAGGAAATGACTAACCGTTCGTGGCAAATGCGTTGGTGGTTGGTGGGAAGCTATTGAATGGATTAGTCATGTCGACCTGCGGCTGCGCGGGGGCTGCTTGAATAGCCGGGTTCTGGAACATGTCCAGCAGATCTGGTTGCACAGTAGTGGGTTGATGAGTAATCGGCGGCTGCGCTGCCACATCAATCGCGAACGGATTAGCCGAACTGATAGACTTTTTCTGATCTTCGAACTGCCGCAGACGCTCCTGTTCCAGTTCGATGTATCTCTGTCTCTCAGCGTCACCTAGTGCTGGTTGCGGATGGGCGAACGCGAATCCGGTGAGTTGTTGCTGTGTGACATGTGGCTGTTGGGACGGTGGTGGAGCCTTGCCTCCTTCGAGATGGATAAGGTGGGCTTCGAGAGCCTCAAGAAGACTGGCCGGAGCTCTGGTTAAGTCCGGAATCTCTCCACGATCGATACCGACTGACTCGGCCACTCGAAGGAACTCGGCGACCTTGTCAAGGCGAGTGAGGAACGACTGAAAGCATTCAAATGCAAATATTTAGCAAACACAAAACGACTCACCTTGTATGTGTCGAGAGCGTCGCGACACTGTTTCTTGTTCATGTCGAAATACTTCTCGAGGACGTTTATGATTCCATCGTTGTAGCAAGCAAACAGACGAATCAGATCACGGAAGAGCAGAATGAATGAGCAGTTGATGACGCCGTTGTTCAGCTCCGAGCTGCTGACCGAGAACTCGAGAAGCGCATCGATCTGGTTCTGAAGGATCGGAATCGTCTTCAGAAGCTTGTCGGTGTGCATCGTGCGCAGGAGCCCGTCTTCACGGCCACGCTTCACCTGAAACACATAATTGTTGACAACGGAATGAATTCGGAAATTACCTTGCAGAAGTCGAAAGCGCACATCCTGTAGGTGTTGATCTTCTCTCCGATGTATCTGGCGTACCGCCGAACGTGAGTCGACATATCCTGACCTGGGCCAGTCTTCTCTGCTATCGAACTCAAGTTGAACGTTGTGTTGCACGAGGCGAGGTACTGAGAGAATCGCTCATTTCCGTAGCACATGATGTTGTGAATCGTTATGAGAGCCTTGTAGACAACGGTCCAGTTCGGGTTCTGCGTCCGTTCGATCAGGAGATTCGCCATCGACGGAATCGACACATTTGGCTCGTTGGTGCAGTGGAGAAGATCTGGAACATTCACTTTGCTCGTTGCAGATGATAGAAAATACTTACAGTCCAGATGCTTCTTCTTCGGAGCCATCACTTCCTCTGTTGTCGCCTTGCATATTGTTTTTCCAAGCTGACTCCCGGCTAGAGAGTGTTTGGCGGCCGTCAGCCTATAATTATTCCATTTTTTTGCACAAAATTGGTTAAAAACTCACCGATCCGAGATGGTTTGTCCTCCGGTCGTGAAGGGCATCGGTTGATGCAGCGCTTTCTCGATTGTCTGCATGTCGGGCAGGGGTCGGCGCCGGTCTACCTGCAAAAAGCAAACAAAATCAGGTGCATTGGTGCGTCAGCAGGCGACAGAACACGGAAGAACGGGAGCGGACGAAGAGATGCAGAGAGCACGGCTGCCTTGCCAATACGTTATCGATTTGATTGCGAGAAAACGTGTTTAGTTCGACAAATTGACACATTTTAAAGCAAAATTTGAAAAATGGAGAGTTGGCGATGAAAACTGCACTGATCGCGGATTACGAAATAGATTAACACAATTTGCACCGGGATCGCGTCGAGACCATTAGCGTGGGAATCTATGCTGCGCCTTTAAAGTTGTCGAAATACGGTGGGACGGCGCCAGATGAGGAGATGACAAATCCGCACATGTGTGGCACAGAATAACAGAAAAACATTGTGTGTGTGCTCAGTCAGTGTCAGTGAAAGAGCCACAAAAAATGGGCGGAAGAAGGAGAAAAAGAAGATGGGGACGAGTACGGAGAAGGAGGAAGAAGCTGTGGAAGGATGGAAAAGGGAGAAAAGACAGAGAAGTTGTGTTGGCGACGAGGCTTGACGAACCGCGAAAATCGATGAGGAGAAGTAGGGAGAGGAGTGTCGGCCACCGCCTCGCCGCGCAGTAGCCTCCTCTCGCAGTGCCCGGGAAAACGGGAATCGAAGGGAAGAGAGAGTGCGAGAGACGGAGAGACGCAGACATGACGATGCCATCAGAGGATTCGGAATGGAAAAAAAATGGGAGATGAAGGTGGAGTTGGGGGAGGGAATGGGGAGCTGTGGGCAGGCATAAACACTGAAATCAGATGAAATTGATACTCTGGCGAGAGATTTACGGAAATTGGGAGGGGACGAGAGGACGAGATAGATAAACACTGCTAGGAAAGATAAGCTTATTTAATTTTAAACTTCCGGAAGTTCAAATGCTACAGTAGTGAACACCTCCTACGCATCCATACTATCACCTAGAAACACGGCTGAATGATCAACAACAGAAAACTAATCTAGAGTCGGAAATTGAATCTGCCAAAATAATTTCAACATGACATCAAGCCTGAGAGCTTAAGTCATGAGGGAAAACTCTGCCGCGAAACCAGTCTCCAAAACCCGATACGACGGGAGGGCTCCGAAAGTGTGCTCATGGGCCCAAAAAGAGCACACAAAGCGGAGCCGACCTCTCGCGTGATGACGTCATTTCTCGTTCTCTTCTCTGCCGAACTTCTCTTTTATCTCTTCACCACCGTTTAAATCAACCGCTGAGTCACCATACTCATACTGAGAACACAAATTTCGAAAGATTTCAATCACAAGTACAATCCACCTGCTGGATATGTTCAAAGGATCACAATGCAGATGAATTCGTTTATACTTTGTTCCCAGGTGCAGCTGAAATCTCTACCGTAATCCACAAAAAAGAATCATAAATAATATTTTATTCTTTGTATCAATCCAAAGTTCCCTACTTCTTCTTCTCCTTCGTCACCTTCGTCACTTCCTTCCCTTTCTCTTTCTCTTTCATCTGTCTCTCCCTCTCATATCCTCTTTTGTCTTTCTTATAAGGCCGGAACACTTTGATTGAGATTTGCTGAAAGTTTTTCATCTGATCGCTCCCGATTTTCACTGCCTACCATATTCTTATCAATCGAAATCATCGCCGCCGTGTTATCATTCTGTCCGCAGTAGTTGGGAGCTGAGAAGATCGTGACAAGTCTGCGATCGTCGAAGAACTCATATCCGTCCTCGACGACTTGATGTGCTCGGATCACCATCCGAAGGTTCATTCTCTTCAGGAAGCTGCGGAGAGCATTCGGTCCGAAGACGTACGAGGCTCCACGGGGAGACGGTTGGAAGCCATCGACTGACTGCAACCCATTCATCGTTCTTTCCAATCCAAACCATGCCTACCGGATCCGGATCCGCCCATGTCAAATCAGCAAGAATTCCCACATCGGCCACTTCTAGAGGTCTCTTGAAAGCGGAGAACTGGCCGAAATCTTTCAGATGACTGCTGATTCCGCCGTGCATGCACATGATGGATCCTTCGATGACGGCACAGAACGGAAGCACGTTGAACAGGTTTTGGAAGCACTCGTACACTTGAGGGTCGTAGCTGGAAAACGGATACTGTGGCGAGGAAATGCGCTCCGCCGAACTCACCGATGTGTGATTTCTTTGTAGAACCCGTAGTGACAGTTGACGGATCTCGACTCGTGGTTGCCTCGGAGCATGAATATTCTGTCTGGGTACGCCAATTTGATGGCGCTGAGCAGCATGACGACCTCCATGGAGTAGGGTCCCCGATCCACATAGTCTCCCAAGAACAGGTATCTCTTGAAGCTGCTGTCGAGCTCCGTTTTGGCATCCGCGCCGGCCGCCCGTCTCTTTCTGGGAGTCGTTGTCGTTGGATGGGCGGCGGGCTTTTTAGCGGGGACACCCGTCGAAATGAGACTCTTCTCGAACTTTCTGGTTTGTTCCTGAAGCGACCGAAAGATAATTATCCAGTCCAAACAACGGATTGCTTACAGAAAACCAGCGGAACTCTCTTTCGCACAATGGCCATCCGTGCAGATCGAACATTCCGAGCAAGTCGTCGAACTGTCCGTGGATGTCCCCGACGACACACAACGGCGTCTTCAGCTCCAGACACAACGGCTCGGACCAGATCAACTCGCGGGTACGGTAGCAGAGTTCGGCGATTTCCGAGGCACAGAACAGTCGCATCGAGGCATTGTGCCTCCAGCGGAACACCAACTTCGCGATTATTTTGTTGACAAAACCCCTGATCTGATAAGAGATTGATGAGGAATCGAACGGATTCTGGAGCCAACCTTTGTCTTTTCGTCTGCCCCTTTTTTGTCTTTACGCTTCCCCATTTCGACGACGAGACAAATCGGAACTGTGCTTTTTGTAATTATTGTTTATGATAAGGTGTCACGTGTTCTGAAGTCATCACGGATGGAAGACTCAACAAAGCTTTCATTGAAAGTAACATGATTTATTAGAAAAAGGGTACTTGTCTATATCAGGTTTTCATAGGGCATTGGATTGGAATACAGAAAAGCAGAACTAAAACTGCGAAATGAATTGAATAACACATGTTTAAGTCACAGAAAGAAATGCGTCGATCCCAAAGGAAGGATAAACAGAAAACTAGAAACACGCAATAGAGTAGGGTATTTTGATTGCAGAGGGAGATGATACATTCAAAGAACTCGGAGAGAAACAAAAAGGCGAAACAGTGACTCAAGAGAGGAACCCATTGAAGTTTTGAATGATGAGTGAAACATAATAAACAGAAACATTAGAAGGGAGAACGGAACGAGGTTAGAAGTGAGCCCAGTCGTACTGAATGTTGCGGAAGTCGATTTCGTTGTAATTAACAACCTGAAAAAGACAATGAAAATCGATGAGACTCCTTTATCCTAACCTCCTCAGTGATTCCTTGTTGCAACCACAACGTCTTCAGTTTTTGGTACAGCTCCTTGTTCAGATGGAGAGGGTTTCCTCGTCGGAACCCTTGGTCAACCTCTCCGAACTCGTCGACGTAAGGTGCCGGGCGGAAGCAACCTCGTTTTCGAGTAGTCATCAGGACGAGGCTGCAGTCACGTACTCTGAAAATACAAGGTTCTGATTTTTTCAACTCATGGGTAATGTCTTACCGTAAGAACATTCCAACTGAACCGGAGCACTGCGACATGTGATAACGGCAAGCTCCATAAGGTTGCTTGTTGATCTGAAGAAATAGCTCAAATGGGTTGAATCTGCAGGATCACTTACAATTTTCTGACAGCAATAGGCCTGTGAGCAGAGAATAGCTCCGCAGACGAGACACAGTGTTGGCACATTCGACGTGGACTCTTCAATCGGAATCGAGGGGCACTTGAAGGTGGCGACCTGGTTTATCAACTGACTGTACCTCTCCGGGAGGTCAACAAGCAGATTCGGACGCACTGGTTGGACTACAAGATCACGCTTCTGAGCTGGGTCTTTCGGAATGGAAGAGGACCACATTGTAAAGAGATTCTCGACAAGTGGACCTCCGATTTGTTCGTCCATCTTGGGTGGAAGAGCGAGATATCGGAAAAGGGCCTCTGAACTGTTTATCGACGGATCCTTGAGGGCCTCTGGTGGATCGACCAATGTTATGAAGTGATAGAGCAGGGCGATCGGGCGGAGCAGCGACTGCGCACCTTCTTCCATCTTCTTGTGCAGCAGATCGATTCGCTTCGGAGCAGGATCGTCAGGGCGGCAGAGCGAGAACAAGTTCAGAATTATTTGAGCAGTTGTCGGATCGACTTCTGTCTGCAGTTCGTCTTCGTCTGTCATGTTCACATCTTCTCCGTCAGACTCGTCGTGCGTGGCAATGATCTGAAATCAGGAAGTTTAAAGTTTTTTGAAGTTCCTTGCTCACCTGGAAGTACTGAGCGAGCAGGGAAAGTCGAAGGACGTAAGCCTCATCAATGGATCCATCAGGAGTGAGCAATCGAGCTCTTTGGTGAGTTGTCGAGCTCATGGACTGAACTCCGTTGTTCCAAGTCCATCCAATCGTCATCATCAGTGATACCTGAAAATCAAAAATCTTATTGGAATAATAGAGAACCAGGCAGTCGGCGACGGCTCACGCCGTCTCCTCTGCCTGGTTTCCCGCCTTCGGCGGTACGAACCGTCGCCTTCGGCTCCGTTTCCTCACGTTAAAAAGCGCGAAATTCAAAATTGAACGTGGCCGACATAGGCGTTTTTAGAAATGAACATGGGAAAAGGGCCTAAAATGCCCATTTCGCGCTCCTGACCTATTTACAGAATGGGAAACCCTTATAAAATTCTCGTGCACCGAGTTTGAGTAGGACCTGACTCCTCTGCGAAAGAACGACGAATATGGTCGAGTAGTTGCTGAGAAACAGCCGCGGACAGACAGACAGACACACAGACAAACAGACAGACTTTGTCAATTAGTAATAGTAAAGATTCCACTCACCGCCAAACTTAAAATATCAACCTGAAGAATGTTTAGATTCACATTCTTTCTAGGGCCAGCGGGATTGAATAACTGCACAAGGAAGGCGAAGTTCGTGCCAGAGGATGGGGTGGAGTGACTCGCGGAGGAGCTGGACGCCGATCCCGGACTGCTGCCGAGAAGAGGAGATCCTGGCGTTTGGACGAGTTTCTGCTTTGGTGGCTCGCAGAGCAGGACTCGAAGCATGTCAGAGACGGCGTGGAGCAGGAACTGCATGTTGTGAGACAGGGAAGCACACAGACGAGCCATGGCCGAGAGACAGTCCCTCTGTCGGGTGTTCAGAGCTCCGAACAGCGGCTTCTTGTCGTGCTGGAGATACGAAGAGATGGCTCGGGCCACGTGAGCGGTGCTCTGCCACGTCACTGTCGAAATGACGTATCCCTTCAGATGTTTCTCGATGAACTTTGTTTTCAGCTCGCTTCCACGACGTCGATATTTTATCATGTTCTTGCCAAGATCCTTTATTGGGTCTTCGAATCCTTCCAGCGCAGATGAGCAGATGCGGTTGGAATTGATAAGAGCGGGGAAGGGTCTAATCAATGTGTAGAGGGCGTGTTGAATTTGACTGCTCAGTGGCTTCTTCAAAGTTTCGTTCGGCGGTGATTCATTGCTCCGAGGGGTTGTGCCACTGACAGGCGTCGTTTCCGGAGTAGCAGTCGGAGATACAACGGCGCCAGCGTCGTGATCTGCGAACATCGCCGCCAGCTCATTGTAGAAATCCACGTCGTCATCCGAAGGGGACAACGCTCCGAGTACTTGCGATTCAGTGACGGAGTCTGGAGCTAGTTGATTGGAGCTGCTGATTTCAATGTGAGCTGTTCCGAAAGCCAGAACACCGGCCGACGTGTTGGCGGTGTCCGCTTCTTTCGTCTGCGACTGTTTTTCCAGGTCCAACAGCGAGCGCTCCGAGTGAGATCTCTTTCTGCTATGACCCTTCTTTCGGACCGAATCCGCGCTCACTGGCATATCCAGATTCCTCTTGACTCTCGAAACCCACACATCAAAGTCTTCTCTTACAGCCCCAGAAACAGTCGAAAATCTGAAAAAGGAAAACTGATTTCAGCACAACGGCTGACTGTCTTACCCATTCTGCTGAGTCAGCTGATAAGCCGGCAGCACCGGAATCGCGGCATTCGAAAGACGCTTGCAGAGCGGACATTGATACTCGCCACCTTCCGAATCCACCATCTTGTGAGTGTGGCCGACTTGACGGGCTCTCAAACTATCACGAGTTCGATTTGATTCCGACAAACTGTGGAAAAGAGGAGTTAGGAAGTGAGGAGAAAACCAAGGAACACGCGAACAAGTGACCGGTAGAGACGGCACACGGTGCGAGTTATTAGGAAACGTACTTGCGGTAGCACTCGTAGTGCATGCTGTGGGAACACGTCGACACGTCGACACCGTATTGCAGAGTGGCCGGAGCAGTGAGAAGATCCCGGGTGGAGATGGTTCCGGTCGGAGCAGTCATCAACTCTCCGTTCTCTTTTTTGTGCGTGAAAAGTTGTGACCTGGAAATAGGAAATTAGCTGATTGAATATGTCAGAAACTACTCACTGTTGAATGAATGCAGCACACACCATCGGTTTTCCGTATAGTGGAGCAATGACTTCATCTTCCTGGCACAGAATGCAGGTTAGCACTCTGGCCTTCACAATCTCCGCCTTCCACTTCTGAGCTCCTATGCACACGGGGAAGTCTTGACCGACCTGCTTGACGATGTCTTCGTCGAAGAACTGCTTGTCGTACTCAACCGCTACGCCACCAGTTTCCTTCGTTTCCGTCTGCGCACTGTTTGCTCCGTCCTCTTTCTTATCCTCGTCTTCTATCTTTTTCAAGAACTTCGACTGCATATTCGACATCTTCGCCATCGCCTTCTGCCTCATTTCAGCAGCCCGAGCGGCTCTTTTCGCTTTGAGCTCTTCGGCACTCTCCACGGGTTGTTGCACGGTTTTGGCATCAGAATCAGAGGTTCCACATTTCGCTTCCATTAGCTTTTTGTACTTTTCGATGGTAACTTCGAGAAGAACCGGGCAAATCGAAGACTCCGGCTTCCCGACGAGTCCTTCGAGAGCAGCGAGCAGTCCGACAGAGTCTTCAGCTCTTTTCGTGAATCCAAACTCAGAATCTTTCGTTTCTTCGTTCAGAGCAATTCCAATCAGATACAGGACCTTGTGGAACACTCGATCACAGGAGTAACGACTCCTTCTTGTAGTTCTATCTATCACCAACTTGAACAAATGAATCAGAAGTTTCGATCTCAAAAGATCTGGTATTCGTTCGAAAAAGGGCATGAAATCTGGAAGCTCTGGTGGAGCACAAGCACGGATCATCCTGCAAAATGGAACTGATACTGTACCAAAGAGGAGTGAGAAACTCACTTGTCCAGCTTGGCACGGACTTTCACTTGAGCCTGTTCGGCAGCCGATTGGTCGCTTTTCGAGTAATGCATGAAGAATGGAGAGTACATGTGCAGACTCGTCTCTTTGCAATGGAACTTTCCGGCTGTTGTAGCCAACGGCTTGCGGAAATCGGCAACCTGGTTCACGGCATCATGAACAGAGATGCGCTTCGAGTTGATATCGTTCGACATTTTCGCTTGAATCTAAAATTGAATTGAAAATGTTTGGACAATTGTTCCGAAACTTACATGACTGAATGTCTGGGGTCCAGTGCACAGCACATGAACGACTTCTCGCTTCATTGCGTCGATTGGCTGGGTTTTTCCGACTCCGTACGTGTACCTCTCGCAGAGGATAAGAATAAGAACTTGGAAAAACTCTTCAGCGATGACGATGACAGTCTTGCTGAGATCCTCCGACTCGGGTTTCGTTTGCGCAGCAGAAGCCTTGTTTTCCTCGAATTCCGAGCAAGCCCATTTGTCAAGACGAAAACGTTGGAGCAGATGCATGAGGAACTTGGTCGATGGAGTCATGGCTGCTCCAACTTGCATCATGAGAACGTCCCGGTCGAACATCTCATTGCGACACAGCGGAGAGAAGTAGTTGTGAATCTGGTTTATCAGAGAGAAGCCGTTGCGTCTCCACAGAGATGCATTGGATTGAGCACAGAGAACGAGGACACGCAGGCTCAATTCGTAGAGATTGGTGTCTTCGTTGGAGCGGATTATCGTTTTAATCTGCTCCTGCAGTTCCGTTCCTTTTGTAGCACTTCTCAAGAAGGTGATGCACTTCGGAGCAGTGAACAGACCAGCGATAAGGCGAACGACTGGCTGATGAATCGAAGTCGCCGACTTTAGAACTTCGAAATGTGAGACAGATTCGGTTTCTTCGTTGATTGTGATAGACAAGTGCGTATTGTTGTCATCGGCTTTCGTGTAGACCGGTGGAAGTTTGTTCATCAGTTCCAGACACATAAGCAACATTCGGTTGTGCACTTCCTCCTGAACTACCAGAATCTAATTGATGAAACCAGGAAACAAGAACTCACATTCGTTTCAGCCCAAGCGATTATCAGTGAGATGGCGTCTTTCATTCGCAGCAGAATATTGAATGCGGTTTCCCACTCGGACTCCCACACCTGGTGCTCCACTGCCTGCCGTTTCACCTCATCCATACCTTGCAAACTTTGCAAAAACACGAGGAACTCCCTGAATCCCGTTGAGAAACTCTCAATGAGTTCGCGAGTCCAGTCGCTCTCTGTCGGCACTGCATTCAATATGTACGCCATGTCTCTGGTAATGTGAAGTGCTCTCCTCAGATCATTCGGGAACGATCGACCAGTGAAATCAAATCTCGGGATTTTCTCTTCGCCATTCGCTAAAAAAAAACATGAGTGATTTTTATTCAAACTAAGTTTCTTACGTTTGATATACTGATCAGTTTGTGCGCGAATCGCCTTTGATATGACTGACAGAGCATCATCTTCTGCGACGAGACGACGAGCCAATCCCGGCACCGTCATGAACTGAACTGACAGTCCGACGACTGAAACATCCATCTCGTGGTCATCTTTTATGAAATCCTCGTAGATTTCATTGTAATGCAGCATGAATGTTTTTGCGAATCGGACTTTCTGATCGTAGAGCATGAAGACAGTGCGCATTAGCAATTGATGCAGGTTGCATCGTCCAGCCTTCCACATCAGAGTGTCTTGCAACAGAATGTTCTCCAGGATCGTGTACGACGTCGAATCTCGAGCGGGTCTCTTCACTGCTACCACCGGGGGCGGTTCCACGACCAACGGATCTTCAGCTTCGTCCACTTCCATTTCCTCTTCTTCTCCCTCCCGTTCATCAACCACTTCCATCATTTCATCCAGAGGTAGTTCAAAAACTTCGGGACCCAATTGTCTTTGAAGGTCACGAAGGGTCTGACGTTCCTCTCTCAGCCGGGCTGCTGGATCATCCTTTTCTTTCTCCGGTTTTTTCGTATAGTCTTTGAGCAATTCGAATTTCGAAGACAACATAATTTCGCCAACGACTTCACGGAGAGGCGCTGGAGGATGTTGGAATGCGTTTTTGTTTTCGTTAAAAACCACTTACGGAAAACGTCCATTTGGGTGTTCAACCAGGTAATCAGTGAAATGGCAAAGTTCTGAAGTGCGAATAGAGTGGTGTCCAGGACTTTGACACTCAGCGGTGAATGGTTCGAAGTGCGGCGGACCATCGTTGCATCTCGTGTCTTTCGTTGCACGTCTTCTTTTGCCCTCACACAATCGGCTTTGGTTCCTAGTTTCACGGCACTCCGACCCTCTCGGTCAACAATTGTGGCAACCAGCATCGCTTGGTCTTTTGTGCAGTGTATGTACAATTCCAATGCTTTGATAACCTACAACTTCCTGATAAACTGATTAAGTCAAAGTGAACTAAAAAACTAACAGATTCATATGTATGCGTTTCATCGTTGTAAAGCACGGTTAAGTAGTGTGCACCATCTTTAGGAACTTCTGTTCTGAGTTCTTCCAGAAACTCTGGCAGTTTCATGTCATCTTTGTGAGTAATCATAGAGAGGGCAAATTGCAGAATGATCTCGACGATCTGCTCACAGCGCTGTTTCAGCTCTGGATTCAAATTCAACGTCTCCTGCTCTTCCTTTTTCTCGTGATGGGCACAAGCGTATCCATCGATCCACGCGTCGACGTCTCCACAATCACAGTATCCTGAGCCACTTGACGAGTGCATCTGATGATTTCATAACATTCAGGGAAACAATGGAAAACATTGAGTTACCCGATACTTGTGGGCCTTGTGAATGGACACCTCGAAGCACTTCAAACACATCACACATGTTCCATCTGTTGCACAATCCAGACACGTGTACGTGAGCTCTCCGTTCTTGAAGACGTGCCCACAAATCTGACCTTTTTTCGCCGGATCGACTCCAGCGATGGCATTCATCTCTTCCAACGAGTTCCCCGAGTTTCGGACATCCATGATGAATGCACTGACCAGCGGTGCAAACAGCGTTTGTCCTGGCACACCTGAACCCGAACATTCTTAAGACCCAATCTCGCTGCGACTTACCCGTCATTTTCTCATTGGAAAGACTGTTGTCCCACGGCATGTCCGGGTTGATTTCGAATACTTTCGGGGCTTGCGTGAGCCAGTGCTTGAGCAGCAACTGGCGCACTTGGGCCCATTCGCCCTGTCGAGTTGCATTCACCACTTCAAGAATCATTCCATGGACAGCAATCTGAAAAGTTATGTTGGGTCGATCGGAAGAAATCGAGGTCATGCGATAAAAAATAAGCCGGGTATTGATCGAGTTTCGTGGAAATGAACAAACATATCGATTACGCTCTTCATATCAGTGCTAAAAATGGTAAACGACAAAACGAGACCTGAGGACGAAAAGCGGGAGGCAAAAATGATGACAGTGGACGGGACGAGAGGCGCGGAGGAGTAGAGGGCTGGCTATATCTTTGCCCGCTTCTCTGTGTGCGAGTGTATTTCCTCGCGGCGGATAAAGAGCTCTCGCGGACGCGGGCGCGATGATGAAGACGAATAGACGGCGGTGGACAGAGAGCGCGGCGTTCGCGGAGAATTCGCTGCGGAAAGCGTCAGAGAATGAAGTTGATGAAGAGGTCGACGACTACGCGCGGACGATGTCGAACAGGATCGAGAGCGGACGGTTGTTACTGTCGTGTCTAGAACTTGGAGGAGTGCGGGGAAAGTGAAGCTGCGATTGCGAAATGATGAAAATACAAGAAAACAGAAGTCACAAGCATTAGTGAACAAGTGAATGATAGCTTATTCTCTACAGGTGACGATATTCTGAAAAGCAAAACTATAGATTCTTGTCCAATCGGTGCACCCACCGGTGGGCGCCGCGCGAGCAACTAATTTGAATAAAAACAAATTCCACATTGCAAATCGTTGCGAGACCCACAATCCTTCTGAGCACCTGCGCCTTTCCGGTACGGTAGAAGCCTCTTCATAATTAATTGCGCAACACGCATCTGTCTGGTTTGCCAGCGTTTTTTTTATTAGTCAAAGTCTTCATAAGAGTGGTTAAATTTTATAATAACAAATTAAAATCAAACAACTGTTTGCTTATACTAAAACTAAACATTCAAGTCAAAAATATCGACCGACAAAGCAAAGGCAGGTCGCATCGCCAGAAAAATCTGCGCCACACAAATTTCTTCGATTTTTCCTTCGCCTCGTGCTCTTGCCGGCCATCGGCCGAACTTGTTTTCCTAGGCCATCCTTTCCGCGCGACCCTAAAATCAGTTTTCGAATATTTTTGCAGAAACCCCAATCTTTCGGATATTTTATTGATTTGCACCATAGTCCCTTTCTGTGTTTGTGTCGTTTTGCAGGCCGAGCCGTATTGATTTTTTTACAATTAGCTCACCAAAACGTTCTTATCGCCACCACTTTTCGGTCAAGTTACGTTTTTTATTCTCTAGTTTTCAGAATGTTCGGAAATACAGCACCAAAATCTTCGATTTTCGGCGGTGCCGCGACAACTACCGCTTCTTCCGGATTTTCCTTCGGTGGAAACTCCGCAACAACCACTAATGCAGGTATTGAAAAATTCTGGATTCGGAGAATTATTAAAAACAAAACTTTAGGAGGCAGCATTTTCGGAGGGAACACAAATACCGCCGGCGGCGGAGGATTCTCATTCGGTCAAACAGCGACTCAACCAACGACTGGCGGATCTGGTCTGTTCGGAAGTAGCAATGCAGCAGCACCAGCAACTGGAAGTATGTTTGGAGGAGCCGCCGCTCCAGCCGCATCTTCTACCGGAGGACTCTTCGGTGGAGCCGCCACCACTTCTGCTCCAGCTTCGAATCTCTTCGGCAACTCAGCTGCTTCGACTGCCCCAGCCGCGGGATCTTCTGGTCTTTTCGGATCTTCCACTCCTTCTACTGGAATGTTTGGAGCGAGCACTAACAGCAACACTGCTACTGGAAGCACCGGACTCTTCGGATCTAACACAGCTGCTGCTCCAGCTACCGGAGGATTGTTCGGATCGACAGCTCCAACGACTGCTGCCGCACCAGCATCTGGCGGATTGTTCGGAAGTACGACCACTTCTGCTCCAGCGGGAACCGGAGGACTGTTCGGAGCCTCAACTACTACTCCAGCTGCCACTGGCGGTCTGTTTGGCGCCCCTGCTCCTGCCGCCGCATCTACCGGACTTTTCGGATCGACATCTGCTGCAGCTCCAGCCCCAGCCGGTGGTTTGTTCGGATCAACCACTAACACCACAGCTCCGTCAACGGGACTTTTCGGTGCTGCCAAGGTCGCCACCCCAGCTGCTGCTCCATCTGGTGGACTTTTCGGATCGGTTCCCAAACCTGCAACTGGAGGACTGTTCGGAGCAGCTCCGGCCACTTCGGCGGCTCCGGCTGTCACCTCTGCAGCGGCTCCGTCCACTGGACTCTTCGGCGCACCAGCAGCTCCTGCGACTGCTCCAACAGGTGGATTGTTCGGGTCTGCACAGCCTGCCACGACGACCGCCGCCGCTCCAAGCACGGGACTATTCGGATCGACTGCGGCTCCAGCTGCCGCCCCAACAGGAGGACTCTTCGGCGCACCATCTACGACTGCTCCTGCTGCCGCTCCGTCAGGTGGACTATTCGGAAGCACTCCAGCTGCTAATACTGCTGCTGCGCCGGCTTCTGGAAGTCTCTTTGGTGCTGCTCCTGCTGCCACGACTGCTGCTGCTCCCGCAACTGGAGGACTCTTTGGCGCCGCTCCAGCTGCAGTGACTACTGCTGCTCCACCAACCGGGGGACTCTTTGGAGCCGCTCCAGCTGCCACTACTGCTGCTCCTGCGACTGGTGGACTCTTCGGCACCACCCCAGCTGCTACTGCCGCTCCTGCAGTTGCTCCAGCCGCCACAGGAGGTTTGTTTGGGACGACCAGCACTCCTGCAACGTCGGCACCTGCTGTTGCTGCTGCTCCAGCCGGTGGACTCTTCGGAGCCGCTCCAGCCACAACTGCCCCCACCACTGCTTCAGCCGGTCTTTTTGGTTCGACACCGGCGGCAACGACTACTACCACTGCGTCGGCTCCCACCGGATCACTGTTTGGAGCTGCCCCAGCCGCTACGACTGCCCCAACTGGCCTGTCTTTGAATCTTGGAAAGAGTCCTGCTGCCGCAACGACCACTTCATCTGCTCTTCCATCCACCATCGCAAGCATTGGAACTACTACTGCTACTACTAAGCCAGCTGAGACTAGCTCTGGTCTCGGTCTCGGTCTCAATCTCACTTCTACTCCGTTGGCAAAGGGCTCAGGGTAAGCTCGGAATAGTATTTTCAGTATACTTTTTTAAAATTTTCAGATGGACCTCGGGAACTCTCGGTGGATTGAAGGGTGCTGTAGCTACTCCGTCCAACTTGAAAATCGGAGCCAGTGGAAGTGACACTTTGTCGGAAGAAGAAATCAAGGCAGGACTGGCTGGCACTGACACGAAGGCGTTCTTCACTGCGCTCCAGGAAGTCGTCAACAGCTATCATTCGGAGATCGTGAAGCAGGAGAGAACTTTCCATAACAAAATGTTCGAGTTGAACGCCTACGATCGTGAACTGATCTCTCTGGAGCCGAAGGTTCTTGGATTGTACAACGAGATGGACGAGTTGAGTGGCAACTGCAAGAAACTGAACTTCAACATCGGATCGATGACTTCCGTGTTGAATGACGTCGAGGAAACCGTTGCAGAGCTGGAGAAGAAGCTGAACCTTCCGGAATGGACAAACCTCGATTACAAGTTCCCACTTGACAGCCGATTTGCCAGCAGACACGATGTGCAGAGAGTGCAGATGTGAGTTTCATACTATTCTGAAAAGCGAACTATGTACATATTTTCAGCGCTCAAATGATGCTGAACGTGGATGCTCAGATGAAGTCGGCCGACTACGACCTCGACCAGATCTCGGAATCACTCAACACGATGCAGGCCAGTGCGCTGAAGGCAAAAACTGACACGCCACTCGAGAAGACTGAGCTGATATTGAAGAAGCAGCTGCAGAAGCTGATCGATCTGTCTGGACAGCACGGTATGATATATTCTAGAGTTCACAGTCGATTGCCTTTCCTTTTCCAGAAGAGACCCGTCATAAGCTGTCGAAGCTGAAGGACGACCACCACCTGCGACTCAACAACTCGAAGGCCTAATTGTTTGTGCTCCTGATTCCCCTCATTCATTTATTTATTCAATCATCTTCCATACCCACTTTTCACCTGTTCCTCCCCCTCTAACAACTCTCAACCAACCACCACAATGCTCGTATCAATTTGTTGTTTTCTCTGTTTTATTGGTGTGAATTGTGAATGAATTCGATTTTTGAGTGTTTCCAATCCCATACTTTTCCTTCTAAGCGTTCCTCTCGCTTCTTATATCTTTTTGTTTGTTCTGTGCAGTATTTCGTTGAAATGACCGCACTCTGCACACTGCGTGGGTCTCCTCTTTATCAGTTCATCAACTCTTATCACTCCTCTCGTATTCGCTTCTCGAATTGTCTTTCTGAAACACTTCCTATTCAATATAGCATATTGCTTTCCGGACCTAATCAACTCGTGCGCAGAATATTGCTTCTCCGTAATATCGTGTCCATTCAAAAAGAAATTGGAAACGAAATGTACAATTCCTCGGAAAACAGCGAGATTTCTCGTAATTGGATGTCGGGCTCTAGTCGTGCCAGTCTTTCTGCTTCGTCATTTTCCAGTCTTTCCGTCCTTCGTCAGAAGTTCCTCCAGGGATTCGAAACCGACGTCTGATTGTTGCTGTCGTCACGAATTAGTCAGAAGCGGTCAGAGACGCTATCATCTGATATCAATGGGTAGACAATTAGTATGCAGCAGGAGGCACTCTCCGCCTCCTGAGCCCCTGGAGAACTCGTCTCCAATAGTGCTCATTTCCATTTCATTTCCCCCGTTTTGATGGAAGGAGGCTCGCTGCCTAAAAGAAATAGTTTACGTTTTTCATCGCCTTCAAAAGGCTGCGCGAGGCTCTTTATAGCTCCGAATATGTGAGAATCTCAAAATTCCGAATTCGCCCCCGGTGACGTGTGGCTCATTATTCAAAATCTCGCCCTGAGGCATCGTTTCGTTTCAGTCAACTAGAAGAAGGGATGGGAAAACGGAGAGGATGTGCTGTGTTGTCGGAGCCGTCTTCTTCTTCCCTTTTTCTTCTTTCTTCTCGACGTAATTGGCGAATGAGCGTGCCCAGAGAGCTCTCGCGCGGCCTTCTCTCGTCTCCTTACTCGTTGTGTCGCCCTCATTTCAGCCTCTTCTTCATGTTTGTTATAGTTGACGTCGTCTGCGTCTCGTCACTCAAACCAACCAGCACGTGAATTTTCGTCGTCGTCGTGGCCGCGATTCTCGTGACTTCGCCTCCGTCGTCACGATGTCTGCGCCTCCGCTCTACGGGTATGGTAGCTTGGAAGGGACCTCTTTCGAGTGGTGCAATAAGCGAGCTCGACTTGAGAATATATGTCAGTGTTGTGGATTTACTGGAGATTCTTGGAAGTGAATATAGTGTTCACTCGTTATTTAGAAAACGAAACAATTGTTTCTGTTTCTAATTCACTTTCGATTAGTCGATTAGTCAGTCTCTTTTTACACTTCCTCATCGAAGTGTACAGAGAGAGAAACGTCAAACCGCCCTAGATTATTCAGATAAACCGCTGCAGTCTCAAGTAGATTCAAAGTTCCTAATCTAACAATTTATGACAAAGTTTCCTTCTGATCCAAAAGTAGAACAACTTTTCCTGCGAGATGAGCTTCAGTTATTATATTTTTTCGTCAAATGGTCACAGAGAAAACAGAGTTTCTTAGTTTTCCAAACCCCCACAAGCCTATGAGTCATCATGAGAGCATACGACACCCGAAATACTGAGCTACCGTAGTCCAAAATTCTAACCAGACTCCAAAAGACCACTGAGTTTCTCTTTATTGAAACTTTCACATCTTGTGAAGCCTTCCAATGATGTTTCATTCCAAGATCTATTTTCTTGCATGCCAGTTCAGCACTCCGTGAATGTTTCCATACCAACCTGACTCCTCCGAGTCAGAAATGATTGCGTTCAATCCACATTCTTCTTCTCTCCATTTCTCCTATCCTATCCACCTATTTTCAAATCGAGATGCACTCATGACCGGAAACGACGCCAATCCATATGAATTGAGCTTTTCCGTCCGTGACGCACTGCTTTCTTTCCCCTTTCCTCCCACCCCTTTTCCAATTTTGTGCCACACACTAGTCTGACCCAATTAAGCAGAGCGAGAGCAGGAAGAGATCTGTGAGTCTCTCCCTGACATCTCATTTCCGATTCTGGCCGACATCTGACATGCGAGAAACATACGAGCACACCATCGCGTCTTCTGAAATGGATGCATATTTTTGCTGCTCCTAGTCCCCCTTTCCTCTGTCGCCGACACCTTTCAGCCGTGAATCCCGAGTTTTTGTTATTCGCTCGAAAAAACGGGTCCGCTTTCATCTCGACGGCGCGGAGGATATGCTTCTGTGTGCGTGTGTGCAAATTCGAGAAGCACGTCATCCGAAATACCCTCATCTTCTCTCCCTCACTACCTCTCTCGGTTAGACGCAGACACCCGCTCACATCGCTTCGGGGCCTCTACCACACTCACTGACTCGCTCACAGCCACTCACGAGACACTCACCACGCGCTCACACTCTTCGATTTTTTGGGGGCAGCGGCCTGGAGAGCGAGAGGAAAGAAAGGAAAAAGGCGGCAGGCAGATCGCCTCGAGAACATGTTCGGAGGTCGTGGTTCGTGTTGACAAATGTACTCTTTTCCACCTACTCACCGTCTCTTTGCCCCTATGGCGACGAGTGATGTGGCAGTCGATCGAACTGCCAACAGTCCTGCCCGAATACACTTGCAGGATTCTTGGCAGTGGCCTAGCTTTCTTCCGTCCGTCTCTCTATCATATGACTTGGTTTCGCAACAGCTGATTGTACTTGGTGACTTGTCATGAGGAAGCTGAATGTTCCAATCGATTTGCACACTTTTCATCAGCCACGTCACCTATCTCTTTTCAGTTTATGTTTCGTCTCTCGTTTCCTCCACCGAACCTTCCAACGTTTTCTCTTGCACCTCATTTTGTTATTTCTCGTTTTTCATCTGACTCATTTATAACAAATGGGTTCCAGAAGAATGTCGTATGCGTATCTCTTCAAGTACATCATCATCGGCGACACCGGAGTCGGAAAGTCGTGTCTGCTGCTGCAGTTCACCGACAAGCGCTTCCAGCCTGTCCATGATCTGACGATCGGTGAGTTCCTCTGGATCAACTGAAGATGTAGACGTCTTGATTCTGTAGGTGTCGAGTTCGGAGCCCGTATGGTGACGATCGACGGCAAGCAGATCAAGCTCCAAATCTGGGACACCGCCGGGCAGGAGTCGTTCCGCTCGATTACTCGCTCCTACTACCGCGGTGCCGCTGGCGCTCTTCTTGTTTACGACATTACCCGACGCGACACGTTCAATCATCTGACTTCGTGGCTCGAGGACGCCCGACAGCACAGCAACTCGAACATGGTCATCATGCTGATCGGCAACAAGAGGTAGGCGTTTTCTGTCGTCGACACTTGAATATTCAACGAACCATCTCGTTTTGCAGTGACTTGGAAGCCCGCCGCGAGGTGAAACGCGAGGAAGGAGAGGCCTTCGCCCGTGAGCACGGACTTGTGTTCATGGAGACCTCTGCCAAGACGGCCGCCAACGTGGAAGAAGCCTTCATCGACACTGCCAAAGAGATTTACCGCAAGATCCAGGAGGGAGTGTTCGACATCAACAACGAGGCCAACGGAATCAAGCTGGGACCACAGCACTCGCCAAGCTCTCCAAACTCACCCGGTGGAAATGCTACCGGTGGTCTCGGCGGAGGATCAGGATGCTGTTGAACACCCCATTCCTAATCGATAAATACTCTCGCTTCTCCCTTCATATGTCTAATCGTCCCCACTTCGATCCATTCGTTCGCATCATCCACATATATTTCCAGATGTCGATAGGTATCCCTCTAGTCCACCGGCTCCATCCACTCTGCTAACTCGACTCTTACTGTATATTTCTTTCCGCCCTCTCCCTTTTCTCTGTCCCTCTCCACATGCTTTTTTTCTCTTTTCCCATTTCTCATCCCTTTTCAACTCTCGAAAGTCAATTCCATAGAAAGAAGTTTTGTCGACCGAATATCTGAATTTTCTGTGATTTTCCACCTCGACCCAGCAGAACAGAATGTTGTGAAAATCCGATGCTTCTCGATCCCTTTCCTCTCTTAATTTGTCTCTATCCATTCTTCGCGCATCCGCTCTTTTCCTTTCTTCCCCTGTTTCCAATCTCTTTTTCCCCTTTCTTTAAATTTTCAGTGGAATAAAATAATTTGATGTGAATCTCTGGGCATGATGGTTCTGTGAAAAGTCGTGATTCTTTACTTTTATTTGACTCTCGAATCAGCGAAAATCAACGAGAACAGCGCCCAAACTGATTGATAAGCGACGAAACATCACGCGATCGCCTGGGCAGAACTTGAGAGAAACCCGAATCAGAGATTCATTTTGTACCGATTGAACCTGGTTTTCCGTCATTTTTTCGTGTTTTTCGCTTCAAATCGCAACGGTTCTACGATCAAACAGCTTGAGCCAAAACAGATCGGATCGGTTATTTCTTGTCATCCCAACATTCACCTTTTTCCAGTTTCACAGTCATGGGTCCTCACCGTCTTCTCTACCAGGCCCTCTGCAAAGCCGGAGACAAGTTCGTCTATCCGATCCTTCCGTCGTTTGCGAAGCCCGCTTGGAACCACGCGGCCGGCCCGAAGACCGTTTTCTTCTGGGCCCCAACCATCAAATGGGCTCTCGTCGGAGCCGGACTCGCTGATCTGGCGAGACCTGCTGATAAGCTCTCCGTTTACCAGGTAATAAGTCCCCAATGCTTCTTATACTCATTTCTCTATTTCAGAACTCTGCCCTGTTCGCCACCGGTGCCATCTGGACCCGCTACTGTCTCGTCATCACTCCAGTCAACTACTATCTGAGCAGTGTCAACTTCTTCGTTATGTGCACCGGACTGGCTCAGTTGTGCAGAGTCGCCCACTACAGGTACAACAATCCGGACTGGGAGGAAAAGGAGATCATGGAGACCCACTGAACGTTTTATACTGTTTTATCTAGGAACGACAACATAAAAAACGAGTGTGACCTGTACACCCGAATGTGAAAAATGAAATAAAAAATGTAAATCCAGAAGTGTTCTGTTCACCCGAATGCATTGACTCACGTCTATTATCATGTTATTTGTCATGTCGTGTCCAGCTAATATTTTCTATTTTTTATTATTCACATATTCCATTTGTTCCCAAAGAATTGTCTGGAATCATCAGTTCTAGATCCAGTCTTCATGTCGGAATGTGGACTACAATGCGTCTTCTCAATAGCTCTCGTCGGATTTGTGTGGGGAGCGACTAATCCGCTGATAAGAGCCGCTTGTAAAGCACAGGAGGATGAAAATTCGACAGCAAGTGGGAGTATCTCGGGAATAATTCTCAGATTTTTGAAATCCTTTCTGAACTGGAGATTCTCGATCCCTTTCGCTTTGAACCAAGCTGGATCGGTATGAGAATCGGATAATAATTTTTCAAAGATCCAGTTGTAGATCATGTTCAACGTGCTCGTCGTAAGTCTGCCAGTCACCATCGTTGTTCCTTGCGTCAACGCGATTCAGTTCATTTCGACAGTCGCAGTCGGCCGTCTGTTGGGCGAAGAAATGAAGTCGTCCTCGGGGAAACAGATGATTGGAATGATTCTGGCGACGGGTGCCATTATCGGGATGCTAGTTATTAATTGAAAAAATATTCCAGTTAAAAAAATAAACTATATTTATTTGTTCGAAATCCGCTTTATTTTATAAAATTCTAATCTCGAATTCAACTGGGTTGATGAGAGAGTGCACGGATCGAAGAGTGCGCAGACACGATTTCATTATTGGAGCGCAGTTGCCTTTCAACCCTTTTTTGCGAATTTTCCCAAATTTTTGCAAGCAATTTCAGTTTTCGATTTCTTCCCGAAAATTCACGGTTTCATATACGGGTTTTCTTGCGCGAATTTCTTCTCCCAACGAATGTTCTTGATCTCTTATTCCTTTGAACGTTTTCTATCATGTTCCGACAACTCTTTGAACTGAAAGCGGCGAGAGTTGAACAAAGTGTAAACGCTGCTCGTAAAGTGCTCGCATGACATCGTCACCTGCGATTTTCAGCAATTTATACTCGCTCGGTCCCTCATTTCCCTCCCAATATTGCGAAATCTGTGGGAAAAAAACTCGTTTCTGACCACAACGGAATGCATGTGACCAGCTGACAAAAACACGCCAAAATAGCGGGGCGCGCGGTCCCGCCCGGCTCACAGAGCCCCCGCTCCTGTGCTCTCTGGCGCCCCGTTGCCTGCGTCTCCGAACTCGTGGTTCTCTCGCATCGTCACTCTCAAATTCTCGACTCTCATTCCGTCTCCCCCGCCCGCCTCGCTTTTTCTTCTTTTTCGTCTGCCCAATCACCTCAACTTTTCCTCATCGTCGTCTTCGGGATTCAAAGATGAACACGTTTAACGATTCACTGTGTTTTTCTTCTCAAAATAAACTTTTGGCACACACATGCATCCGGTTCCTCCTCCTCTTCTCAACTCGTGGCTGCTGACCGATCAGATCGCAGTGGCGACCTCGTCTATATCAAACGTCGTCACTTCTGCCAGTCTTTCTTCTCATTCCTCTCTTTATAACCCCTTATATTCACTCGATTTCCTCTCCGCCGTACTAAAATCATAATCGACATCCGGAATATGAGACTAGTTCCGGAGAAGTTTCGAGAAGCGTAACCTTTGAACCCAAAGTATTTGCGCTCTTTGTCTCTACGTGTGGCGCAAGTTCAACCAGATAAATCAACCAGGTCGGCTCATTGGCAATTGGTTTATAACTGAAAGGCGGAGAGAAGCCAGTTGCGAAATCGCGTTCTGTTTGAGCGAAATTTCGTTAACAAAATGTTAGTCACCAGCGAACTATGGTTTCGTGAAATGGAAGGAAACTGCCAATCAGCCGTCTTTGGAGTCTCGTGATTGTCTGAACTTTCGAAAAAGCCTTTCTTATCAACCGGCACATATTCTGAAGAGACCTTCACGTGAATCCTCGTCACTTTGTCACCATCGCCAATGTTGTTTGTCCTTTCTCCTCCGTTCCGATTTTTGAACTATCTTCCTCATCGCCTCTCTGCCTAGAAAGGGAAAAAACAACCTCTGACATCATCCCCTCCTCTGAAAAGCTGCATGTCTGATCCGTTCTCTTCCGTTTTCCTCTCTCCGTCATCTTCCTTCGAGAAGAAATTCAAAAGTTAGTGACGCCGCCAGCGGCTTGTGGTCGACTGGCGCGTGACGCCCGCCTCTCTTATCATTCTATATTGGGGACTGGCTCTTTGTGCCGTGCTTTCTAGCCTTTGTTCGTCCGGTTTTCCCCATTTCATTTCGCTGATAAGCCCTCTTTCATTGATCATTCTTACCAGTTTCACTCATGCCCTTCTTCTTTCCAGGTTGAATCCGTGCTCTCTCTGCGCCCGGATTTTCTCGACAGACTTTGTGTAGTCTCTCGACAAAAACTTTCTTTCCGTGCACTCCGAGGGAGAGAGTGTGCATGGAAGCTTGCCCCGACTGTCCCCAATTCATCCAAGATTCCCTCCTCCGAGGAATCTAACGAGTCTTCCATACCGCCCTTAAGTGGCGCAGTGAGTCATTTTCTTTCTGTGACTTTGCACAAATCAATGATTACAGGTAATCGACCAGCTCGCGAAAATCTACGCAGAGCCACAGCTCCGCGCCAGCCAAATCCAACTCGACAAGAACGCCGAGCCGCCTTGGGATCCAGATCCGAGAGCCTGAGGTAATTTTTTGTATACTCTGTTTCAAATCTCAATCTCAAAATGCTATCGACTAGTTCCTATTGTTCAAGACCGATATTGCAGCCCCCCATTCTTCCCCTTGGCCCTTCTGTTTCTGCCGACTGATCGACTCTCTACGTCTACGCGCCCTATTCTTCTGTCTCAATCGAGCGGACCCTATCGTCACCTCGTTCTCTAATCCCATTTCCCTTCACCGTAGCCCAGTGGCGTGCTTCGAGTCGGTGTCATCTCCACCGTCTCGTCGCCGTTCATCTGGTTTCCTGTCACTAAAAATTTCGACAGTGACCTCGTCTTTATCCTCTCCAGTCCGTCTCTGTCCCCCGGACGTCGTCTCGTGGAGCTCCCGTGAAGAGCTCGCATCGCGCGTCGGCAACAACCGTCACATCCCGCCCTAACTGTCCGATCACCTAATCCACCAAACTTCTATTCATCACCCAACAACCAATCACCAACGTAAGTTGTCCCTACCTATTTCCCTAAACTTCAACCGTTTTCTTTCAGAACAGATGGTCAGACGTCGTCTTCCCTCGTCGACCTACTACACTCCGGCCGGAGAGTCGGAGTGGTCTCGCGAAAAGTTCGGCGAGCAATCGATTGCCGTTCTCTCCGGGGCCTACCGTAATCCAATCGAAATGGCCCGTCATGTTGCTGCCAGTTGCGATTCTCAACAGCCGTTCTTCGTGATGGACGTTGCTGCCATCGAACGCCGTCTCGAAGCTCTCCGAGTGTTCCTTCCAAGAGTTCGCCCGAGCTACGAACTTGCCTGCAACGCTGATCCAGTTCTTGCCCGAGTCCTCGCCAACAACACTGATGTCACCTTCGAAGTGTCCAACTCATTGGAACTCGAAATGGCTTTTGACCACGTGGAGCCAACAAGAGCCATGTTCTGCTCACACATGATGACCCGGAAGGCTATCAAGAACGCTGCCGCCGCTGGATGCAGAACTTTCGTCGTGGAGAGCGAGAAGCACATGACCGATGTCATGAACGCCTCTCCAGAAGCCGAGATTCTCCTTGCTGTTTGCCTGCCCTACACGACTGCACATGTTCCATACGGATGTTCTGTTGAAGAAGTCGAGGAGCTTCTTGACATGGCCCACATCCTTGGAGCTAACTTGACTGGCATCTAGTGAGTTTTTTGAATCTAGAGCCTGTAGAATAATTATCTCTTTTTTCAGTCTGGAGCTGGGCGTGCGTGCCAAATTAGACGACTACATCTCCGCCATCACCGATGCTCGTTCGATCTTCGACACCGCCGCCGCGAAGTTCCTCACTTTCAACCGACTTTCTCTCGGAAACCTTGTTATCCCGGTCGGATCCGACAACATCTGCTCCGAGTTCCGTTCGTTCTGCTCTGCCTTGAACCGAACCATCAACGTGTTCTTCCACGGCGAAGTCGACGTCTCAGCCAACATCGGTCGTACACTCGTCATGAACGCATTCACTCTCTGCACCAACGTCATCGGAAAGAGAAAGATGGAAGCAAAGCTCATCACGAACGACGACTTTGACGACGGAGTCGGATACGTCTACCAGACGAACGACGGAGTCTATGGATCATTCAGTTGCAAGATGATGGATATCAACCCACTGTGCAAGCCTCTGGATGCTGAGAAAGCTTCACCAACTCTTCATTTCGGAACCATCCTTGGCCCAACCCTGGATCGCACTGATGTTGCTCAGCGAATCACCAAGTGTCGCCAGCTCGAAGTGGGCGAATGGCTCGTCTGGGAACAGATGGGCGCCTTCACGATCCCCGTCGAGAGCGAGCATCCGGTGCCACCCGTCTATTACTATTCTGGAAAAGAGTGCTGGTAAGACTAAAACCTGAAACCTAGTTCAACATTTTTTGTTTTTCCAGGCAAAAACTGATCTACAAAGACGAGCAGCGCCGCTCTCCTTCGCCCAGTGTCAGCGATATGGAGGACATTGGAAGCGACGGAGAGGGTTATGCTTCTTCTTGTGACGATTCGGAGACCGACATGGCGCTGGAGCCGTTGGTCGAAGAGATGATCGAATTTGAATGATCTTTTTGGAGCACTCCTGGGGACACCAGATGAGACGATTTACTTTTTTCCAATTCACACAATATTCCAAAAACTTTTAGGTCATTTTCCTCTTCTAGCATTATTCTGTCCGATTCTGTTTCTCTTCTAACTGAAACCTCTCTTCGTGATTTAACAATTCTGTCTTTTCATAATTTTAATTCCACTTTTCCACTTCGCACATTTCCCTTTTTGTCTGCTCTTTCGATTTTTTCTATTCCTTCTCTAACAGCGGAATCCCCATTCTGGACTCTGTGTCCTGTTGCTCCGACCAATCGGACAGTGGAACGTCCAACTTGTTGCTTATTGGGTTTTCTGCAAAAATGTGTTGATTCGATAATGAAATGAAGTTTTGAAAGCGTTTTCCAAACTGAAATCACAAAGAAACAAATCTGAAAACAGTAAACTTCAGAGCATTTTATGACAACTTTCCGTTTCAACGTTCCGGTCGATTTACGCTAAACAAGCAGTGATTCTGGAGCACCCGAATCTGGAATCATAAAACTCTGATATTTCTTAGTAGCGCTTTCCTCTCTTCCACTTTTGGGCCCCTCTCACGGGTTCCCGTATTCTTTTTTTCAGATTTAGAAACGAAGTGGGATCAACATCTTCATTTGTCTCGGTTTTTCTTTAAACAACAGGCTTATAAATATGGGTGTAAAACTATTATGATGTTGATGTAAAACGGGGGAAATACAATTATGAAGGGGTGTTATAAAATACGGGGATCTACCATTGGTCGTCTCCCTCTTCTTCGTTGTAATTTTCAGCTTGGTTATTGATGTTGGCGAGCCACTCTGGGACTTCCTTCTTCGCTTCAACAAGAATGTTGACGAGACCCGGAATGATTTCCTGGTCGCTTTCTTCGTCGACGAATGCAGTGGAGCATCCCGAGAAGCCGGCTCTTCCAGTTCTTCCGATACGGTTCACGTATTCGTCGAAACCGTTCTTGTCCGGCATGTCGTAGTTGATGACGTGATCGAGGCCAGCAATGTTGAGTCCACGAGCGCAGACGTTTGAAGCAACCATCACTTGATATTTTCCTTTGCGGAAGTCATCGAGGTTACGATCACGAATCTCTTGGTTTTGGTGGCTGTGCATCTGAAAAAAATCATGTGTAAAGTCTACAACATGCAAACCAACCGCAATCGAATTGATTCCACAAGAAGACAGGAAAGTGGCGAGGGTGTCGCTGTACTTGACCGAATTGACGAAAATCAATGTCTTTTCCTTGTCGATACGAGCATCTTCCAGCTTGCTGAAGGTGTTCTCGTCCAGGCCAATGAGCTTGCACAACTCGGTTCTTTTCTCCGAACGTGGAACCGGGAGAATCTGCTGATCAATTTTCTCATTGGCCGTTCCGAATTTATCAACTTGGAGCATAGTGTAACCTTCCTTCACGAACTTTGGAAGATCTTCACGCTGAAGGTTTTCAGAGAAAGAAGCACTGAAAGTCAACTTGAAAAAATGTATATTATCAGTAATACCTGAACAAGCATGTTTGCAATGATGACCGGTCCCCTGGTGAACCAAGAATCTTCGTGACCTCCTCTCCGAAATCGGTGCCGTCAACCATACGATCAGCCTCGTCGAGCACAACAAACTTCATTTTTTCCAGCGAGATATCTCCAGATTCCAAGAAATCTTGGAGTCTTCCCATAGTGGCGACCAGGATGTTGAGTTTCTGAAAGTCCAGTACGTTTCGCAAAAACCGCGCTAACTAAATACTTCAAAGCTATTGAGATGCTGCAGGTTGGCGTTGCGGGAGTAACCTCCATAAGCCAATCCGCATGTCAGTCCTGTTTGGTATGTCAACTGACGGGCAGTGTTGAATGTTTGGTTCGCCAATTCACGAGTCGGTGCAACGATGAGGAGTCTGGAAAATTTTCCGATCAACGCGTTATGCAATAAAAACTAACCCGGGGGACGGTTTCTCGTCTCTGACAGAATCGCGATTCAGCATATCTTCCAGAAGTTTGGTAACCAATGGTATCAGGAATGCCACTGCAAATTCTCAGTTAGTGCGCATACTTTTTGTTACACCTACAGGTTTTTCCGCAACCAGTATGAGCACAAGCAACCACGTCGGATCCATTGAAAATTGGGAAGAAGGAAGCACGTTGGATTGGTGTCGGTCTGTTCATCTTCATGCGTTTCAGATTGCTGTGCAACTCGGCCGGTAAGAGCTTGAATCCTTCGAAAGAAGCCA
Organism: Caenorhabditis becei; assembly: GCA_900536315.3. Lineage (NCBI taxonomy): Eukaryota > Metazoa > Nematoda > Chromadorea > Rhabditida > Rhabditidae > Caenorhabditis > Caenorhabditis becei. The sequence continues at coordinate 512,281 of LR539298.1, forward strand.
TGTCCGGAACGATAATATCGCCCATAGATGCAACAACTTTCTGATCAAAGTTGATTCGGCTATCGTTGTCAACGGCGTCGTCGAACATCTCTTCCTCAGGCACGAAGACAACATCGTATGGCATCAGAATGTTTCCTTGCACTGAAAAAAACATTATTTCTCGCTTCCGAAATTAGAACTCACGATCTCTCGGTCTGGTCGGGCATTCGGAAGCCCAGTGTCCTTCTTCGTTGCAACGACGGCAGGGTTCGGTCGGCTCTAGACGGACTCTTTCGTTTTGGCATTCCTTGGAAAAGTGACCCTCTTGTCCACAGTTGCGGCAGGCAAAACTTTTTTTCGGCTCAGTGCAGTCTCTCATCCAGTGACCCATTTCGTTACAGTTGCGGCACGGGGTTGTTGGTGGAACGGTACAGTCTCTCATCATATGTCCTTCTTCATTGCAGTTTCGGCAGGGACCCATTGGCTTTCTCGGGTTAGTACATTCATCTTTCCGGTGACCTTCCTCTCCGCAATTGAAGCAGCCACTTTTTCGGGGTTCTTGCTCACCGAACCCTCCGTCGTCTTGACCGAAGCCACCACCACCACTCTTTGCGAATCCAGAATCTCCTCCGAATCCACTGCTGCCCCCTCCGAATGCACCACCGCTGCCTCCTCCAAATGCACCACTGCTGCCACCTCCGAATCCACTGCTGCCACCTCCGAATCCACTGCTGCCCCCTCCAAATGCACCACTGCTCGGCTTTCCGAATCCTCCCGATGGCTTGTTTTCTCCTGTGCTTCCTCCGAATCCTCCTCCACCGAATCCTGTTTTCACTGGTTTCTCGTCGAATCCATGAGATGGTGCAGAGGACTGTCCAAATCCAGAAGTTTCACCAAAGGCCACAGTTTTCTTAGTTTCACCAAAACGGTTTGCTGACTTCGATTCACCGAATCCACCGAATCCTCCGGACTGTTTCTGGTCACCACCGAATCCGCTTTCAGACTTTTGATCACCGAATGATCTGGTTTGTTTTTGCTCCCCTCCGAATCCACCGGATTGCTTCATTTCGCCTCCAAAGCCGCTTGCAGGTTTCGAACTTCCGAACGAACTTCCCCCAAACTGTTTCTGTTCGCCCCCAAATCCACTCGCAGGCTTTGGACTACCAAATGTACTGGACTGCTTCTGTTCGCCTCCAAATCCGCTCGAAGGTTTAGAACCTCCGAATCCACTGGGCTGTTTCGATTCACTCGTCAATCCGGTGGGACCTCCAAATCCTGAAGATTGTTTCTGCTCGCCACCGAATCCTGAAGGTTGCTTCTGCTCGCCTGCGAATCCTGAAGATTGCTTCGGCTCGCCTCCGAATCCTGAAGATTGCTTCGGCTCGCCTCCGAATCCTGAAGATTTTTTCAGCTCGCCTCCGAATCCGCTTGAAGGCTTAGAACCTCCGAATCCACTGGTCTGCTTCGATTCACTCGGTAATCCGATGGAACCTCCAAATCCTGAAGTTTGCTTCTGCTCGCCTCCGAATCCTGAAGATTGCTTCGGCTCGCCTCCGAATCCTGAAGATTTCTGCAGCTCGCCTCCGAATCCGCTTGAAGGCTTAGAACCTCCGAATCCACTGGTCTGCTTCGATTCACTCGTCAATTCGCTGGAACCTCCGAATCCGGAAGATTGCTTCTGCTCTACACCGAATCCACTAGCAGATTTCGAACTTTCGCTCGCAGGCTTCGATCCTCCAAATCCACTAGAAGACTTAGATCCACCAAATCCGCTAGATGGTTTCGCTCCTCCGAATCCACTCGATGACTTTGGGGCGTCATTTGGAATCTGAGATTGAGGCTGTCCAAATGTGCCTCCGAATCCAGATGATCTTTTCGTGAAAGTAGATTCGACCGGCTCCGCTGGCTTCTCATTCGGAATTTGTCTAGCGAAACCAACCGGCTTGATGTTATTCAAGCTGGCAGGAGCGTTCAGAGTTCCACCGAAGCCACTTGGTTTGAGCGATTGCTCCTTAGCAGGGGGACCTCCAAAAGACTTGGTTACCGGCACAGCGAAAGCTGCAGCCTCTGGCTTCCCGAAATCTCCGCCTCGGCGAGAAGATGCAGCAGATCTGATGACTTTTGGTGGCAAATTGTCCATTCTCGGGGGTCTCTCGACAGGTGGTGCAGGTGACAGCTCTCTACAAGTAACTATTTTTCGAGCTAGTGGAGATTATACCTCACCTCGGAGAACCGAAGTCGAGCGTCTCGTCATCCACGCTCTGTGGAACGATGACACTCTGCGGAACAGGCTTAGCAATAGGTGCTCTACTCTGTGGAGGGAGCTTCAAATCACGCTAAAAACAAATTAACGGTCTTCTTAAACACTATTATCATTCTTACAGCGGCCGACTTAGAACCTGGAATCTTCACATCGATTTTCTTCATAGGAGATCTGAAAATCAATGTTGATTACATGAAACAAATTTTTTTAAAACTCACTCTCCCCATCCATCGTCACTATCCTCCCCAAGGGTGACAACTTCAGCAGGCTTGACTTCTTTCACGGGATCGTGTCTAATGTTATTTTCAGGAATAGGCTAAAAGAAACATTGGAAAAAAGCATATCATGTCCATGCCTACAGTTGATTTGAATTCAACAACCTCTGGGTTTTCTTTTTTCTCGATGAAAACCTTCGCGTCTTGCACCTTTTCATGCGGCACATTGTTGATATTATTTGGAAGCGGCGGTTGCACGATAACTGAAAAATGTGATTGTTGATTACATGAAAAGGGCTTTCGGCTTCTTCCGATACCTTTTTCTATTTTAATTTTTGCTGGGCTAGCCGCGACTTTCACGTCGTCGTCCAGGCCCCAGCCGTCGTCGGAAAAGCTGAAACAGGTGGGGTTTGTTAAATAAGGAATGGTAAACGCAAACCTCATATTCGCTTGAATTATTTTCAGATGAATTGATTGATTAGTGACTGATTGCAAGAGAAACAAATGTTTCGTGAAGAACAGTTTTCGCGCCGATTCCCAAAACGCGCGCCTCGCATTTGAGTGGTCTCGCCACGAAAGTTCAAAGGCGCACAAACTGTATTTGAAAAACTGAAAACAATTTCCCAATTTCTCGAAATTTTCTCGTTTGAAATCCTATTTTCGCGGTTATTAACAACTTTCTAGGTGAAAATGGTTCCAACGTCGCGTCCCGTTGTGGACGAAAAAATCAGAAGGCGTCCCAGATCAGAGAGTGCCAGAGAGCATTGTGAAATGACTACAGAGTGGGTTTCATGGAAGTTAGGATTATTTATTTTGTTTTTCATAGGTCCGTTCAAGTTTCCAACAGGAAAAGAAAGATGTTCGGGTCTGAAAAGAAAGAAAGTGCTTCGCAGCAACTTGTTATCATGGATGGAGAGCCGAATTTCATATCGTGTTCATCAGCCGCCAAAAAACGGAATTGTCGTAGACAATTGAGAAGTGCTCTTCTTGAAGAAAAAGATCAAGAGAATACAGCACATTTTTCGGAAAATAAGTTGTCTTTGACAGTGAGCGGCGGAGCTGACGTTGATCAGATGGAAGAAATTCAGCAAACGCTTTTTGAACACTTGTTTGGAAACGTTTTCCCGATTTGCTTTGAGGCTGTTGGAGGAGAACTTTGTATTTTCTCGGGAACTCAAGAAGCAGCAGATGTAAGTAGTATTCGCTCGATTCTCAATCTCTTTTTACATTGCAGAGAATCACAATGAAATTCAAGATCATGAAGAAACTCGCTATTCTTGTTGGATGTGGCTTGGACTGTCACTGTTAGAAAAACAAATTCGCATCATTAATTCATTGTTTATTTGCAGTCAGAATGATTAACAACAGATATCTATTGATGATGCTTGTCCGAGGTGCTCCAATGGTGGTATTCGGAGCAACTGTAACGGTGATTCCTGATATGAGCAACGTTCGTTTACATGGCAGGTAGGCGGCTAGGTGAATTCTTCAAAACGAGAACATTTTGCAGTCCTCCAGATTTTCTGGAAGACGGGCAACGTAAGTTTTTTGAGTCGATTCTTCAACTGCTCCCATCCCGTCTGGAAAGCGGGAAAGAAGCTCTGCTGGCTGACTTAAACAATGGCGAAGAGAGTGTTTGTCAATCTTCATTTCTGCTTTTGGAAAAAAACAATTTCAGGACAGAGTTCAGAAGTTCTACGAGTTTTTGAAACCGATCCGAACTAGTGTATTTGCATACATATCCTCGAGTAAGAAGTTTTGAAAAATTTGCCTAATTATAGAATTTCAGTTCACTTTGCTTGGTATATATCCGATAATGCAAATACAGTGCCGGAAAAGTTCACCGAAGCAATCCGGTCAGTTAAATTCAAGGAATCAGTTGTGAAATGCACTTTTTCAGAAAATCCATGCAGATGTGTTGCGACAACGAGCTGGTGATGCAGGAACAGAAGAAGCCTGGATACGCTGATGCTTGGCAAAGCGAATGGGGCATCGTTCCACCGATCAACTTGAACGGACTGATAGACGATATAATTAACACCTTGTAACTGTTCTAACCTCCCCGAAAATAGCGCAAACACCAAATTTAACTGTTTCATGATTATCCCTTTTCTTTTACCGCGCCCTCTACCTGTTTCAACTCGTTTATTTTTGTAGTATGAATAAAGTCGTACATCTAACTTTTCGTCTGGTTGTTAATTTATTTTATTTATTGAATACGTCTTCGTAAGAATTGTTATGTTCTTTTGCCGCGATTCCAGTGATAACGCGTATCGGAATGGTGTTGCGAAAGCGGGGAGGCAATGCGAAGAAGAGAGACCGATTCGGATTGTCGGCTGTCGAAAGATGCGCGTCCGATGATAAACGGTACGGCGTCAGCGAAAGTCGACCTGCGCGTCGTCGGGTCACGCTTTTTTGGAGGAAAGGGCAGCGAACGAACGGGTTTGCGACATGGAAACATTCGTGGAGAGGCGCACGTGGAACACGTGACGTCTTCTGGATCCTGGAGAACCCACGTGATTGACGCCTTCTGAGTCCAGGAATAACCTTCTGCTAATCCCTCCCGTGCCCACAAATCACTGCCTCTCCTCATTATTATCACTCTTCCAGCAGTCTCCTCTTTTTCTTTGCAAGTGTCACTTGATGTTCTCATTTTGTTGTGTGAAAGAGAAAAACGAGCGGTTGATGGTGAAGGAGAGCGAGAGGCACAGAAAGGAGATACATGTCAATATTTATTTCAAACTGCCTCGTTTTCGTACACTTTTTCGGCGCGCGCGATGCGATGCCGACGGAAAAGGTTTTCGAAAAAGGACAGCAGCAGCAGCAGAGACGTCGTCGCCGACTTCGCGCTTTGTTGATGACGTGACAATGACATATTTAGAAGTGACCAGAACTTTTCGAGTTTTATAATTCGATTCCGAACACTTATTAGTTAGGCATAAAATGGCATAGGCGTGGGAAAGTCGGAAATCTGGATCCGAAATAGAAATATTCTAGAAATTGAACATAAATCTGATCATTTAATGAAGTGTTCCATCCAGGTACCAATTAGACTAGAATCCCAATATTTGTCTGATCCAAACTTGTAATTAGTTCCAGATATTTCTGTTCCCAAAGTGTTCCATTCCTGATTTCAGATGTTTCCGAATCATTATCACAATCTTGAGGAAGTAATTAATTAATCACCCTGTAGTGTCACTTGATTAATTAGCTGATTCTTCTTAGGGTGGCCCTCTCTCAGAGAATGTCTCGACCAAGTCCTTATCACCTTTGTTATCAGTTCTCTTCAGAAGCGTTCCGTCACCCGAATGGACCCCTTGCCTTCTCGTCTTCTTTTTCACAATGTTATCATAAAAACGAGGAGGCGTGGGGCGGCGGGGCAGAAACCGCGACGAGAAGAGGACGGAGAGGAGATTCTCGACTTTCTTTGGCGCGACGATGCAAAATTGCGGGCCGTTGTCTGTCTCTGGCTCATTGCCAAACGCGTGCAACCTGTTGTCCTTCTCGCCGCGGCGTCTGGGTCTCCAGCTTCGGAGCGCAGTCGTCAGCCGGTCTCTGCCTCACCCGCTCGCACAAGACCCCCCTTCTCTCCTCCATCTCCTCCTCACAAATAACACCAAAGTGAAACACAGGCCGATGCGACGACCGGGGCTGGTGTCTTTCTTCTTTTCTCTCGCGCTTCGCAGCAGCCAGCAGGCGACCGCACCGCACGACCGCAGCGCGTCGCCTCGCCTTCTAATCGTTATTATATTCACTACTATTGGAAGACACCCCAGCTTCTCTAGTCTCTCCGCCTAGGTTCTCGCTGACTTGTTCCTTGTGTCGAGCACGTCTGCGTCTCTCCACATTGCCGCTACACTCGTCATTTCGCCTCGCCATCGGCCCTTGACATCCGTCTTTTTGTGGGTTTCCTTGAAAAGCTTGTGCCTTCTCATCCCATCTCGTAAAAAAAACCCAGTAATTTCTATTCAATTCTTCATTATCCCCTCGTGCCTAAGCGGCTCCATCCATTTCCCCCCACCAATAAGCCGGTTTCTGATGTTTCTGGTGCACGAACGGCTTATGATCCATTCAGGAAATCATTAATTAGCCACTTTATTAGCTCATTAATTATTCATTTATCAATCTGGATTAACTTAATTTCATCAAATCATCTGCTTCAAGTCAGATTCCTGTGATTTCAGCGTTCAAATCCTTTCAAAAAGTCCAAATTCCTTTGATTCAGCGACCTAGAGAAGGTCGCCCGAAATGGTCAAGTAACGACGAAGAAGCCGTCGAGAATGCACGGAGCCGGCGAGCAGCAACAGTATCACTACGCCCGAAATGATGAGGTACGGATCCGTCGAATTGTTGTTTTCTGAGCCCTTCTTCCGTAATCTCCAGACGAACATGTGTTGATTTATTTACCACTTTCCGCGGTGTGTGTATGTGTGTGGAAGGGAAAACAATTGAACGACTTCAGATATTTGAGAAATATTTCCTGAGAATATATTGAGTTGAAATATGTGGATGTGTAACTGTGCGCGTGCGGGATCATCAACGGCCATCGACTAATTGAGGCGCAAAACAAACTTTGAGGTGTTGAAACACGGGCGGACGACGGTCGACCCGTGTTTTCCGAGTCATCAATCACGCAAAGGTCATCGGGACGGCGAGCCTCTACTCGTGACGTCATCATGAACTCTCGAAACGAATGTCTGGAATTTCGAAACATTTCGCATGTGATCACGAGTTCAGGTCTTTCCTCATTCACTGGATTTCAAATCCAATCAACAAAAAACATTTCTCACTTGTTTGGAATCAAACTCGTGATGTCATTCTTTCGCGCCTACGTGCTCTCTTTGTCTAGGAATCTGAAAATCTCTGTAAACAGAATCCCAAGGTTATGCCCGGGACGCGTCAGAAAACATTTCGAAAAACATTATGAAAGTGTGTGCCTTGTCCCAATTCCGACTGACAGACGGACAGAGAGCATCGTTGACGCAGAGAACATTTTCCCGAATAACTGGTAACTATAAATAGGGTTCCTCAAACGGAAAGAGGAGAAGTCATGAGACACTGGCTGCGTCTTCTCGTGGTCTGCCACTCTATTCTTTCTCGAAATGCCTCTTATAATTACGAAACGCTTCGGCTCCTCTATGACTCTGCTTTTGGGCCCGCATACGGATAGTGTTACTAGCCCCTCTCCTTATTATCGAGCTCCGCCCGAGCAACTTTCATGACGTAATGCTCGGTCGGCCGGAGGGACGGACCACCTGCACTGCGAATGCAACTGTCCTCTTCCGAGTGGTCTCGGGGGCCTAATCTGCACTCTAATCTCTCCATTCCGATGCTTATCTTGTCCTCCGTCGTCTGCAGTACTTCGCCTTCTCGTTCTCTCACTAACTCATCTATGACTTTTTTGAAAGATTCGCGCAAACTAATTGTTACGATGCGTTAGAACGGTGGAGAGCTCATCCTGTTGTCTTCCGTGACCCTCTCCGAGCAAGTACAAATATTGGTTTATGTAAATAAGATTTTTGCATAGGATCAGATCACCCCACACGCACACACCTCCCTCCGATCCAATCTGTTCATTCCAGCAACCGTCGACCTCTTCGCAGCAGCATCCGGGGGCTCATCAGATGCATCAGCTGGCGCCGCACTCCTTGCAGGGGAGTGTGATGCGCACTCCGACAATGTCAGCCTCGTCGACCACACCGACAACTTCCCGTGCGAACCTTGTGCGGATCGGCGAGCCCATCAAGATCGGAGACAACATACTGCAACCGGCCGGAACCCTGGTCTTCTCACAGGGCTCTGGAACCGCTTGGCCTGCCGGCCAGAGAGTTCTGGTTACGGCCAACAAGCATGCGGTGAGTACTCGTTATCAGCCTATCAAGCACCTCTAATTCAAAATTCGGCCACCCTTTGTCTCTCCTGTTTTCTCTTTCCAATCAATACATGTACTCCTTTTCTTATCACCCTCGTTCTCCATTGTTTGCTAATCAGAAACATCTAGAAAGAACTACTCGAGTGTGATAATTTTTGAAAAAGATGGAAGTACGTTTGGCCATTTCTTCATTAGTTTCGGTTAGAATTCCCTAGGGAATAAGCCGGTTGCCAAGGCGATGTCATGCTCCGCTGCGTCTTCGTTATCACATTCCTCAAAACTAATTAAGCATTTTGCAGGTCGTTCAAGCGAATCTTTTCCCGATTGGCACGGCACCAGTAATCACGCTCCAAACGTCATCAACTCCGAACTGGTACGTGAACCAGTCGGTGACAACGACGTCGAACTCGAACAACTCGAACACGGTGACTGCTTCATCTGCCACTCCGGATTCGGGGATTCAAAGCATTCCGACGTCTCCACCGAGTCCGAGTTATGTAATGTCTCACGAACAAGGTTACGAGGAAGAAGAAGACGATGAACCCGCAGATTTCACTGACATGCCCAAGTTGAAGCCAGTGGACGAGGATGATTGTTACGATAGCCCATCCACAAGGTAGGCATAGGAAACTGATGATAATGAATAAAGTTTTGTTTTCAGCATGGGAGTGAATTTCACGGATGATAACAGTACTCCCACGACTACAACAGCTATGAATGCAGTCCCTTCCACAAGTTCGGCGCCTCCGAAAGAAGATCTCGGTGGACTGGATGCTGAGGAGTTCGTGTCGGTGTCGTTATCAAACAACATGTCTCTGGATGAGATTGTCAAAAGACTGATGAAATTCGATAAAACCAAGGCTAGTAACATAGCATCGATGCTCAAAAAACTTTGTGCTGAAGAGGCAAAAACCCCGAAAAATAAGAAGGAAATGGAAGCAGAAGTGTCCTCTACGACTCCAACGACACCACGTTCGAGGGGAACACGGAAGCGGACGAAGTGCACTCGGAACACGAACTCTCCCGACGTGACGACGAGTACCAACATTCTGGAAGAGCCTAGCACGTCGACAAGTGCTGAGGATCTGGAGGCAAAGACGGAGAGGAAGAAGAGAGGAAGGAAGCCGAAGAAGAGGACCATGGAGAACGAAGAAGAAGGTGTTGGTGAGGAGGATGTGAAGAAGGGGAAGCAACACACATCACCTGAACTGGCATCGACTCCTGAACCGACTTCTTCTTTCCGACCACAGTCTGCGATGACCACGGCCGCAAATCCAGTGCAGTTCCGGATGAGAATTCATGAGATGATGGGCAGGCAATTGGAACATTTGACGCAGCAGATGAGCACTGAAATGACTAAAATGCGAGCTGTAACCAACAAGTCTGTGATCGGTGGAAAGAGGAAAGAGTCGTTCTTCCGACAATTGGCTGAGCAGAGCAAGAAGTTGAAGAAGGGACAGTTCGGCAAGAGAATGAGGATGTTCATGACGGAAGAAGAGATACGACTCGAGGAAGAAGAATCGAAGCCGAAAGATGTCCAAGAGGTCAGGGAAGAAGACGTTCCGAAGATCAGAAGTCGTCTACCGTCGAGAAGAACACGAGTCGACGAGTCTCCCGAAGTTCTGTTTGATGTCGAAGGAAAGTTCAACGGAGAGTACTACGAGATTCCGAAGAGCGTTCCCTCTTCTGATGTAGTCATTCCTCTCTGGAAGGCACCGAATCTCACGTGTGGATGCACGAAAGGAGCATGTACTTCTGACATGGACTGTCTGAACAGAGCGATGCGTGTGCAATGCAACAGCGACTGCACTCTACCGTACTGTGCCAACCGAAGATTCTGGAAGGAGGACAACAGCAAGCTCTGCGTGTCGACTGGTCCAAGAACGAAGCGTGTGTTGAAGACGAAAGTTGCCAGAAGAGCCGGCGACTTTTTGTGTGAATACGCAGGAGAAGTCATCACCAGTGATGAAGCTGTGAAGAGATTCGAAGGATCCGAGGACAATCGCATCGTCGCAATCAGCTCCCAACTCTTCGTGGATGCTACAGTTCGTGCGAACCTTGCTCGTTTCGTCAAGCATTCCTGCAAACCCAACTCGAGGATGGAGGTGTGGTCAGTGAACGGACTCTACAGAACCGGCATCTTTGCCCTCATTGACCTCGGCGCCAACGTGGAAATTACTGTAGACAAGAGCGGTTTGATTCCTGCAAGACGTCCGTGTCATTGTGGAGTAACTGGCTGCAAGAAGGTGATCCGAGGAGTCAAAAGAGCCGTGATGAGCAACGAGGATGAAGACGTCAAGAGCAGTCTTTTCCTCGGCCGCAACTACAGAAAGGCGATGAGAAACGCGCGGAGATCCAGTCTTCCTTCTATTCTTTCTGTCGAAGAGCCGTCCGGATCAGTCAATTCGGTGCTTCAGATGAAGAAAGTTCTGGCGGCGTTCTCGTTCCGAGTACGGAATGTCGATGGAACTCTGGAACGTCCGATGATCCCGTACTACTCGTCCGCGTGTCGGTTCCTGAAACAATCAGAGCCAGATCCAGCAGAGTTCATCGGATTGATCAGGAAATGGCTGACAGTGATTGACGATGATGATGTGGAAAGAGCCTTTGTGTAAGTATTCCGAGACAGTTGACAGTTACTTATATTCTTGATTTTCAGTGCAATCGTCTCTCATTACCTGTCCCCGTCACTGCTTACGTCAGCGAAGAAGCCGAAAGAGAATGCTCCACGAGCACGAGCACCGTCTACTTCTTGTCAGTCGCCTGTTCCTTCGAAACGGCCTGATGCAGATTTGTCGTACCTGGAAGGACAGCATGCTGTAAGTTATCGAGGTCTCCAGATTAGTTTTGAACTTCTTATTCCAGATTGGATCCTACGATCCGGATGAAGCCTGGAACACCTACAAGGCCAATGCAAGTGATAACGCTGTCCGTTGTGTCTGTGGTGCCCTCGACGAAGACGGAGACATGGTTCAATGCGACCAGTGCCACTTCTGGCTGCACATTGACTGCTGCACCTACGACAGCACCAAGAACTCGGAAGAGTACACGTGTGACTTCTGCGTCGGCAATCATTCAACTCACAGTCCGTCTGCTGACGTCATCTTGAAAACCGACCTGGATGTCCGATTCTCGAATTGCGACTACTACCGTTCACTGGTAAACCGTCGTGGAATTCAAGTGCGACTCAACGAAACGGTCTACGTGAACATTAATGCTCCACAAGATCACAAGGCGTTGTTGAGAAATCTGAAGGAGGAGAAGAAGGGAGTGAAGCACTCCAAGGAGTTCGACAAGTCCCTGTGGCCGCAAGCTCCTTCTGATAAGATTCCTCCGAGAGAATTTAACAGAAAAGAAGCCCGTGTCTTCCGAGTCGAACGTCTCTTCGTGTGCCCCGGAAACAACCGCTTCGTCTTCGGATTCTACTACATTCACCCTCACGAGACATTCGCAGACAGTGGTCGTGTCTTCAGCAAGAAGGAAGTCTTTGCAACTCCGTACTACGAGACTCTTCCGCTTGACGAAGTAATCGGAAGATGCCTCGTCGTCGACTCTGCGACATGGAGCAAGGGTCGTCCGAAGGTTCCCAAGTTCAAGGAAGACGACGTGTTCCTGTGCGAAATGCAGGTCGGCAAGAACAAACGAGTGTTCGAGAAGGTTCCTCCGAAGAACAGATACCCGATCAACACTCAGCCATACGTGTTCACAAAGTTCTCGCAGCCAAAGAAGGTCGTCAGAAACTTCAGAGTAAGCGTTGAAAATGAGTGTTCTCTAACTAATCCTATCATTTTCCAGCCCTACGATCCCGCGAATCAGCCTCCGAAGCCACCAAAGACACCCACAGTACAACATCAATCTCCGTCCGGCTCAGCGCCTTCCACCCAATCGACATCTCCTTCGGATCCCAAGAAGCGGTCACAGAAGAACATCAACACCGTTCTCGAACGTCTTCGGGCTTTCCGCAAACAGAAACAATAATTGTACATTAGTAATCAGTTCATCTCCTCTCACAGATATCAGTTGTTAGATCAGTTCACGAGTTGTGGTCCTCTTAATCCGGTGACACCTTAACCGCACTCGCCCCCACGTGCCTCTCTGTTATTATTCCTTGATTTGCTTTTCCCCAATCTGTGCTCGCATTCTACTTGGTGCCAATCAGTTTGCCTACTCGTTCCAACGCCTTTTCCCCCATTTATTGCATCCATTCCTCCCCAAATCATCGTTTCCCTCTCCGGTGTTACCCCTCCCCAACAGTTATCCACTTCTCAATCGGAGATCCAGACACCGTGTAGCTGAAAGGACATCCCTTTCCCACCTCAAGTAGATCAATCATTTACGGTTACTCAGTCGAGTTGCTGACAATCCATCCCCCATCCGATTCCTTTTATTTCGTATCTTTTCAACTGCTTTTCCTCTTCCTCTCTCGCATACGTTTTACTTTTTGTCACTCACTTATTTTTCGATTCTTGATTCCGATTCCGAATTCGTAACTTGAGTTTTTGATTAATAAACTGATTTATTCAAGCCGATCATCTCTTTGCAAATGCGAAATTACCCCAACTCGAGAAGCCGATCTGTCCGAGATTCGTCCAATTCTTGCTCGTATACTCGGTCGCCTCGATCAGAGAAGACGCGTAGTGCATCTCGGACGGATTCTGGGGATTCTGGAACTCGTAGATCGGAAGGATGTCTCCGAGGCATCGAATAGCTGAAGACTCCTCTCGGAACACGTAACCGGCCCTCTTCACTGCCTGCAAATCACTGGAATCAGCTGTTCAGAACACGAGTACTCACTTCCTCATTGTCGTCAACATCCTTCAAAAGTTTCAACCGATATGCCTTGGTAACCGGATTGAATATCTCGTAGAACAGACTCATTTTGCCGCACGCATCCGCGATTACAGTGACATTGGTCTTCTGGTCAATCAGCGAAACATTGAACACTTTGTCGAACTTGTAGTCACTCAGATACTTGTTGTTTTGGAAAGAAACTGTGAAGGCGGTGAGGTTGTTGGCATTTCTGACACGGATTATCGGGTGAAGAGTGATCGGGATTTTGTTCTGAAAGCAGTGATAACGAACTGATTAGGCATCAGAACTAACAAAGACCACATTATCGAAAGGGCGAATGGCGTTGAACGGGTAATGTCTGTAATGGGGTCAGTTGTAGTGTTTGACAAGTTATCAGTGATAAGATCAACGTACACAGTTCTACTCGGATTGGCTGCATCGAACAGATACCCGAGCACTTTGGTCGGATGCCAGAACATTCTGTCCTCGTTCCACCTCGCCCTCTCCACGTCTTCATTCGATGTCACGTATCTGTACGACGTCAGAATCGGAGAATACATCTCGACAAGTGCTCCATTCGCAGTTCCACAGTAACCAGGCCACGCCCCCAGGTATCCAGCTTCATCCAGAATTTCCATCGTGTCATTGTCCTTGATGTCGTTCCAAATCGCTAGACGGGGAGCTCCAGCGACTTTTACATGGAATACTTGGGTCAGTTGAGGGCAAAGTGTGTCAATGACCTCGCAGTCCGTGTCGGGAGTGGCCAGTCCAAAAGTAGGAGACGAGGAGGAGTTGATAGGCGAATAGCCCGAGTACTCTGGAGAAGAGACTTCCAATTCCAATTCAAACGGGTCTAGACTCACTGAAATATCCGTTGATACTGTCGTCTGTGAAGTAGATTCTCTTGTGATTCGTCGGATTCTCATTGAATTTCAGAGGAAGAACTTTCAACGGAAAGCTGCTCTCCAAGCAGTTCACCTGATGGATCGAGAAGAACAATAACAAAAGTTTCGTGGCCACCTCCATAACGAAATGCGCTTTTCCTTCCGGTTTCACCCCTTTCCACCGCCCGATTATTACCTGTTTTTATCACTTTATCGCTTTTCTTCCAACGACGCTCCGTTCCGTTGCCACGTCACTGGTCTCTTCGAAAACTTCATTTGAAATCAGCTGGTGTTATTGCGTTCGACTGACCGACTCTCGCAATCAATTGACTCTTCTGCAGTGATACGAGCGTGATAAGAATCATATCAGCACTGATTCAATCCAACTGATAGCGACATTCACAACGCACCTTCTTTTCGCCTCCCCACCAATTTCCCCCCATGTTTTACTATAAAAATAACAGGAAGTTTCAGTAGATTGTAGGAGAGATTAGGTTAGGAGACGATTGAGGGGAGATGGGGAAGTGATAGGAGATAAGCATCTGGAATCGGAATGATTGTGATAAGAGATAATGGTGATGAGGGGGACAGATCAACTCATTCGACCTCTTCCGTTCTTCATTACTTTTGTTTGATTATGTTAGATTGGAAAACTTTTTAGAAAAAAGAAGAAACTCTTTCCCAAACTATGTCACGCTGTTCAACACTGTCTTTTTTGTTTAGTCACCACTCTGTGTCTGTTGAAATCTAAACTATTCAAACGAGTGCCACTTTCATTCGTTTTATGTCAAAGTGTGTACTGAACTGATAAGAAGATTGCTAGTGAAGAGGTCAATTAGTGATAAATGGAAGGAGAAGCAGTGATAGTGATAGGTGAGCTGAGTCAAGTTCCTGGATGCGTCTGAAGTCCTTGTTCCGTTTTATCAGTGTTTGCATGTTATCAGTAGAATGTAGTTTGGGCCAAAACGTGGTATTTTTAGGCAACGTTTGTACAGATGTTTATGAAATAGGAGTTAGGGCTATTCTGTTTCAATCTCGAATGTCCATCCTTCCCTGAGCCCGGACTCGTTCCCCTTCAACTCACATATTTCAGCCCTTCCACCAACTTCTTCTTTTGCTGCTGCTTCTTCTCCTGTTATCATCGAGATCTGGCGGTGACGAGAGGAGTCCGGAGCACGCACACAACTTGCGTCCGCGCCGTCGCCTCCCAGATCTTATCTGACGAGCACATCTCTTTCCCGAAGCTCTTCTTCTCCTTTCCAACTGCTTTTCTGCTTTTCCATTCTACTTTCTATACGAAGACCACGATGGACGCGCAGACGTTTTTGCTCCGGAACATAATGGAGGTGAGGAAAGATCGGAGAGACAGAAGGAACGGATTGGGTTGCAGGTGATCTCGAACCAAGTCGAGTTCAAGTGTGGAGACTGTGTGGGGCCGTATAAAGTGGAGAGTCGTGGCAAGGGGATCAGGGTTACGGTAGGTGCATTTCGCATTATCTCTGTGATATTTTGAGTTGATTCAGCTGACAAACTACACGGGAGAGTCGATGGATCTGGAACTCGAGGAGAACTCAGTTACCACGCGGATGGTTGGAAGCACTCCCCTGCTCGCAAATTGTGTAGTTCTGCAGACAGGTTTGGAGATTTTTCCAATTCAGAATCTTCTAATATCGGTCATTTTCAGGCGGTCTCGTCCAGATTCTCTTCACGAAGGATGTGACGAATAATGAGCCTTTGAGGGCGATTCTGGTGGCAGATATGCACTTTCGAGAAGAGGAAAAGAGCAAGAAAGATAAGGAGAAGAGTGAGTCAAAGCGGGGGGAAAAGTCTTCGGAATCAGAAGAGTTTCAGAATACGAGTGTCCCAAGTGTCGGATGGCCAAGTTCAACTCTCTGCAGAATCTGAAAGTCCACGAGGAACTCTACTGTTCTCGGAGGGAGATGGAGGTGTCGTCGAGTGACGAGAGGATCCCAGAGCCTCCGAACCTGATCCTTCTGCCACTTGCATACCATGATCTGCCTCAACAAGACTCTGTTCAAGTAGGGACATCACGCGGGTTACTGTGGATTGAACGTGCAACGTTTTCAGATTATGGGGCCGATTCATTCGATCATTCCAGTGGCTGTCGGCAGGAAAATGAACATTTCTAATCTCTCGAATCCGATGTTCGTCCATAAGAAAGGGAATCTGGGCCGGAATGGGAATCTGGATCTGAATCTGAACGTGGATCTGGAGTTTCCGAAGAATCTGAACATTTCGAGTTCGGAATTGTCAATCAAGATTCCGATTATCGATCTGGATGAGAAGTGAGTTTCAGACCCTACAGTAACCCCAATTGTCCCCCAATTCGTAACATTTCAGTCCGTCGTTGGCCACTCCACTCGACCTTTCCTCGATTTCCCGTGTCCCCAGTGCTCACATCTCCCCGAGCTGCTCTCCCGTTTCGAAGAGTTCCAGTGCGGAGCCCGTCTTCTCGGACCGCCCGTTCCTCTGCTCCTGCGGCGTCTCCTTCTCCAGTCAGACCACCTTCGACGCCCACAAACAGTTCTACTGCAAGAACTCGCAGTCGTCTTCGGCCGCGGGAGCTATTCGAAACGATGCTTGTCGCAAGGTGGGTCTGCTGCTCGCTCCCCTATCATGCCCCCTCATCTCCCCTTCTTCTTCTGATTGCAATCTTGAATTATGGCCGGAGAGGGCGGCTGACTCGGAGCTCCCGAGAGCAAGGAAAAGAAGAAAACGGCCATGATTTGTAGGTACCGGAGAAGTGCGGCCAGTGCGACTTCGTGCCCATGTCCTCTTCGCAACTCGCCATGCACGTCCGATCCGTTCATCAGGCGACCAAGACGTTCACTTGCAATGTCTGCGGCTACAGGGCGTTCAGTATGAGGGGAATCAGAACTCATATGAGGTGAGAGACAGGGGAAAGTGCGAAAAAAAGTTTTCTCTCAGATCCCACCCGCCGATCGACTCCCAGAAGTTCCGAGTGAATGAACCCACGGGGGCAAGAGCTTCTTCGAGACCATGATTTCAAGAATGGCAGTTGACTTTTGATTTCTGTTGAATGCAATAAACGGGTTCTATTTTTGATTTTATCATTTTCTTGAACGGTTTTAATCTGACACATTTCCGACGATAAACGAGAGAATGCAGTCCTCGCTGTTGATGTTGAACTCTGCCATCCGATTTGAAATGATGTCTGAAAGTTTCATTGTCGAGAGAAAATTCAACAAGAGTCACATACTCATTTTTACTCGAGATCTGGTGTGTGCGAAGCTGTAGAACAGTGTCGAGATGTTCCTCATCATCAGCTGAACCTTCGCAGTGTCCTCCTGGCTGTCCGACTGTGCCCCGTTCGTTGACAAATCCGAGAAGCTCGCATCAATCTCGCCGTGCTCAATTGTTGTCGAGATGCGCAGATCTCCAGATCTACTGGCTGTGAACTTCTGAAAAATTAGTTTTTTTTTTCCAATCCATCTCATTTTATCTTACCACAACTCTGGCATTCATATTTTTGAAAGCGTGCAGGAACCGGGAGATTGCTTTTGGAGGAGGCATCGAAATCGACATCTGAATTGGCAATATATAAAAGACAGAGACGATTCTTACACCTTCCGATGTCCAATTGTGGGCCGTGCATATGTATTCCAGTACCTGGAGAGCACAATTGTGATTAGAATTTGATGGGTGACCATGTCTGCTTCTGGATTGCGAACTTCTACTGACAGAATTGGTTCATCGCTCTGAACGGACATTTTGCTATGTTTGGTGTGATCCAACAGGAAAAACCTGACTCTTCGAGAGCTTCAGCTTCAGATAACAGTGCCCCCCAGGCAGAATCCTCACTAAACTGTCAATTTCGAGTTCGAAAAAGATGAGGTTCTCCTCTTCTTGTCTTGGTTTCATGCCCACCATGTCCTGAATATACGGATCTGTGTATTCTGAGTGTTATTCAGAAACGAACAAACTTTCGAAAGAGCATACTACTGCACGGGACCGCCAAGTTGAACCATGCTCCACCATCGTGAAGGCCAGAACAACTGATGAAGTTAATAGCTGAAAACATATTCTGAATCGTCAAATACCGAAAAAGGTGTTTTTCCAACCAGTTTTCTCAATTTTCACACAGCATCTTTTCTTGCTCAATCGGCTTGCTGCTGCCAATATTTCTGAAATTCAATTCTTCCGTCGACGGTTTTATATGTGATTCTTACTGATGAATGTCTCAATTGCAGCGGTATCTTGTAGAACTGCGCTGAACTTCATTTAGACCTGCAAAACGCATGTTTGAAAACGGATGGGAGGTGAATGGAAGAGAAAAAAGTTGCCGGCCACAGTTTCGCGCGCAGACACATTAAAATTTGAAACTTGATTTTTTTTTTTGCAAACTTCGCCTGTAAAATTTAACTATCGATGAAAATCCAGGAAAAAAAGGAAAACCCCGGAAAAAAACGTAGAATTCTGTGTTATCCGAGAGGACTACACCGGAAAATATTTTTTGTTTCGCTGCGAGACCCAATTACAAAATTACTGTATGTCCCTTGAAGTCTACACAATTTTTTTTGGAAGTTTGCTCAATTTTCGTGCCCTTTTCGTAGTTTTTGACGAATAAACTCCTGTTTTACAGCAAGATGAGCGGCG
The DNA here is from genome assembly GCA_900536315.3 of Caenorhabditis becei. Taxonomy (NCBI): domain Eukaryota; kingdom Metazoa; phylum Nematoda; class Chromadorea; order Rhabditida; family Rhabditidae; genus Caenorhabditis; species Caenorhabditis becei. Next base: position 530,923 of record LR539298.1, read on the forward strand.
GAAAAGACGAAGCGAGCGACAAGGCTCTTCTCAAACTACTGAAGTCCAAATCTCCAAACACTATTGCCATTTTCTCTCGTGGAGTAGGTGTATTTCTCTAGAAATTCAAACAGTCAAAGTCTTACAGGAGTATTTCTCCGTTTACAGTGACGACGCGAGTTTCGTGGCGACGAACATTTTTAAATCAGATGTCTGTATTAAAACTTTCACTCTCTGCAGTGGGTTTCTCTTGGAACTTCCAGCTAAAAATTAACTTTCCAGCTGACAACTCGCCACAAATGAAGTACATTTCGGTTAACCGTGGTCAGTACGAAAAAGTTGTTCGAGAAACAATTGTGCTGCTCCGATGCTCCGTGGAGCTGTACGCAAGTGAGCAAGGCGAGTGGAAAATGATCAAGAGGGGCTCTACCGGAAACACTGTCGAATTTGAGCAAGAAGTCGGAGTGGCAGATCAGGCTCCGATTCTCGCAGTGTACCTGCATCCAGGAGATAGTGATGTAAGTAGAGAGTGATAACAGTCGCAGATAACCTCGAAACATCAGAATCGAGTGACTCTCTGCGCTTGGGATGCTGGAAATGTCCGAATTGTGACCAGCGAGTTCAACGACACTCTGAGCTTCTCACAAACAGAGCAGTGCATCTTCGGATTGTGTCCTACTGAATACGTGCTGATCAATCAGCAGTCCGCCGGATCGAAGGCTAAGAAGCTCGCTAACATGTTCACAAAAATGGAAGTTCACACGAAGCAGCAGTTGAATTCAAAGTCTGATTGGTCCAATGTCATCGATTGCATTCATCAAGACTACAAAGGTATTTATCATTCCAGTTCACTAATGTTCATCTTGTTTCTCAGAGGAAGCCGAGAAGCAGAGTGACACAGTCAAGGAATGTCTCCAAGTCCTGCATGCGAATGCGGCCGACGAGTACGGTCACTCGGAGAAGTACAGCATTTTCAACTACGGAGCACACGGCAACATGCAGATCGACTCGTGCGCTGTGGAAGCTCTTGAACTGTTCCAACTCAACTACAACTATTTGGGTATCTCAGCACAAACGAGTTTGACCTGAATTCATGGTTTCAGAGAAGTCCAACAACCTGACCCTCTACAACGTCATCAACAAGTGCAAGACGCTTCCCGGAGAGAAGTTGCTCCGTGATTGGCTCTCCCGTCCCCTCTGCCACATTGACCACATCAACGAACGTCTCGATGTCGTGGAATCTCTTGTTGAGAATCAAGGCGTCCGTCAGAAGCTCCGCGACTCTATCCTCGCCAGAATGCCCGACTGTTCTCAACTGGCTCGACGACTCATGAGAAAGTGCACATTGCAAGACTTAAACCGCTTCTATCAAGCAGCAACTCTCCTCGAAACCGTCGAAATGCAACTGATCCAACTGTCAGAATCCGAGCAGTTCGCCACTTCGATCGACCGTCTTCTGAAGAAGGACATCACCGGAGTTCTGAAGAAGGTCGAACGATTCCAAGTTCTCTGCGATGAGTTCTTCGACTTTGATTACGAGAAAGAGAACAAGGAGATCCGTGTTCGAGTGGATTTTGTTCCGGAAATCCAAGAAATCCAAGAGAAGCTGGAGCACGTGGAGAAGTTAGCCGAGAAGATGAGAAAGAGATACGCGACAAAGTTCGATTGCGATAATATCAAACTGGACAAGAATGCGCAGTACGGATACTATTTCAGAGTGACATTGAAAGTGGGAAGAGTAGGAGAGATAGCTTCTTGAATATTGTGTTTCAGGAAGAAAAGGCTATCCGAAAACAAGACGTGCACATTCTCGAGACTACCAAGGGCAGCGGCGTCAAGTTCACAGTCGGAGAGCTCAGCGAAATCAATGATGAGTGAGTGGATCATTTTTTATCACAGCTATCCTATAATCACTTCCAGGTTCCTTGAGTTCCATCTGAAGTACACCAAGGCCGAAGAAGAAGTCGTTGCGATGCTGTGCAACAAAGCCGAAGACTTCATCCCGCTGATTCCCCAAATGGCCCAACTCGTCGCCACACTCGACGTCTTCGTCTCCCTTGCTACATTCGCTGCCACCTCATCCGGCATCTACAGTCGTCCGGAACTTCTCCCTCTCGGCTCGAAACGACTGAATCTGAAACAGTGCAGACACCCGGTTATTGAGTCCAACAGCGATAAGCCGTTCATTCCGAATGATGTCGTTCTTGGTTAGAAAACCTGGCTTTTTTGGAAAAATTCATTGACTTTTCAGATGGAAACCGTCTCATCATCTTGACCGGAGCCAACATGGGCGGCAAGAGTACGTATCTCCGATCCGCTGCTCTCTCCATCCTTCTCGCACAAATCGGCTCATTCGTTCCTTGTGATTCGGCTACCATTTCTGTCGTCGATGGAATCTTCACGCGAGTTGGTGCTTCTGACAAGCAATCACAAGGCATCTCCACGTTCATGGCCGAGATGCTCGACTGCTCAGCGATCCTTCAGCGAGCCACCGAGAACTCGTTCGTCGTCATTGATGAGTTGGGAAGAGGAACGTCGACATTCGACGGATTCGGAATCGCTTCTGCAATTGCACAGTGAGTGCATGAACTGTTTTACAACACTATTTCCTGACTTTCAGAGACATCCTGAACCGTATCAAGTGTCTCTCCATCTTCGCCACTCACTTCCACGAAATGGGAGAACTCGCCGAGCAGCCAGGAGCCGTCGCTCTCCAGATGGGTGTGCAGATCGAGAACAACGAGATCCACATGCTGTATAAAGTGCTCAACGGCGTGGCCCAGTGCTCTTTCGGTCTGCAAGTCGCAAAGATGGTCGGAATCGACGAGAACGTTATCAAGACTGCGTCTCAAATTCTGGAAGGCCTTGAGAAGAAAGTCGTTGTGAACAGTGAGAAAAAGAAGGAACTGCTGGACTCAGAGGATCTGAGGAAGGCGATTTTCAGTCTTGTCAACTAAACAATCACGATCTCTACTTATTTTTTTTATCCGCTCACTGTCATTGTCATATTTTCCCCCACTTTTAACACCCAAATACATGATTTTCTGTCACTTTCGTTCACGCAAAACAGTTATTCCCAACTGTTTCCTCGTCCAACTCTTCATTTCCAATGTCGAGACGACGATCTTTGTCGAGGTTTGGCAAAAAGATGTTCCGGAGCCGGTCGAAGAGCAACGATCGTTCGAAAAGTGCGAGCTCCAAAGATCGTGCTCGCGTCGATCACTTCATGGTCGATTACGATTTATCGGTGAGGGGATTACTGTACTTTCGGGAATTCAATTGGTTCAAATTGTTTGCTCAGAGTTCCAGTAGAGCGCATTTGATCCCAAGAGAAACTTTCAGAACGTGTGCAATCACTTGGAAGCACTTATGAATGCTGCTCGTTACGGCAATACTGACCTTCTTTACAAAGTAGGTCAACAGAGCCCTGGAAGTGTTCAGTTGCTCTTTTCCAGCTGTATGTTCATCATATCGACCTGAAAATGACGGATGAATCGGGGAATACGGCGATGCACGTGGCGGTGATGGTGGGATCTGCTGAGAACTAAGATCCACGGATCAATGGAAGTTTCAGAACAACCAGCACAAGGCGATGCGGATGCTCGTGGTTCTGTGTGCTCCGTGCGAGATCTGGAAGGTCAAAAACGGAAACGGACTGACTTCGACACAGCTGTGTACTGATGAAGCGTATGAAGGGCACTGGGGACCAAATGAGATGTGAATCTGCAGAATGCGTGCCGACTTCGACGCTCTCGACAATCCGCCGTCTCCGACTCCTGATGGATTCGTCGACGTCGACAGTCACTACAACGACCTTCTGGTTGACGGGAAAAAGACGTGGAAGGACGAGGAACGCGTGCTTCTGTCGTTGGACGGCGGCGGTATCCGGGCGGTGATAACTATCCAGATGCTGATCCACATCGACCATATGCTCGACGGAAAACTCGTTGAGAAGATTGATGACGTGGCAGGAACCAGTTGTGGAGGTGTCATTGCACTTCTCTTATCTACTAACAGTGAGTTTATCGGATTTATGAGCCGCCCATTCTCCGAAATTCAGACAGAAACCTGGAAGAGACTCGGAAACTGCTGCTGGACATGCGTGAACGGGTCTTCGCTCGTGGACAGGATAAGGGACACTGGCCCAAGTACAGTGCCAACGGAATGGAATACATTGCACGTCACGTGACGACGTGGGAGGATTCGAAGATGTCGGTGATCAAGAGACACCGGACCATGGTCACCGTGGCCGACACACGGATGGTCCCTCCGCAACTGATCTTGTTCCGCTCCTACCGTCCGGAGATGTCCGAAGAGGCCAGTGAGCACTACAAATTCTTCGATCCGAGCAAGGTGGAACTGTGGAAGGCACTGCGATGCACCACGTGAATCCGCTCTCTCTTGCTCCGAAACTTCTGCCATTTCAGAGCTGCTCCGTTCTTTTTCGAGTCGTTCAACGGGCTCTCCGACGGCGGACTCATTGCCAACAACCCAACTCTTGCCCTCATCTCCGACTTTCTTCTGACCAATAAACTGGAAAAGTCTTTCGCGAAAACGGAAGAAGAACGCGTTCAGAAGGGGAACTGGAAGATCGGATGTGTCATTTCGATGGGTACTGGCGTGTTTCCGACGGAGAAGATCGACGGCATCGACTTGAGTCTTCCTCATGTTCGAATCATTCTTATCAACTGCAATCTGTTCTTTTCCAGTTCCAGAAGAATCCTCTGACGTTCGCCAAGTCGTTCTACAAAGCAATCGGCAACACGAAGAATCTGTTGTATCTGCTGGTCAAGGAGTGCACTGCTTCGAACGGACAGCCCGTGAAATACGCCAGGGAGTGGTGCCACTCGCTCAACACCCCATACTTCAGGTTACTCCCACTAGATCCCTTTTACTCTTTCCTGATTCCAGATTCTCTCCCCATCTCTCCCAAGGCATTTCCCTCGATGAAATCGATCTCGGAAAAGTGATGCAGGTCATGTGGGAGACGGAGCTTTACGTCGCTTCTCACCGTTCTCAGTTCGTGAAACTCGTCAATTTTCTGTCGACGAAACCAAAAAGAGAGGTTTGTGAATTGGATGGGTCGATTCGCATTAATGCGCATTGATCACTTGTATTTTAGGGATTCGACAACTCGGCGTCCGAATCGGAACGAGTTGAGCCGACGAGTTCGGAAGCATCATCGGCCACTTCGGATGTCACGATGACTACAGAGATTGAGCGTACTTGAACTTCGGAATACATTTAGATTAAATAAATAATACGAGAACAGGCATAAAATATATCACTTATATAATACTCGGGAGATCGGGATCACGAGGTAGCACACCGAGGGACTGCAGAGCAACTTGTGCCGCTACGGCTTTTCCCTCTTTCTTCTGCTTTGAACCGCACATTGGACGGTATGCGACGTTGTTGATAACGACTGTCCAGACGAACAGCTTTATGTGGTCCTGTCCAGAATCCTCGCACGTGAACACTGGATTCGGCCAGCGACGTCTGGCGCACAGCTCCATGAGCACAGAGATTGGGTTTTTACCTAGAAGAGAGGAGATTGTTTTGGAAGAAAGCATACGAGTCTTACTGGAAAGATCAACGGGGACGTTGTTTTGTGCATTCAGCTTGTTCCGCTGCTTAATGCTCATCTCTTCTTCCGCTTGCAGTCCTCTCCGATCGCTTTTCACGTCGAGAACGAGCGGTTCCACGTTACCAGTGGCATCTTTTCCAAGTCCCTCTCCGGGTCGCCAACCCATTTTCTCCATCATCAACTTCCCGATGCCACCAGTAGCTGGAGCAGCATTTTTAAACTGATCCTAAAATAGAGATAATTGTTATCTGTAAACGGAATCGGAGGAGTCAAAAGAAACAGAAAATGAGAAAGGGGAATTTTGGAGTCGTCTCAGAATCAACCTCTCTTCGAATGGAAAGAAGTTGATTTTGAGAACGACTTACGACGGGAAGGATCGAGGTTTAGGTGACAGTGGAAGATGCTAGGAGACAGCAATCGTGGGCGATCCGGAGGATGGTCCGATGGAGGAGGGCGACGGCAAGAACAGACAGCACATTCTGCATGATCATAGTTGTCGCGTGGGAAACGGACGGTCTCCGAACGGAGAACATCCGTTTCCGACACAAAAATCTGCAGAATGTGCTGACTGGAGAGCGAAACGGAGCCGAAGAAGCGGCTCCGAATTGCTCATTGGAACACAAAACGCAGGAGATTCTTACCTTCTTGACCCATGCGTGGAACTTCGGATTGTGAGGCTGTAACTCGTCAGCAGTGAGCAGTTTAAGTCCGGTAGTTCCAGTATACTCTCCAGGAAGACTCTTCAAAGCCGCCCATAGTTCAATCTGAAAAACGACTTTCAGATTTAGCTCAACTTCACAGTGTTCACCTTCTCGTTAGCCTCTCGCAACTCTCGATGTGCCTCAAAATCATTCGGAGTCGAGTACAATTTCTTCTGAGCAGCAGTACGTTGTTTCAGAGTTGCACTAATATCATTTGGAGCTGGAATCGCAATCTCTGTCGGCTCGCGAATAATCATTTTCTCTTTTTGAGGAACATAAAGAACAGCTGGAAGTGGTGGTGGAGTGGGTGGGCGATAAGCTGGAAAAGAGAAAGAGATTTGCTGAATAAATAATTTTTGACTCACGATCAGTGAGGTTCGGAAGAAATTGCGGTGGCGGAGGTGGAGGTGGCAGGATTGAGTCCAGAAACTTCGGAATGGGAACCGGAGCGATCGGCTAAAAAATGAAGGTGCTTGTCAGAAGAATCAATGAAACTTACGATTCCCTGAGCTCTGCATCTGTCGATTTCGAGACTCGTGAGCGCGACATGCTTCTTCTGTTCGGTGGTACAACTCTTCGGCACGTCGTTCTTCTCAACAGGGATCCATTCGGCGTTTTCCTTATGAACAGCTCCTGACGACACTGGGAAGACGATGCGAAGTTGAGATGCAGTGAGCTGGGTCGGCTCTTCGGCAGCCATGATAGCTTTTTGAGCGAGACTTGCTGATGTAGCCGTCTGAAGAAGACTTAATACTCAAAACATAGGAATGTAACACTTACAATAATGTTGATTCTAATGGGCTCTTTCGGAAGTGCGTACGGATGTTTATATCTCGGCGCCTCGTCGTCACTGTCATGGTCACTGACTGCTTGTCCTGCTTCTCTCCGCTTCTCCCGTTCTTGTCGTTTTTGAAGTCTTTTGCAGTAAACTGGAATGACATCAATGAGAAACTCCGTACAAATCTTCCAACAACTCACCAACAAAGTCCTCGATCGACGCGTTGTCCCTGTCTCCGTTCGACATCATCTCTGCTCGTTTCGTCTTCGCAATCGCCAGCAGCTTCTCCTTGTCAATCACTTCTCGACTCCTCGACCTCCGTCGTCTATAATCCTCGTAGTCTCTTCGTTCTCTCGACCGACCGCTTCTTCTTTTCAAGTCCCAATCACGCCGATCTCTCGAAGTGCTTCTTCTGTTGATACGGACCTCTCCTCTGCCACGTACAGGGATCGGAGAACGAGCTCTTCTGGGAGCTGGAGACCGTCTGCGATCTCGAGATCGGGAGCGGGATCGGCGACGGCTTGAGGACACATTGTCAGCACTTGAAAGTTATTTTTTCCGAACCATTTTCAAATTCAATCTGCTCACCTGGCTCTTCGTCTTTTATTTTCCGTTCCCGAAGTGCTCGTCTTCCGCTTCCGTTCCGATTTTTCCTTCTCCTTCTTTTTCTTTTTCGATTTCTCGTGTTCCTTCTCTTCCCCCTTGTTCTCATCACTCTTCCGTGTTTTCTCCGATACACTTTCCGTGTTTTCCACTTTCTGGAATGCAATTTCCAGTTTGCCTCGATAAATAATTTGATCTACCGTCTCTTTCACATTTTGCTTTTTCTCCCGCGAATCTGTTTCACAATCATACGCAATATCCTCGATTTCTCCGTCTTCAACCTCTTCTTTTTTCTCAACATTTTGAATTTTCGGCAGCGCGGCGGTAATGCTTATCTCCATTTTCATATCTTTCTTGACGAGTTGTGTTTGGAAGTCGGCTCCGAGTGGCAGATCGTCGTCATTGTCTTTCGCAAGAAGTGGCTTGAATTCTGGTTCGACGGCAACATATTCAGTGATTAAACTCGACACGATCGCTCTAAAATTGAGAAACTTAGGCTTATTTCGCGAAAACGAAATAGCTCACTCTGACTTTTTCGGGGTACTGGGCTTCGCCTTCACAATGTCGTCTTTCTTGACTCGACGACGTGATTCACTCCTGCTTCTGCTCCTACTTCGTCTCCTTCTTCTTTGATTTCTGTCCCTGCTACGACTTCTACTTCTACTTCTGCTTCTCGAACTGTGCGAACGCGAGTGACTTCTTCTCCTATCCTTCTTACTTTTCTTCGATTTGTGTCGATGTTTGTGACTTTTCTTCTTCTTTTTCTCCAAAACATCCGTTTCATCGCAACCCGCTAATTTGACAACTGAGAACGGCTGAAAATCGATTAATTCGTTGAATGATATCAGCTGTGAACACTCACTTTTTCTGAACATTTCACGTCATTCAGTAGATCTGCGATGATAGCCTCACTGCTCTTGCGCACATCTTCGCTGTCCACGTCTTCTCCCATTTCGACCTTAAAATGCTCTCATTGATCGTGTGAGAGCGTGTTTGTCGTGAGCGACGATGCGGTAAACAACGAAAATTTGAAAGCGGCGTCGCTACGACACTCCGGCTGGACGCCTCGTAATCGTACATTAGCCACCCCTCCGTCTGTTTTGTGTCTACGTACCCTCACGAGTTTCTCCGCGATGACCGCCTAGGGCTCTTCTAGACATTCCGAGAATTTTAACTATTCTCTCTGTTCCGAATTGAAAATTGATTTTTTTTGTTGCGAAATACGCTATTTCGAGTGTCTTCTAATGTTGCAAAAGTTTTCTGCTCGGCCGGATATCTTTAGAATCACTAATTACTCACTCACATGACCCTCGTATCGACTATTTGCGAAGAGTGAACCACGACAGATGGCCGATTTTGAGCCCAGAAAAGTTTGCGAAGCTGCTGTCCGTACCAATTCGTGTTCCCTGTCGTCGATTTTCTCGCGTCGCTGACCTTCAAAATGCGAATTCAACTTGAAAATGTGTCTTTTTTGAAGCGCACACTTGCGAAACATCTTTCTAGTCGTTCGTGTTGGGACCAACCGAACGAAAGCACCCATGCGCCTTTAAACCGTACTCGATCTCTCGTTTTTTGAAATTCCAAACGCCTCCCAAATTTCTTTTTCAATTTCGATTTTCAGAGTTGAACTCTCAAATCAGATAAGGCAGAATGGCGAAAACTTACGACTACTTGTTCAAGGTACTTGTTTCGTAAATTTACTTCTCATAAATTCATCCGTTTCAGCTCCTTCTCATCGGAGACAGTGGCGTCGGAAAGACGTGCGTACTGTTCCGCTTCTCGGATGACTCATTCAACAACTCATTCATCTCCACAATCGGTATTGATTTCAAAATTCGCACGATCGAGCTCGACGGAAAGAAGATCAAGCTTCAGATTTGGTAGAATATTGAAGTTTAGTGGAACAGAAACTTATTTCATTTGTTTCCAGGGATACTGCTGGACAGGAAAGATTCCGAACGATCACGACAGCGTACTACCGCGGAGCTATGGTTCGTTTTTCTGTTTTTTTAATCTGTTCAACAGTTATTTTCTTCAGGGAATCATCTTGGTGTATGATATCACCAACGAGCGATCATTCGAGAACATCAAGAACTGGATCCGTAACATTGAAGAGCACGCCGCCTCGGATGTCGAGAGAATGATTATCGGGAACAAATGCGACATCGAGGAGCGACGAGAGGTTTCCAGAGACCGCGGAGAGCAACTGGCCATTGAGTACGGAACAAAGTTCCTCGAGACGTCCGCCAAGGCCAACCTCAACATCGACGAGGCTTTCTTTACGCTGGCGCGCGACATCAAGAGCAAGATGGAGCAGAACGAGATGCGCGCGGGCGGTTCGGCCTCCAACTCGGGCCGTGTGAATGTCGCCGGACAGGGCGGACACAAGAAGAGCTTCTTCAGCAACTGGAGCTGCTCCCTCCTCTAAACGCGCTGCTCCCCTCTCGCCTCCGCCACTTTTCTGCCTTTTTCTGATAGTGTATCATATCCTTGTTCGTTCCCCCATATTTTTGTCACTATGCCCTTCCTTTCTTCTCTCCACACAATTTTGTATTCAGTACGGTTCATTTACGATATAATTCGCAAGTAACCCCACTTCTCTTTGCAAAACCATGGTCCCACACCATAATAACCGAAACTTGCTTTGTGGATTTTCTCATCTTTCTCGCTCTTCTTCCCCCTCCATCAATCAATTTCCGGCTCTTCTCCGCGTGCGCGCTGCATATTTACTGCATTCTGATGAGATTTCAGATTCATTCTCGAATGTATGAATAAAATTGCATGTTTTAAACTCGTATTCTTTTCAAATTTCTGAATTCCCGGGTCTCGTCCGCCCCTGTTTACTTGGTTCTTTTGTATTTCAGGTATATTTTAATGATCCCATTTCCAGACTAGCCCACTAACGTTTTGTCGGGAAGCGATGACCAGGTAAATCAGATCGGCATGTTGAATCAAAGTAAAACTTCTCTTTCAGCAAGAGAAAATCCACATCACAGCGAGGTTCGATCCACAAGTCGGTCCATTCAGACTCAGAAAAATTCTACTTCAGGGCTCGACGAGTCGCTGATAGTCGAGGGAAAGCGCACGCGCAAGCCCGTCAAGCGTTTCGAATTCGAAACAACTGCGACCGAAGCGTCGAGCGACGTTGGCAACGTCACGTTGGGCAGCTTCGAGAAAAGTAGGTGTATGTTCTGATTCACACCCTACCGCCCGTTAGTCAAACAGAACATCATGTTCATCTCGGCGACCGAGCTCAAGCCTCTGCACAAGATCCTGTTCGGAACGGTCGGAAGACCGGCGACACTGAAGCAAGAGATCGAAAACTTCAAAGGGTACGTTGTTGGGAAAGGTTTCCAGTGATAAGGAAATTGAGAGAGAAACGGTTTATGATGATAAGAGGTAGTGCTGATGGCGCACGGAAAAAGGTCGCTATCAATTCGGAACTGAAAGTGCCGCCAATTTAGCATTTCGTTGACACAACAACACAATGTTTAGGTTCCCATACCCAGCTGGAAGTGCAAATTACAAGAGACTGAAATCCGCTCTCGAGAAGCTGCCGGAGAACAATCTGCTCACCATGAAAAGCGCGTTGGACCTTGAGGGCAGATGCGAGAAAGATCACATGGTGGCAGCTATCGTCAAGTTTCTGACAACCCTCAAGAAGCCAGTGACGCCCAAAAAGAGACTGTCGGATGAAAACGAGGCTGGGTCGTCTGCAGCGAAGAAGCCACGTAGCCACAACAACTCTCCGGAACTTCGTGCTTTTGGACTGCAACTCTCTGAATCGTCGTCCGACGAAGATGAACTCGAGGAAGAAGTGGTTCCGGCGAAGGCTGCGAAGCCCAAGAAGCGTGTCTCGTTCGAGGACGAACACCGTCTTGTTCAGTTCGGAGAAACCGACCACGGAGACGTTCCGAGACTCGTCGAGACTCCGGACAACATGGAGAGTGGAGACGACGGAGACGACGAGGTTCTCGACGATTCGGATGTCGGCAAACTCTCCGAATTCGGATTGCAAGTCGTCGAGCAGTTCATCAGAGGAGCCGCGGACACCCCGCAGGTAACGAATAGCTGTACTTAACTCCAGAGAATTGTATTTTTCAGATTACCGTCGGCTGGGTCATCAAGGAGATCATCAAGCTCCACCCAGAGTTCGTCAATAACAAGGAGGCCATAAGGGAGCACGCTATCCGGGTGATTCGCTCCATGGACCCATCTAGCAACCTCAACGGTGCTGACGACTAATCCTATCGAATTTTCTAATCCTATTGAACGTTCCCTATTCTCACTCTTTTTATATTCTCATATGTCTTATTTTCTTTGCCCCCGCCCTTTGCACCTAAATTTTACAGCTCGTTTTACCTATGAATACATGCTTTCGAATTCTGATCGACGGTTTTAATGATGAATGGGCTGATGAAATTCCCTGGTTCATTGTACCTCGGCGCGCACGTAGCTGATGATAAGGGCAGCACGTAGCGCCCCTTATCACCAAATGTATTTGTGCATGCACACAAACTGCTCTCTTTGTGATGGCGACTCATGTGACGTGATCAGAAAGGGAAACCACATCCATTTGTCATGTCAAGTAATCGATTACTGTGTGATGATAATGGGAAAGGGTCAGGGACGGTCGGGTATCATCACGAGATGCGACCTAAATAAAGAGAATATATCAGGGCACGACGATTCGTCATTCTACGCATCACTTCTTCTTCTTCTTCTTTTTCATTTCCAACATTTTCTGATCGAAATGAACTCGATCTTCATCAGAGTTCTCGCAACGAACATCGCGACTTTCAGACCGATCCGGTTCAGTCGGAAATTCGTAAATTTTCCCGGAATCCAGACGTACGTTGAGCAAAGATGTAGATCAAATCGGTCTTTCGGCGCCTGTTTTTTTGCGGGAAATTTGTTATTAATTCGAACTGACAGGTCGTAGCCGACGTCATTTTTCAATGAAATTTCCCTGATTTTCTTCTGATTTCCGATTTGCGAGTACTTCTGGCAACTCACTGACAGTCTACTGATAACGATTGCTTTACCAGTTAGTACATTCACTGCCCGCGAAAAAAGCCAACTAGTCGTTAATTTGAAAGTCAAATAATATCATATCAGATATTTGAAAGGAAGATGAGATGCTAATTAGCCTGTATAAAAACAGGGCAGATGCTCTGAATGGTCAGAACATTCAGCGACTATTCTCTAGAGAGATCTCTAACCATTCCTCTTATCCATAGGATTGGTTCTAGCGAATCAACACTCATTCCTACAAGGTTCCCCAGACAAGGTCTCTTCCGCCTCTCTAACATTTCCCAATTTGCTTCGATTTGTTATTGGCGCTGATCATCGCTTTCCCTCCCTTGCCGGTTCCGTCGTATCGAGCCCCCTGTCGTCTCTCCGTTCTTATCACCTATCACCTTCTCTCCTCGCTCCGCCTCCTCGTTTTGCTTAAATACGAACCGATCAGCTCATTGAGCATTGCAGCCTTACCAGCAGCAAACACTCGACAAACATGTCTCTCGCCCGCCAGAACTACCACGCCGAAGTTGAGGCCGCCGTCAACAAACAGGTATTTTAGTCGGCTCTCTCTCTCTATCTTTATCGATCCGTTTTCAGATCAACATCGAGCTGTACGCCTCGTACGTCTACCTGTCGATGTCGTTCTACTTCGACCGCGACGACGTTGCTCTGCCGAACATCGCCAAGTTCTTCAAGCACCAGTCCGACGAGGAGCGTGAGCACGCCACCGAGCTGATGCGTGTTCAGAACCTCCGTGGAGGACGTGTCGTTCTGCAGGACATCCAGAAGCCCGAGAAGGACGAGTGGGGAACCGCTCTGAAGGCGTTCGAGGCCGCCCTGGCTCTGGAGAAGTTCAACAACGAGTCGCTGCTCAAGTTGCACACCACCGCTGGAGGTCACAACGACGCTCATCTCACCGACTTCATCGAGGAGAAGTACTTGGACGAGCAGGTAACAAACACATCCGAGATCTCAGAAGGTTCCAAGTTCTCGTTTGCAGGTCAAGTCGATCAACGAGTTCGCTCGCATCGTCGCCAACCTCAAGAGAGTCGGCCCAGGAGTCGGAGAGTACGTCTTCGACAAGGAGCACTTCTCCGACTAATTCCTCCAGCATTCCCGTTCCCCGATTCGCATCTTCTTTTGTTACTTGTACATAATAATTTGCGACTGCTTCAACACATATTCCAATAAAGTCTATTGCATTCCCTGTGCCACGATTCCTACTGATAACCCGGAAAAGCTAATCGGCGCCCGAACTGACACGACTCGTAATCTCCGCGTTTCGCGATGTTTCTTCCTCCTTTCCCGGAATGAAATTGGAGCGCGAGTGAGAAAACGAGAGAGATTTCCATCGGCCTTCGTCACTTTTTTGGGATTCGAGCGAGGGGCAAATGGGTTGGTGAGATGAGTTATATGCGAAGAAGACGGAAGGGCGCAGCGGCGCTTTGTTTGTTTTGATTGGTTATGCGACACGAATGGATGTACACGAATCAGTCGTCGGGACACTCCCTGACGGCTCTTCTGCTGACCTGCTGACCTGTTCACTGCCAAATGTCATTGGCAGTTTCGATCGAGCACACTTTCGAGTGCTTGGTTGCTACGATTGCATCGAAGTTTTGGGATTACGGTAGCTTCGTGTTTCTAACAACTTTCACCTGATTTTAAGTTTTTCAGGACTTGAGATTAATCAGATCAACACTGTGTAGTTTGTGATGATGTTTGGTATTTTCTAACCTCTGTACATTATGCTTATCACGACCAATTTGTGTTTCGAAAAGTAATCAGTGTGGGCGCCTCGTTATGAATCCACGTCGTAATCAAAGAATGCAATTCAAATGAGTTGCATCTGAATATTCGGAGTAACGTGGAACATACATCCTCCTGTCATGATTTTAACAGTTGACCCAGCAAAGTAAACGCTGCTGAAACGATCGCAAAGTCGTGATTCTCGGACCCCTTTGAGTTTCCTCCCGAATGATTGTAAACCGATGATGTCAACAGTTTCTGAAACTTTCCCATATTATTTTCTTCACTTCCTTTCCCTCATTATAGAATACACTGCCAGACATTCAAAAGGTACACTTCATCATTTGGGAGAAATTCCATCACTTTCCTCTTCTCATTGAGAAGGATCCACAATTCAATTCCTTTATGAATCGCCCGTTGTGTGAATTCAACGAGTGGCCACACATACACTCCATCCAAGCTGGGAGAGACAGACTTTTGCAAGTTTGCCAATGATTCATCGACTTATACAAGTCCAGTAAACAAAAGAGAGGTCCCCAGTAAACAAGTACAATACCAACGCTTGACCGTCCTCCTCCAGGTTCCTTCTCCATCAAATAGGCGTTTTCATCCTCCTTGAAACCCCATAAATGTCAAAATAACTGTAAGGTCATAACCCAGTACAATGCACTCGAAAAGTGAGACTTTTCCGAGCGCCGGGGGCGATTAGCCTTGTCAAATCCGACATTCCCTCGAGAACTTCTCCTTCTCATCGTCGCCGCCCAAGTACTTGACAAGAACAGTGTCCGTCTCGATCGGTGCCTCCTCCGGCCATAAACCTTGTTTCCCAATGTTGTTGTTGCCACGTCACGCCGCTTCCGAACACCCATCAACTTTTAATCGTCGTTTTGTCCCCACCTTCTCCTCTCCAAACCATCCGGAGATATTACTCAACCCTGTCTGATTGTTTGCCCTCTTCCCGTTATCCGATCTCTCTTGGGTCCTCTTCTCATAATGATTGAAGACACCCCAGAATCGAGACGCCGAGGCGTATAATTATGTGTGGTTTTTTGAGAGAAAACGGAGAAACGACCGAAACCAACTGCCAGAAGGTCCCCGCTCCTCGGCTGGAGAGCATGTGTTGTTGCAACATTGTAACACGCCGAGAGAGAGAGAAACGAAGAAGTTGCTGCGTCGTCATGATGAACATCAATTAGAGACACGATGTATGTTCTCGCGTCTTCGGCTCCGTTGCTCCTTTTGATTTACTTCTTTATCTTTGTCACCCCATCTCTCCTCCCGATCCCTTCAGAACTTCCGAGGTCACACACACTTTCTCGAAGCAGCCCGCCAAAGCTCACTTTTTCCGAGGCTCTGGTGGTTTCTTGATCGGAATTAAAACATCTGATCTAATTCTTCTTCTTCTTCTGATTCCTGGGAGCTTCCACTCGTTCTTTCTATCCGTAACAGAAGTTCACAACCTAAAAGTACTCACCACGTGACCACTGGGTCAAGTTTAGAACTGCAGTCAACAGAGAAGTTTTGAGAAGAACTATTTCTGTTTTTAAAGTTCAGCATCGTTTTCCAATGACTTTCCAAACTTTCTAAAACTACCGAATAAGATATATGACAGTTTTCTCGTACAAGCCCTATTCCAGAAACTCTCCTAATAAAGTGCTCCTAGCTCCCCTTATTCATAAACTTGCGCATGTTCCGAAAGTTCATTGTGAGTGTAGAACGCCAAAAACACAGCCGAGATTGTCGAATGTTTGCGAGATAATCCGCGGGTGCGAGAAAACAATACAACTCGGTGTCTCTCGTGTTTTCCACATCGAGTTCTATTCATTTCAACTCGGTTTCCATTTCGTCCGCTGTATAGTGAGAGACTCGTCGTCTCAAAAATTGAGGAATGCTGAAATGTACCCATAAAAGTTCCATAAACGTTAATGTTCCTCCTTCCGCCCATTTCGCATTGTTTTCGTTTCCTCCCTTGTCGTATCCGCAAAATTTGTCTTCAAATCTCCGACAATCTGACAAATCTTGCATAAATGTGGAACATGGTCGCCATCTGACATCAGCATCTCTTATGCAATCCGACAGTATTACTCCATTAATCCCATTCGAGAACTGTTTTAATTCTCGGATGGACGAAGCTAGGACATGGAGTGAAAGTCAATGTTGCATGTCTGTTAATGTTGCGTGACTCGTGGATTCTCGGATCGTCTCGGAACGAGATCCGACCGACAAAGGAGAGTCTTTCGACTGTTCAACTGTCCAAGATTCTGTTTTCAAGTCACTTCGAATCTTTCCGGAATGCTAAAAACAGACTGAAAACCGGAACTCTCACACCATATTTTTTTGTATGTTTCGGCCTTGAGGCACTATTTCCCCTAAATTTAGTATCAGACTCCATCTATCTTCAAGTTGATCGTTCTCAGAGCAGCTGCTGGAGTTTAGATATTCCAGAATCTAACTTGTATTCGTGAACTTCTGAAGGTCCAGCTGACCAGAAGATGTTTGATTCCTTTCCCCTTTTTATCGTAGCTAACACCTCTTCTCCCCTTCCAGTAAAAACAACTCGTTTCCTTCTTCAAAATTTATGTCTCCAGTCAGTCAACACCCCGACCCAGTGACCGTGTCATAAACTTCCGAACCCTGCACGTGTGTCTTCTGCAGAGTCGTCTCGCCATTCCATAACTCACTCTGATTGATCCCCTCCACCACACCCACTCCAGCAATATATGCGGTTTCCCAAACTGCGCGGTCAGTTTTGATGCGAATTTCTCGATAAACACTCTCTGGTGCGTCGAGTGTCGAAATTAATGGTTTTTGTCGAGATTTTATCGATGTGTCTTTTCTGGGACGGGGGAGCGGATCCGGGCTGGAGGACAGTCTCGACCAAATGCCCCTGTGTCTCGACAGTCTCGAGTTCTCCGTAATTGATAACTCCTATCAGAGCTTTTTATGGAAAGACACGACGCAAACGACGTGCTTTCTCTTGCCCACGGGTCTCGAGTTTTGTTCCCATTTTCGAGTGACGTGCTTATCAACTCCCCCTCTGTTGTCAACTCTTTACTCGTTCCGGCCTGAACTTCAGTCCGCCGGAAGACAACTGGAAGTGACATCTGGTTCCTGTCTCTCCGTGTTCATTTGGTTCCCAACTACAGTACGGCTTCTCATCTGGGAACCCCATGCGTTGTTTACCCGGCGGCGACCTCAAAGCTGTTTGTCCCGAAACGCGACACCCTTTGCTTCGGTTCATCCATGAGTTCACACCTTTGTTGACGTGGCCAGTTGGCTGGCTGCCAAGATATCTCTCTCGTTTCTCTTCTGTCTCACTATCTCTCGCCTCGTTTCGCTTCTTCCAATCACGAATTCATCATGATTCCCTCTTCCAAATCTGGCGAATCTATCAATGTCGGCATGATAAATGATCTCCTCTCCCCCGCACTAATCAGGTGTTTCAACGCATTCGCTCGTTTCAGGTGCCATGCGACGATGAGCTGAACTCTCCGCCATGATCCTAGTCAACCTGCTTCTACTTCTGGCTGCTCTCCCGCCCTGCTCCACCCTTTTCTTCAATCCAGAATCCAATGTGTCTCGAGTCGATGTCTCGCATTGTAAGTTATCGATCAAAAGGCAGGTCGCGCTTATCAGTAATCACTAATCATAAAATGAAACAAACAATCAAATTGTCCTGGCGCAGCGCCACATGTTTTATCACTAAGACTCGCAGACGAAACGACAGAGTACGATCATTAGAAAGTTTCGGAAGACACGGGTTACTGTAGTTTTAGGATGTACTCTCAGGACGGGTTACTGTAGTTTTAGGATGTACTCTCAGGACAGCAACTGTCAGCTTAATTACAAAAAAACGAAGAAGAACAGGTTCCTGAATAGAAGTGTGTCACTCTCCTCCCTCGGTTAATGATCTGATAGCAACAGATTTCCGAATGAGGAGGGAAGTGTAAACATAGATTACTGTAGCCCGATGAGCCAAGTCTTTCAGTGACCCACACGCTGTCCTACCCTCCGAATGAGAAGCTGGTGGTTCTGTACAAGTTCGCGGACGAATTTGTCCTTCTCGGCGGCCGCAATCGTGTCTACAACATCTCGGTCCGTTCGATGGCCGAAACGGAAAGATACGAGTGGTCAGCGAGCGAAGAGGCACGAAGCAATTGTGCGGCTATTAGTCAGGTAGCACCTCCGGGAAGGATTCTCTCAATAGCTTCTTGTCTTCAGAATCCATCCACGTGTGAGAACTACATCAGAACTTACTTTGAACTGACAAACAACACGTTCATCCTCTGTGGAACTCATGGATTGCAGCCGACTTGTGCAGAGTTCAGAAAGGGGAACAGACGTGAGTGGACAGAAGAACATATGGATTGGACCATTGAGATTCAGAATCCCTTCGTCTGATTCCGGCCGTCGGAATGTCTCCAATTGACGCAGACTCCACTGCCCCGTTCATCAGATCCAACGAGAACATCATCACAGTCAACGTCGCTGAGCTCTCCTCTTCGGAACCTCTTCTGGTTCGTCGCAACGTCATCAAAATGTGGAAGGGCATCGAGAATGACGTCATTCTGCGTACTCCACGTGGATTGAGCTCTTTCGAAGAAGCCAATTTCCTGTCGATGCATAAAGTCAAGAAGGTAAACGAGCTAGGGCTCGGCTGTGTAAACTTGGAACTTTTAGGAAGTACTCTTCTTCTTTTCGGAGTCTCCAATGGAAACCGAGGGCTGTGGACTACACAAGGTGGCGCGAGTTGGACGGGTTTGCGAGGATGATCCCGGCGGCAGGTATCACCATCTCCTTTCGCATCACTTTCGCCCGCCGCTAATCAGAGGCGACTGGCGCATGCGATCTGCTGATTAGAGTAAACATTTTTCTGTCGTTGCAGACTTTCGTACGCCAAGGAGTGGAGTTCCTATGCGAAGGCGAGGATCGAATGTTCGATCGAGGAGCATGACACCGACACGTTCTACTTCAACCAGTTCGCAGGAGTCGTCGAGTCGCCGACCTCTTTCTACGGAGCATTCCGTTCACAGTTGGCTGGAATCGGAGCATCTGCCATTTGTAAATACGACAAGAAGGACATTTCGAGAAGCTTCTCCAGTGGATTCAAAGACTCTTCTTCCTCTCCGGATTCATGTCCGAGAGCCACAGATCTGGAGGAACTCGCGAAGCTTCGTCTGAAACCACTTATCAAGCAGAGTAATAAAAACTGTTTTCAGCTTTGTGAACATAGACTCCATTTTCAGAAATATCCGCCAACCCTGTGTACATCTTCCACGGAAAAGACCGATTCGTGAATGTTCTGGCTCAAGAAGACGTTCGAGACCTGAACAACCACGCCTACGACATTCTCTACATAGCCACTAATCTCGGGAACATTCTGAAAGTTGTCGTCCCGAGCACTCCAACCAATGGATCAGGAAGACATGCGATTACTCTGAAAGTTCTGCCAATGGGCTCTAAAATTGTCGACATGAGTTTGTATTCTGGAACTGGATCAGGGGATCAGTCGCTGATAGTTGTCACTGATCAAAATGTAACTTTTGCATACTTTTCTTAGAGACAACTCTTCCTATTACAGGTCCTGAAAGTCCCGACTGCCACGTGTCATCAAGCAACAACTTGTGCTGAATGTCTGGCTCATGGGGACCCTCATTGTGCATGGGCCGACGGATCGGAATGCATCGACATCAGGATGGAATCAAGAAAAACCGTCAGTCAGGACAGTGGAACTTGTAATGTTGTTGGCTTTGAAAAAGACAAACCAGTGGTATTGGCTCCTCTGAAAAACAGTGAGTAACTTTTGGAACACACTGAAAACTTTCAAGTCTTCAGAAGAAATCACAGTTCCGGTGTGTCTTTGTGAAATTGAAAAGAAGAAACCGTGTGCAACTGAAGTGATCCAAAAGGAAATCATTCTCGCAACCAATGGAGGTACCTCCCTTCTCCAGCACTCTCCTGTTCATCTTGTTCTTTCAGAACTCTGGAAGTACATCGCCGTTTTTGCTCTCGGACTCCTGACCGGTTCCATTTTCAACTACTGTTATTTCTACCTCAGCAGGTATCCACTCCCTCCCAGCATGATCTTTCACTAACCCACTAATCCAGAAAATCCGAACTAACCGACTCGCTCTCTAGCGACCACCAACAGCTTCTTTTGTGAGCACTCCGCCCCTCCCCGACCCATTCAACCCCTTCCGATTCCAGGCACATCGGTCACAAGACTGCTCCGTCGTCCCGCTCCTCCTCCTCAATGACCCGACCCATCACGACGTCTTCTTCGACTCGTCTCCCCATCGACGCCTTCACGACGTCTTCCATCGCCGACGAGATGTTCTCCTCGACGCTCTCGTCGGCCAACCGATTCAACACCGTCTCGATGCATTCCTCAATTCGCACTTACTGCTAGTTCTTTCCTGTTTTCACCGTTTACGGGTTCTCTTTTTGTTTCCGGGTTGTATTTATTCATCTGTTCAAAGTTTTATGAGTTATCCTCTGGGATACTGTAGCCGTTCCCTCTCTCTCTGCCATGTTTTCAAACACGTTTCACTTTATGGTCTTTTCTGAATGAACGAATCGTCCTGATTACTGAAGTCTTCTTGAAAAAGCCGGTCTCATTTCTCCGAACGGACAGCCACTGGCGCCTCATAAATCTTGCTGACTCGGTGTCATGAATACGCGACGAAAGACACCGAAGACGACGCAAACAAACCGAAACGAGGATGGCGCGACGTGAACTTTCCCAAGTTGATAACGGCATTTCTGAATCAGAATTAAGGGGCTTCTTATTTTTGATGGGAGCCGAGAACTCGACTCCGAAGGCTTCTTCGGCTGTACCAGCAACGTCCAAAACTCAGCCGACGAAGAAGAAGAAGAAGACGACGGCGACGCGATCTCAGTACCATGACATCAAGAATCCGGTGAGCGAATCAGAAGAAGTGGTTGGTGGAATGGAAGATGATTCAGAAGTACGCTGATGACGATCTGAAGACAATGTCTTCGATGTCTACAGAATCCTTATCAGAATCCTCCATTATGAAGCCAGTGGGGAAGTCGGTGTATCGGAAAGTTGAGAAGAAGGGGGGAAAGAAGGTTGAGAAGAAGGGTGAGAAGAAGAAGGTGAAGGTGAAGGTGAAAGAGAAAAAGAAGACGAAAACAAAAACAAAAACAAAGACGAAGACGCAGACGAAGAAGAAGAAAAAGAAAAAGAAGAAGAAGAGGGTGACGCGAAGGTCTCGGAAGTTGAATCCGCTGAAGGCGATGCAAGGTCTGAACAAAAAGGCGAAGGTGAAGAAGTCGGAGAGAATGCTGCGGAAGATGTGGAAGCGTCCGCACCCCACGTGGGCCAAGATAACCGACGTGACGAAGATCTCGAAGGAGAAGACGCGACTGGAGGCCCAGCTGTGCAATGAAATTCGCAAGCGGATCCGTTACTCCGTCGTGAAGATCATATACGATGTTCCGCTCGACAGATGCCACCTTCTACTTCCCAAAATCCGGGCGACTAGATCGTGTCCGGATCCGTGGAGGAGACACGGGGCACACGTGAAACTGTGTCAGGTCGGACACATTTCCATTCCAAACTCTGATCTCTTTCCAGATCGGAGGCAGTTTGCCCGACAGCCGCACCAAAAACGCCAAGAGCGTTCCGCTCCGAAAGGGCACCGCTCCGCCGGCTGACCCGAGTTTGTTTGATACCTCAGCTTGCAGTTTCTACTTTCCAGTTTTGCAGAGGTAAAGCCACTTCTCACCGTGGAAGACTACATGAAATTGATTAAAAAGTAAAGCTATCCATCTCTCGTTTCCGCAAACTTTGTACTTTTCTTGGTATCGAATAAAGCCTTGTTGCCGTTTTTGTGTTGTGAGAATAAGACAATAAACTCTTTTCGCCACCTGAGATGGGCGTTGAACAATCTTTATAGAAGATGCGTATTGGGTATGGGAGCAATCGGGCCGGGAAAGTGAAAATAGACTATATAATGCCTGCCGAGCAGTAGGAGGCAAAAGTCAATTGCACATCCACTAGCTGACATACTAAATATCACTTGGGGTAGAGCGGCAACATTCTATATTAGAGTGTGTTGGTAAGGGCCCAGAGCGGCTAGCATACATGGGACTAGGGACGATAGATAAAATTGTGGGGAAGGGATTAGAAAATCTGGTAAAGATAAACCTCTAGTTTTGCTTTGGGGAGGGGGTAGAAAATGTATGTGGGGAAGGGGTAAAAAGGCACAAGAATTGGGTAAAAATGATAATGAAAACAACTAAGACCTGTGATTACTTCAATTAGTAGTTGGTGTTTGGGTGTTTTTGATTAGAAATCTCTTGGGTTGGGGTCAAAGTCTCGACTTGTGTCGGAATAGAAGTAAGAAGAGAGGAAGGGGTATGTACAATCAATGGTACACGAAGGGCAGCATGGCGGAGATGACCTAGTAGTGGCCATGGTGTCCGAGGTTTTCCTCCGAAGTCCACTTCGTGGTCAGCGACGTCCGACGCTTTCCCATCGGAGGATGCACCTTGCGGTTCATCATCGCGCTCCGTCTCAAATGTGGTGGCAGGTGATCTTGGCTGTTGTCTGGCTTGGCGTAGTCGCCTCCACCAACCATGGCGTCACGTCCGGTCTGCGACAAGCACATCATCGAACTGAAACATAATTGGGTTGAAATATGGGAGAGGTGCGCGACTCACCCAGCGACGTTGCGATGCTTCAGAAGCACCTTTGTTGGCGTCGTCACTCTGCCACCGGTACGAGCGTAACGAGGCTGATGCCGCGCAACCACGTAGTCCTCCGGAGTAAGATCCTGTTCGTAAATCTTCTCGTCAACCAACATGCGCTGCTGAAATCACGTCGCGTTTGAGGGACCCAAGAAACACCGTCTTACGTATGGTGGAATATTCTGGAATTCCTTGTCGGTCGGATGAACGAACTCGCATCTCAATCCATATGGGCAGAAGCCAGTTCCTCCGCGGGCAAAGTTCTTGCACAGCTTGGTCTTGTATTTGTTATTAGGGAAGCGAATTGGCTGAGAAATATACAGTTTACGTTGCGGGGAGTAGGAAACAAACCACATCAGAAGAGCGCAACTCTTTGAGTCCGTGCGCGAACTTGCACCGAGATCCCATCTCACATGGCTTGGTTCCAGACGCATGCATCATGCAAAGCCGAGTCTTGTAGTTCGACGGCTGCTGTGCTTCCGGCTCGCCATTGTAACCACGACGAGAGAACTTGTCACCGCGTTGCTCCATGCCATGATTCTCTTTTTCAGCACTCATGGTGTCGTCGTTGTGGTTGTCCTTGGCTATAACGGAGAGCTCGTCGATTGGCAAATCGTCATGCTCCATGGCTCTGAAACGATCTCCCTAGAAGAACACCCTTTACAACGCTTACCTATGGTATCTGAACTGAATATGTCTGTTGCGAGCAGTGTCGCGCTGCATCGTCTCGTACTCCAAGCTCGTTGGCAACGGCGTGGACGATGTCAGAGGAGCAGTACGAGCCGAGTTCATCTCCATCGGCTGTGGAATTCCCATCTGACGCTGTGGCTGTTGCTGCTGCGTGTTGCTCACTTGAGGAGGCATCTGCTGCATGACGTTCATCTGACCGTCCATCATTTGAGTCTGAGCAGCAGGCATCGGGTGGAAGTACACGGGCGCGGCCTGTGGGGCCATTGGGTGCTGCTGATAGTAGATGAGAGGCGGCTGTCCTGGTTGCATCACTGGTCCCTGCTGCGAACCTTGCTGTGGAGCCATGTAGATGTACGGCTGACCTGAAAACGAATAATGCAACTTTCGAAGTATTTTTACAAAACTAACCGGGCATCATCATGGACTGCTGGGGAGCCATCTGGCCATTCGGGTTGACTTGCACGTACTGACCATTCGCGTCTTGGAAGTATGCTGGAGCAGGGTATGGTTGTCCGTTCCCGTTTGGAGCCACGAAAGTTGGCATCGGCTGGCCTCCAGGTTGCATCGGAGCTGCGTAGTAATACTGCATCTGAAAACAAGACTTGGATGAGAAAAGCGGAAATCTGGTCCAACCTGTGGGTCGTATGAAACCGGTTGCTGCTGGCTCGGTGGCGGCTGCGATTTCTGTTGAGCCGGCGGGGATAAGGCTCCTCCTGATGACACACTATTCGAGGCTGCTTGCATTCCCTGTCTAAAAATACGGGAAATTGAAATATACTTGTGAGAATTCGAGAAAAAAGTAAGCGTGCGCGAAGCGGCATTCAAAACAACGAAACAGTGGAAAGAATGAACCAAATTATGAAGAGGAGGACGTTTTGGCAAGATTCTAGAAGATGTTTTGGCGCCAGCGCCGAGTGAGCGGTCAAAGTGAGAAAACGGTTGAGCCCGCGCACATACAGTATCTTAAATCGGGGCGAGACCCGTCGCAGGTAGAACAGTATGCTCCTTTAAGTTTAAAACAATTCATTTTTTAAAGTTTCCCAATTTTCTGTTTTTCTAAATTTCGCATGTACTATTTTCTATTCCTTTTAAATAATTAATTTCAGATGGTGGTGTCTATTGACGTCATCAAGAGAAATAAGTTCTTCAGCGTCACTTGGTACATGTTTTCCCACTTGTAACACCTAAAACCTAAATGTTTCAGGATTTTGGCCACCGGTGACACATCAAAAGTCTCTCGTAAAGAAATTCTTGGACAGAATGTATCAAACATCTGGTAAAAAACCATGTCGATGTTTCAATAGTACTTGTATTCCAGTGAATCTATCATCGAGATGGCTCCTAAAAAAGACGAAAGTTCGAAAAGGAAAGCTGGATTGTACATTCTTTCAATGCTGACCTACGGAACTGTTCTGGTCCATAGAGTGCAAGTTGATTTCCTTCAAAGTATGTTCAAGATTCGTTTTTTTTCCGTTTAGTAGCTATCATTTTCAGGAGATGTCGAGAAGCTGAAGGAGTTGCTGAAGAGAAAAAGCTTCATTATGCTTTTGGCGGAAAAGTTCGACCGCGAGCAAGCGGAGAAACGCAAGAACGAACGAAGAGGAAGCAAGTT
Organism: Caenorhabditis becei; assembly: GCA_900536315.3. NCBI lineage: Eukaryota > Metazoa > Nematoda > Chromadorea > Rhabditida > Rhabditidae > Caenorhabditis > Caenorhabditis becei. The sequence goes on from LR539298.1 coordinate 556,356, forward strand.
GAGGTCACAACCAATTGGTTCGATTGAAGAGATCGATAGCTGGGTCAATCTGGCCGATTTGCAAATGATCAGTGATAATCTTGGAGTGAGTAATGCTTGGAAAAATACACAAGAGATCAAAAACACATTCAGATCAACGGAGACGTTCGGGAGTTCACGATGATGGATGCCATTCCGAATCCTCCACTCGACTGGAGTGATCTCAACGCTGACAATGTTGGACTTTACGGAGCAGTTGATCAATTCTCGTTAGTTGCCTACCTTCCAAAACTAATCTGAATCTGTTTTGTAGGCAGAAGAACCTCACGATGCACTCGACATTCGTGGAAGGAAACGGAAGTGATCAAAGAGACCGATTGGCCGATGCAGTCCTTTTCAACTTTGACGATATTGTAGTAAGCTGTTTTGCATTTCTTAATACACTAGTCTTTTTCTTCCAGACTCCTCGCCCGCTCCCCGTGAAGCCTGCAGCTGTCGACGAGCAGAGAAGACGGTCGAGCCATCAGCCGGAACCAGCAATGCGTCCACAGGCACCTGTGGAAGAAATCATCCCACCAGTGGAGAAAGAGACGGTCGAACCCGAGGCACAAGAAACGCTGAAGTACGCTCAGTGTCTCCTTTCGGAACCAGTCGAGCATTCGGTACAGGATTCCGTATTCGAACGACCGCAGGAAGCAACTGTCATGCTTCAACCAGAAACTCCGCTTGCGAATCAACAGGAAATGCAACTGCAGACACCGCAAGAGCCGCTGCTGGAAAAACAGAAAGAACTAGATGAACCATCAAAACGACACCACCAAGAACTAGATCAGGAGAAACTGCAGCAAGAGCCAGAATTCATTCCACAAGAGCCTTCACTCCTCCGACAGCCACCACGAGAACCATTTCCCCAGTTCGAAGATCTTGATTTTCCGAATGTTTCTCGAGCCATGCAGGATAAAGTGGCTTCTTTCTACGAACAAGTTGTCAATCTGCCCGATGGCAGTGTCGCATTGCCGCCACCGCCACAAGAAGATCCTGACTTCACCGGTCAACCACCACCGAAAAAACAGAAGATTGGTGATGAGGACGTGGAAGTGGAACTTGAGAAAGCACGCAAACGGGCATCTTCTCGACCGATGACTCCGGTGACCCCGCTGAATCGGACCGATCTGACTAATCTCCAAACCAGTATTCGTCCCGAGGATGAGGAGGAAGAAGAAGTGAGCTTCAAGCTGGATTCGCAAATCCGAGGACCTCTTCCGCTAAAGAAAAAGTCGAAACGCAATCTTCCGCCGATTTACGGAGACGATCTGGAGATTGATAAGGCTGTGCAGAAGGCGTTGCTGGCCGACTGGTCGTCTCTTGTGCGAAAAAAACAAGACGTATTGGTCAAAGTTCCAGCAAAAATCGACACGGTTTGCGCGGACATGTTCATTCCAGCTCCCTTTTTCGGTCTAGGACGCCGTGAGTTTGAACATTCATCAACTGAACGTTTAGTTTTGATTAAGGTATTGCCGAAGAAATTCCCGACGTCTTCAGAACTGGAATCTATCGTGACTACGTGGCAACGGAAATTGAGAGTGAAGAAAGGATTCGCAACGAGGAGACATTAGAAGACTCGCTAAAGTTCGCTACCGTGTCCTTATTGCCGTCTGACGAAACTCAACAGCAAATCGAGGAGGAACAGCGAACTCGTCTTTTCGATCTTGTGTTCGAAGAGCCGCCTCGTGATACTGCTTCTCTCCTGCTCCAGCCACAGTTCGAACAACCACAGGAAGATATCGTTCCAAAAGATACTGAACCGGCAATGAAGTTTGCCCAAACCTATCTTCGTTCAGAATCACCTCTGGAGATCGAGCAGAATCGTCAACAGGAATCGAACGATACTCTGAAGTTTGCAGCCGCGAGTCTTATTCCAAGAATCAGTGAGGAGTATGCTCAGGAAATGAAGTTCGTCCAAGTCAGTCTTCTGCCGACTCCTGAGAAGATCGCTGAGTCCAGAATAATCGAAGAGCTGCAGTTGGAACCGATTCCCGCTGGAAACAACACGGACGCCCTGGACTACTCTCACAGAATGAGTGCCGCCGTCAAAACTCAAGAGAACATGGAGAACCCGAGACGTAACCACAAGAGCAGCTTGGGAATTAGATCACAGAGATGTGAGTTGGGTGATAAAAAGATAAAGAGCAACTAGATGTTTTCAGTAGAAGACCTGGAACAAGATGCTGAATACCAAGAGCGTCTTCGAGAGAAGCAGGTGCAGATGCGATTCGCCAATAACCTGGCTGAGGAGGATCCGTTTGTCTTCTCCTCTGGCTCTCTGCTCCCGAACAACCGCTTCAAAATTCACGAGGAACTTCTAACGTGAGACTGAATTTTTCAAAAGCGGTAAGCTTTATTGTATTTTTCAGAGAAGCCAAGGAAAAGTATCCGGACTGGGTTGACTTCAACGAGTTCACCGCTCTGTTCACAAGAAAGAAAGCGGCGACGTCTTTCGAAGGCCTGCTCCGTAAGTCACATCGTTCCATCTACCCCATTTCAATTATGTTTTCAGTGAATCTGAAGAATCTGATATTGCGTGTCAAGCAAGAAGAGCCATATGGAACGATTTTCGTGCAACACATGGAAGAAAAGTCGTTTGATGAAACCCAACAATCTCCCAGCCTATCCCTTTAACGTTCCCCACTGTGTTATTCCTCTCATTTTGTCGTTTTTTCCCGTCTGAATTCACCTCTCAACTTTCAAAGTTATTACTTATCTGTACCATTTATTGCCCACCTGACTTTTCACATCCTGAAACTGTTGTTCTAATAAAAAACGAGAGAGAGAGAGAGAAAATGGGAAGAGATCACTTCGAGCCAATCGGTGACTTTCAAGATTTTTTTGAAAATCGAAAGAGTAGTGAAATCGGTTTATTAGCTTTGTTTCAACAACAAAATCAACAAAGAAAATCACAATTTTACATAGGATTCCAGTAGAAGACGACGCGTTCCCGTATTGTGCAAAAGTGGCAAAACAGAAAGAAACAATAAATTACAGTTCATCGCGAGGGATCAGCTTCTCGAGGGTGATGTCGAAGTAGAGACGGGCCTTTCCTGGGATAGCTGGGGCTCTTCCGTCGTCTCCGTATCCAAAGTCCGATGGGATGACGACCTGACGACGCTCTCCCTCGCACATTCCCGTCATGGCGATGTCCATTCCCTTGATGACTTCTCCCTTGTTCAGACGGAACACGAATGGAGCGTTGCGGGAGAAGGACGAGTCGACGAAGGTTCCGTCCTCGAGGTGGAGCACGTACTGCTGGTGGATCGTGTCTCCGCTCTTCGACTTCTTGCACTGATCGTCGGCGATCTTGTGGGTCTGCTCAATCACGATTCCCTCATCAGTCGTCCATTTCTCTCCTGGCACGGCGCGGAAGAGATCGACGAGCTGGACGGTGTAGTAGAGGGTCTGGTCCTCCTTGATGCTGTCACGCTCGCGTCCCTTGTTTCCGAATCCGAGGTTTCCTGGGATCACGACCTTTCTCTTCTCTCCGACGCACATTCCGGTCATGGCACGCTCCATTCCCGGGATGACTTGTCCCTTTCCGAGCGTGAACGTGTATCTGGAAAACGGATCCTTGTCGAGATCTCTAAAGTGTTTCCAACTCACGGCTTCTTGTTGAAGTTCGATCCGATCTCCTTTCCGTCCTTGTCGCTCAGCTTGTACCATTGGTCAAGAACATCTCCCTCCTGCGACTTCAGCTTGCACTTCTCTGCCTTGATCGGACGGATGATCTTGATCTCGAGACCGTCGTCGTCTTTCCAGCTCAACTTCTGCTCCTCTTCGGCGAATGAGACGGCAACAAGTGCCACGAGGCAAAGAAGAATGGCGTGCATTCTGAAGGATAGTTTAGTTGAGTTGTAAGGAGAAGGAATGGAAGGAAAGAGCTGGAGAGGGAAATGTTTATGAATGACGGTCAGCATCTGGCGACGGACTCTGCGCAGCTGAGTAATGCAAGTGTAACAGCCAAACAACTGCCACGTCACCCCGGTTTTTGTTACTACTAGGAGACTTGGGAAAAACTTTGGAAAATAGGATAGGTACCGGGCTTCTGAAGTCTCAACATTATTCTCAATTGATGATCATACGATTAACGAAATTCCAATTCAAGTTCTCAAAAAACTGGAACGAAAAAGAAGTGATCTTTGAGGATGCTTCACTTCCTGGTAGGATCTCCTATAATTGGAAGACGAAGAGAAGTGGGAATGGGAAGGCGAGAGAAGACAGGAATGAATGGGAAGGATCTCCGCGAGTGTGTAGGTCATTAGTGTCCTGCTGCCCGATCCGTCGCGCTGTAACTTTCTTCTCCTTCATCCCTCTCGCGTCGGGCGTCTCGTGATCTCGCACGGTCCATCGGCCTTTGCAGTCCGGTCATCGGGACACGACAACGGAACATTTCTTCTCGGGAGAGGAGGCGGGAGAGAAAGCATAACTGGGTTGGCTAGGGGCCGGAATCGATTACTTTATTCATTTGTTCAACAACTTGGGAATGGATCGGAAAAGGAGAGGGAACGGTCACTGGTAGGGAGTGTACGGAACGTTGTTTCCTGTGGCTCGTCGTTGGCAGAAGAACTTGAAGAGGAAGACGGCGATGCCGATGAGCAGGAAGGCGACGATGATGCCGACTGCAAGAGTTGCTTATGGGAAAATCATGAGAAGTGGATATCAAGGCCTCAATCTCTTATCGAACAGGTATTATGGTATGTGTATGGGCATAGATTGTTATCACTAGGAACACAGTTTTTGAGATTGTGAGATCAACGGATCAACGAAACGGAATTCTTCCATCTTGACAGAGAATTTCTACTAAAGTTGTATATCGCTCTCCCAAAAGCTAACTGATTCCAACTGCTACAGTAACCCGACTCACTGAAGAAAGACCATCCTGCAAATGAAGGTCCTCTCGGCTTTCCAGACTTTGGAGTCGTTGTTTTGACTCCAGAAGTCGTTGGCAGAATCGTAGATCCAGTTGGACCTTTGGTTCCACTTGTACTGACTGTTACATTGTCCTCGAAGTACTGCTCTTCGATGGTCACTTTTCCGTCTGTCGCGTCTGTGGAATTGCTCTTTACGTCATCCGAAAGAAGCTGCTCCACTGAATTAGACTGAAAGAGGGAAACTATTCGAAGATTCTGGATCTGGGGGCTCACATCTGCAGAAACTATGATGGCAAGAAGGGAAAAAAGAAGAATGGAAGTGAAAATAGCAGAGAACCTCATGACTTTTGTGTATGTTGAAATGAGATGTGCAGCCGATTTGTGGGCTGGGAGCAAGGTGTGCAAACAGGAGGATGAATGGAATGGCACAGTCACTTTTCACTTTATTTGGTACGGAAACGAAACGAAGGCGGAGAGAAGAGATCGGCTAGGGATATGAGAGAGAGTGTGCAGAGTGGAGAGACGCAGAGGTAGCAGGGGGAGGGGCAGTGAGTCCGAATCAGAACTAGCACATCCAGCTGGACGGCACCCATTGGGTCTCGTAGCGAAGCGTTTCCAAGGCGTCGACTAGTCTGAAAAGACACATTAGGATCCATCAGACGGACGGAGCACTCACCTTTTGAAAGTGACATCTATGTTTCTGTTGACGAGAGTCAAATGGATCTTCCACTTGCACTCCACTCCGATCTTCGCGCTCTCGTCACTAATGGACTGGAGTTGTGCTTCCGTTCGATGAGTTCTTCTGACAGCTTCGAGTTGAAGGAACTCTTCGAGGGGCGGAGGGACGATGTGCACGATGAACGGCATGAACTCCGCGTTGTACAGGTAGTTGACGCTCTGGAGTTTCGAATTGAACACGGCATTGGAAAGAAAGTTACCTGTGGAGCAGAGTCCAGCACACACATTCTTCCCCCACGGATCTCCTTCCTGACTGCATCGGCAGTTGTTCCGTACAACTGATTGTCCAACTCTCCCCACTCGACCATTCCGCCCTCTCGGATCCGCTGATACATCTCTTCTTTCCGAACGAAGTGGTACTCACGACCTTCTATTTCGCCGGGACGTTGAGCTCTTGAAGTCACTGAAAAATGAATTGTCAGTTATCATAATCAGCATTTCCACTTACGAGGAACAATTGTTGAAAAGTAATGAGGTGCCAGTCGGAGAAGCATCGACTTGATGTCTCGTCTGCCGGTTCCGACTGCTCCGAGAAGAACGAGAGTTCTTCTGCCAAACGGACAGAGCATCGAGACCTTCTCCATGGTCAGCGACGTCGGAAGGTAGCCAACTTGGGTCAGATCGCCCAGCTTCCTTGCTTGCATCCACTTCTCGTCCTTGCTCAGAACCTGCACCACGTCTCCCGGAGACAATTCCAGATCCAACCAGAGACACGGACGGTCCACGTCATCGCGGGAGCTGTAGCTGTCCTGGACTCGGAAGAAGTTCTGGAAACAGACGGTCTTAAAGGTTTCTTCGAGTTGATATCTTACAGATGGAGCACAATGAATCGCAGCTGGCTCCAAGGTCAACTCGACGTTTCCCTTCAGATTCTCCAGGTCCGCCCGGAAGTAGACGTCCTTGCCGTCGACCTGCGTGATCACGTCTCCGGGCTTCACATCGTAATTCGCCTTCTCGTTGATCTTCGTGACGACCAGGTGTCCTCCGTGCTTCTCGACCTCCACCTGAATTTCCTAATTCACATCCATCTGTCCTCAAACCCGCACCTGTGCTAATTGTCCGGCATCAATCGTCGCTTGTCTCGACTGGTACTGCGGGAGAAGAATGGCCGACTGATGGATCGGTGCGTAGCTGTGATTCTTGGCAGTTGAGGATCGGAGGATCGGAGTCATTGTCGGGGACGGACCGTCCAGTGCCAGCGCATGGAACGTCTTCGTCGTCAGCACTCTCTCCGTCACTATCGTCCGCTTCTTCAACCCGGTCTTCGGGTCGATCTCGGTTCTTTCCTCTATCTCCACCTGCTCGAACTTTTCTTTTCCATCCTTGCCAGAAGACGAGGTTCCGTTGCTCTGAATCAAAGACTTTGTGATATTTCTTATCACTTATCACTCACCTTATTGCTATCAGCGTCGGCTTCTTTCCCCTGCTTCCTCTCGATGATCTCGATCTTCTCGACCATCGCGTGCAGACATCTCGACAGATTCTCGGCATTCGACTTCAATTGAGCCAACTCGTCCTCGTCGCTCATTCCGTCTGGCAAAATATTGTTTGTGGGGGAGGGGGTGGCATGGAACAAGGTGGGAAAGAAGGAAGCATCGGAAAGCATACAAACGGGGAAAACGGCAAACAAGTGCAAACGACTACGCACTTCGAGGCTTAGAGCATTTAGGACTGGGTATACACGTGTTGCCACGGAGAGTACAGAAACATCGCGAAACACTGTCCGGGAAGTTCTGCTTCTAGGACAGCATGATACAGATAAATCTCTGAGTCCAGTTAGACTTTCAGTGATCATCATGAACATTATTCTTTTCAACAGACAATTCAGAATTCAGTATTTTCTGATTCTCATGTCAGAAACAACTGTTCTCAAACTTCTGAACAACTAGTTTGTGAAACTGCAATATGATTTCGACATTGGAGAAATAAAAAACCTTGCGAAAACTCGTGGAATTGATGCCAATCATTGTTATGGGGACGAAAGAAACCAACGCTTGTGTCGAAAAGTCAACAAACTTTTTTCAAGTTTGAGAATGCAGCTGTGCATCAGATTCGCAGAAGTTCTTTCTCGAAAGATGACCCCTGAGAGATCGGATTAGCGCATGAAATGGAGAGGAGGAAGCATGGGAAAACGAAAGAAACAATGTGCAGAAGACGACTCAAACATGCGAATTCATGTGCTCCGCCGAGCAACGACTACTAGGGCGAGGGCACGGAGACGCAGAGAAGTCGGCGTAGAATCGATGGGGAGCAGTGACGAGTTGATGGAGAACCGCATGGAGAATGCTAATTTAGGACAACGGAGAAACGACGAAAAGGGAGTCGTGAATAGAGAAGGCGGTATTACGGTAGACGCGGCGGGGAGCAGGGTTTGCGAAGGACAATGGGTCAGGTGGTTCACGGGAAAGGTGTACTAGGAGTAAAAAGTTAGTTAGAAGTGAACAAGGAACTATTTGGGTCTTGCAGCGAGACCTCAAATCCAGGTTTTTCACTCTGTTTGGGAAATGGACGGTGAGCGAGCTTCCTACAACTCCGAACTCGGAACACATGTCCACAGATGAACTTTTGTGGACATGGAAGTTGGAACATCTTAATTTCCTCCAGACCAGAACAATAGGTGACCGTGAAGGTCTTTCCGAATCATCCGAACGTCCCAATTGTTTATAAACACAGCCTCGGACTGAATGACGGTCCGAGTGGTTCGGATGGTGTAATCCGAACGGCGGCCGCCAGACAATGATTAATTGTTCGCAATGCAGGCGGTGGCGAGAAACCGAGCACTTCCCGCGACGACATCTGTGTCCCTTGAATGAATGAACTGACGAATTGAATTCGAACGGACGAGGAGCAGATGGTTGGCTCGCGGTTTACGATGGGAGAAGAAGCCGTCCGATAATGGCTGGATAATCGGTCGAATGAGAATGAGAAGCAGGGAAAGAGGATGAAAGAGACTGCAAATAAGTTATCATCCGGCAACTTTTGATATTTAATTGCTCTGTTGACTCAAACACTTGATGAAGCTCTTTACACTGCTAGTATTGTTTCCATGACTCTGAAGGGTTACTGTATCTGAATACTGTAGGATGTTTGTAGGCAATGACAAACATTTAGCGTTTTCCGTATTTTAAGATTCTCCTTATTTTTTATTACTTTTCCTCGCTCCCTCTTTGTGTCCGCGTTTTTGTGAATCTTTTGCGCGCTGCTCTCCATTTTGCGCATAAATTCTGAGTGTCGTCGAATCGGGTGCATTAGCGGTACACACACTGAACTTGACGTCGCATTGCAGAAAGTCATCATTTTTGAAGTTTTCCCGAATTCAGTCGTAGTTTTCTACTTTCTTTTCTTTCGCTTCGGAATCTTTCTCGCAACTTTAAATTTCAGGCGATATGGCTGGTATGCACTTCCTGGTGGGTATCTCCACCGAAAACTATGTCATTCTGGCCGCCGACAAGGCTACTTTCGCCTATGGAGCCATCCTCGCTGACAGCGGTTAGTTTACGAATCAGTTTGGCTAGAATTTCATTTTTGCGCTTTAGAAAACGACAAGGAGTACAGACTCGGCAAAAAGCTGACGATGATGTGCATCGGAGAGGAAGGAGACGTCGCTCAGTTCGGAGACTGGACGAAGAGAAACCTTCAGCTGTATTCAGTCAGAAACGGTACAGCGATACTTCAGACTTTAGAAAGCAAGTTCCGATTTCTTAGGTTACGAAGTCTCGCCAGCGTGCGCTCATCACTTCGTCCGTCGCAGCATCGCCGAGGGTCTTCGCTCGCAGGATCACTACACCGTCGACGTTCTCATCGGAGGATACGACGACAAGGAAGAGAAGGCGTTCCTTGGATCTGTTGACTACTTGGCCAACGGACTCGGGCAACAGGTATTTACTGAGAATTCTGCGCTCGTAAAGTAAAACTGTTCAGCCGTATCTCTTCCGCGGATTCTGTGGTCGTTTCTGCTATGCTATTATGGACCGTGAGTACAAGAAAGGTCAGTTATACTGAGTAGCTCAACTAAAAAACGTAATTTTTTCAGATATGTCGGAGGCTGACGGACTTGCTTTGATGAACAAGTGCATTGGCGAGGCGAAGAGACGTTTCGTGGCCAACATCCCAGGCTACAAGGTTGTCATCATTGACAAGAACGGCTATCGCAAGCTCGACGACGTTCTCTTCTAATTACAACACTCCCGGATTATATCTGTTCACCGGTCATTACTCTTCTCCCGCATCTGATTTTCAACCGTCCTTTTGTTTTATTCCCGTTCATTCGGTTTTAATTTATTGACATTCAAATGTAATTTTCAAGATCTTTCTTTATTCGTCTAGCGTTCAATTCTACAAACTCGTAGTGTTAAACAACTTGTTTCAAGAGTTGTTTCCGGCGTTCATCAATGAGCATGGTTCCCCGTTGTTCAGCTGCGTGCTTCAAGTTCAAAAGTGCTTCCCTCGTCTTCTTAGCATCGTCAGGTTTCGCTGCGAACTGAACCGACGACTTTTTGTCCCCTTTCGAATAGATCTCGTTGAGCGCCTTTTTGTATTCGTTCAGAATCCGGCCCTTCGCATCAGCAGCCATTTTCTCTCGTCGTTCTTTGCTCATCGGTGGCACGGAGACGTATAGAACAGCGCCTTCTTGTTGAGGAGTCACGTTGAGTGTTGACTTCTGAAACGAGAGTTCAGAAACGGAAGCGATAATAAATCAAACCTGGATAGCGAGTTTGGCAGCTTTCATCGCAGCTGGGTTGTCTTGGAAATTGATCATGACCATCAGCGGAGACTTCAGAGTGACTCTGGCCACGTGGGACAACGGTTTGTCTTTTCCGTTTTCCAGATGCACCATCACGTCTTCATACTGTCGAATGTCTACCTGGAAACGCACAGTCGTTGCTGAATGTTTACTCATATAATAATAATTAGAAACGGACCTTCAGGGAAAAATGTCTCGCAAGTTCTTCGACGAGGATGCCTTCGACTTGCTGGATCTCCTTCAACGCATCCTTCACCACTGCGTTATCATCGAGATTTGTGAAAACAGCCGGTGCTCCCTGCAACAAAACGTTCCAGATTTAATTAGTCAGCTTCGGTCATTTGCACTGAATGTTCTAACTCACTTTTTTCTTGGTATCCACCTTCTTCTTCGCTTGTAGCAGAACCGACGTCGAGATCTGCTGTTTGTTCTGGAGTAGGAAAGCACGGGGAGTCTTTTGTATCAACTGAATAACTGCTAGACGGAGCATCTGACACGAAATACATTTAGTTTCTTGTTTATTAAAATAAAAAAAATAAAATAGAAAAGTGCGAAGGGACTAGAAAATACACAAGTGCGAAACTCGGCCGCCGAACAGTTATGAGTGCCGGAGCAGGTATTCTGTAGAGACGTCGTTGAAGTCTCTACGCATCGAATTCGACGAGATGTATCTTCTGATCGTCTCACTGGAAGAAAATGTTTTGTTTATTGATCGTGTTGATAATAAAACAGGTTCCCTGCAAAAATCATCCCATCCAGAAAAACATGGAGAGAAGTTTCTCTGAATACTGCTTGACTGACAACATAGTCATGACCAACCTCGTGAATCCAGTTGGCACTACAAGCTGATCGTTTCTGAAAAAAGAAGAAAAGGAAAAGTGAAAGGAGTCGGGGAAAATGTACTTGACGGCAAGATCGAAGGATTCGGCGTACTCTTCAGTGGAGAATCTCTCTTCGGAGAATGATGTTATATTTAGAATGGCAGGTGCTTCAAAGTTCTGAAATCTCATCTAGATTATAATCTGAAAGTGTACTTCAATCACCTGAATGAAGGACTTTTTCGGGTGTGACGTATTGATGGAATACAGGAAGTAGATGAGAGAAGGGAGGATCAGAAGCAGACAAATGTAGACTTTCGTCTTAGTGTCCATGTTCTCGGAGCAGTACTTGTCGCAGAATGCGTCGACTTTTCCGGCTCGCGGCTCTCCGGGAATCTCGATGGCGAGGGGCTCGATACGGCGGACCTCGCCTGTCGGTTGCACACTTTCCGTCATCATTGCGGCGCACGAAATGAAGCAGATTCCTTCACTTTCACCTCTTTTCCTTCTCTCGATTTTCTTCTTTTCTCTTTGAATGTGAGAAACAAAAAACGGTCGGAATGGGGTAGTTGAATTTGAATTCGCATGAGTTATTGCAGAGAAATCGACTGGAATTCGGATGGTTTTATTGGAATCAATAGTCGGGTTGAAACTGAATTCGATTATTTGACGCTAGAAGAATGGGAAAGTTACGGGGAGGATGTGTTATCAATGGATGATATATTACAAGGGGGCTGATCGGGACGGTCCGTTTACACAATGACGTGGATGGATGGAACATTGGGAGGGGCTTAGTTTGTCTAGAATTGAGATTTGTTTTGAAGGAAGGAAGCAAGAAGCAGGTCACAGAGGCTGAGATTGGAGCCATGTCGATCGCTGAGCGACTTTCGGGGAGACGGTTGGTCTGGAAAACGAAAAGTTGGTAAAGGAAGAACCAGAGGATGCTCACCGAATAGCAATCGGTTTGGCTGCGAACACGGTTTTCGAGTTTAGTTTCGGGGATCGGATCTTGCACGGCTGGGCGTAGTGCTGAGTGGGGCTCACTTCGATCGGAAGAGCACGACGGACAGGCGGAGAACGAGCCGGCGAGAAACGGACTGGTCGGGAAGTCTGTTCCGGGGAGGACACGTAGACAACGTTGGCACGGAACATTGCATCTGCTTTCTGGAAGAGGAATGAGTCTGTTTAGACCTTGCGTATCACTAGAATTACCTCTTTATTTCTTCTGACAACCTCTGCTTTCTGTGGTTTCTTGTAGTCTTCATTCAAGTTCAACTGACTCATACTGCTCTGCAAACTCGCTGGTTCTATGCTCGAATGACGCTTCGCTGATGGGTTGATGATCATGAATGCAGATCGCCGCTAAAATAAGTTCATTATGAGAATGTCACTAGGGTCACCTTACATCTTTGGTCAGATCAATCGGATGTCTCGGTGGCTTCCCGTACAGATACTCTGTCGTGGACGTCGACGAATCGAACATGCTCTTCGGACGGACACGTTGTGGCGACGTCTTCCAAGCACCTCGATGACAACTTCGCGACGTGATTACTGGCGGAGCGAAGGCCGTCGGTTTCTCCGGTGGATCGTTGTTGTTGATGACTTGCGAAGCGCTGTGTGTCGACTCGAGCGACAATTTGCGAAACGTCGAGTAGTTCATGGTCGTAGAACTGTTTCTGTAATGCATAATCCGACTTGTTTCTGTTCTCAAGCTGTCTGTTTCTTACTCGTAAATGTTGGAATGACGGTAGGATTTGTGAGGAAAGTCTTCAGGAGTGGAACTTCTCGTGGAGCTGATCGTGTTTTGAGATGAGATCCCCGAGTCGACAGACTGCAGCGAGAACCTGTCCAGGAAGCCGTCCCTCGACTTCTTCTCTCTTGTCTGTACGTCTTCTAGACTTCCCGGAATCACTGGAAGTCGCGATCGAAGATTCTGGAATAAATGCAACGTGAAGATGAGATTCGAACATTTCTCACCTGAATCAAGAGAGTGTGTTTCGCTCTGAGAACATCTAGCTCATGCATTCCACTGCGACACGCTTCGTATCGGTTCCTGAGTCTGTCGTCATGGTTGATTGACGACGTCATCCGTGTAGGCCTACTGGACGACGACGATGGACCGTACCCAGAAGGACCGCCACCGATCTGAGCACAGTCGGTGTCACGGTGCAATCGAACCAGATTCGGTGCTGCAAAATGAGAGAGAAAAGTGTGTACAAGGGAGTAGTTAGTCAATGCGCCACGGGGTACTTGAGGCGAGGAAGAAGAAGGAGAACGGGTGTTTATTCGATGAAACGGTAGTAGGAGGAGTGGGGGATAAGACGACATTAGGCGGAATGCGAGGGGAGGAGCACGGGTTGAGCAAACTGTCCGATACGCTCAGATGAGCATGCACCGGAAGACGGGCGGCCCGATGAGGGTGTGAATACTGCTCTTGTCAGGGCAAATTACTCCGAGATGTTCAAGTTATCAATATGAATGTGTTGTCGTGGCGGGACCCGGATCTCGGCTCGATTTGTTCTACAGGAGTCGAATGGAGTAGACGGAAAGGACGGGTGAGAAAAGAATCAGGTCAGACGATAAGAAGGCGGAACAATAAAAAAGGGCTCAAGGTCGGATCGGATGGAGTAGGTTATGACAAGTGTGTTAACTAACTGGTAAACGATGCGACGGATTGAAGAAAGGGCTATAAAAACAATAGGATCATTTGGAAAGGAATAAAATAAGGAAGCGGGAGTGAGAAGAAAGGGGGTTTCGGTGATGATAACGGGGGCGAAACGAGATGATTTCGGACATCAGCCAGCTGATCGAAGGAGGAGAGAAAAGAAGGCGTCCGGGCGGCGGCAAGTGAAAGCGGCCACACAAATACAGGAAGAGATAGTCGAGTGTCCTTTGCGAGACATAATTCATATTTCGATAATGTTGCTTGATTGTTGCAGGAATGTTGAATGACCAGAAATTCGCACATACCACCATCCGGAGAAGAAGCTGCAGGCGGGTGGCGGCCGCCATTTGGAATCGGGAAACCCGATTTGAAAAATGGGGAACGAAACGAAAAAAGGAGGGGATTGCCTTCGAGGCTTTATTTTCAAACAATACAATACTAAATTCATTTAAAGTATAGAAACATTCAGTTGATTGACGAAGTTTGTAGTAGAGAGCAGTCAGACGCACGAGCCGCAACCGTTCGGGAACAGCGAGTCGACCTCAAATCTTGAACGCATCGCTGATATATTCCGATTCTCAGTTACTCCTCACCTTCTTCTCGCTCATCGGCGGAGGAGTCGAAGTGACGAGTGGCACGGCTGGCGGAGCAATGATCGGAGGATCAGGGGTGCGAGCCGGAGTCATCGGAGACTTGGCCTGGAAGATCAGAAGTTAGGTACGTGCAACAGCGTACTTACCGGAGCAGTGATATCCTTGGCCGTGGCGACTTGGCTCGTCGGTTTGCTCGAGATCTCAGACGGAGCCGCAGAAACCGATGTTCCCGAGAGAGTCGTGGCAGTCGGAGTGGCCGGAGGGTTCTCCTTGATGCTCGCCGGGCTCTTCGTGCGGTTGGTGGCAGCATCCTCGGGGACGGTGAACGAAGCGACCGAGTCGGTGGATTGCGAAGTGCTGGCGCTCTGAGCCGTGGAAGCAGAAGAAGCCGGTGCAGGAGTAGCCGGGAGAGCCGGAGCCGGAAGCGGAGCAGTTGGAAGATGCTCTACAGCAGTGGTCACATCGGGCTCCATAGGCAACTTCTTGACCGGCGTCTCGATTTTCGACGATTCGACCTTCGAGGACTCGGTTTTCGAGACTTGGCTGTCCTCGGTAACCGTTTCTTTGGAGCCAATGAGACCCTTCTTGGCAGTTGTCATGCTCGGGGAAATGGCCACCTTCATCTTCATTGATTTCGACGGCAACACGTCCTTCTCGTATCCGGAGGACATCTTGGACTTGTCGTGGCGTCCCGATTTCTCGCCCTTCACGTTGTTCGGCTGGATGACGATGGATTGGGGCACCGAGTTCTGGAAAGAGAAGATCTGCGGTGGAATCAGAGATTCGCTCGAACTGCCTGTTTCCGTTTCTTGCGTCTCTCGATGATTTGGAGACACAGGATCAGAGCAACGAACATCGAGAGAAAGCTGAGGATGATGATGAACAACACCTCCTTTGCGCTTATCGATGACAGAGTTTCATTGATCTGTTCGCTGAAACCGATCCGTCGGGAGACCATTCCCTGTCCGATTCAACTCACAGACGCTTCTCGATATCGTCCGAACTTGTCTCATTCAGAGCGGCTCCTCCCATTTATATGCGTTTCCTTGACCGATGTGAGAATCTTCCGGAAGCAAGAATACCCTCGGCCTTATCGGAGTGATAAGAGGACATGTTGGAAGGCTGGATGGTTCACGTAAAGTGCATTGCGTGAATAGTTTATTCACGTTTACTATAATGAGGTTATTTGACAAATTATGGGTAGGTATTAGCAATAAATGTCTCAACACTTTGAATAGGGATGCAATATTATTTGTTGGAGGGTGATCCTGGGGAGAGGTGAGATGGGGGCTGGGTTAGGGATGCACTAAAAATAAATGACAATATTGGGGCTTATAAAAGAGATCGAGTGCAGGGAACGGGGGACAAAATGAGCCAACAATCTAGTTGAACGGATCCATCGACGGCTTGAAACGAGACACGGGAACGGACGGCGCGTTGGCGTGGAGAGCTTCGATGATCTTCTTTCCCGACGAGAAACGCTCCAGACGGGAAGAGTTGCGGAAGACGCGGTCCTTGATGCGCTCCAGCCAGGCGGTGTACAAGTCGAGCTGCTTCTGTTCCAGACGACGCTCGCTGAAAAATTGAGTTGGGGAAGTGAATTCGATTGAAATCTTACGTTTCTCCACGGATGGCCAAGTAGCAGATGTGGATCATCTGCTGGATCACGTAGTTGCCGTATTGGTGGAAGAGAAGAATATCCAGTGCGTCGCGGTTGGTCTCCGGGTGCGGAATGTATCCCTCGAAGATCTCCTCCATCATCTCGAAGGTCAGGTGGTATGGTGCGTACAAAAAGGCAACCTCGACGACGTGGGAAGCGTACTTCTCCTGGGACATGGAGAGAAGATTTCGGCTGAAATAAAACGGTACTCGTTATGGTCTTGGGGTTCAAAACTTACAGAAGGCACTTCTCGATGATTACATCTCGGTACGTCTCCATGGCTCCGGTACTCTTGACCACGTGCTGAACGACGTAGTTGGCGAATTCGTTGGAGGCCAGCTGCGAGCAGTTGCGAGTGATTCCGGCCATAAGCTGTTGCAGCAGGGCGACTCTCTGCTTGTAGCACTCCGTCTTCGGGTTTTCGGAGAGCTTCTCGATGGTCGACTGAATCACACGGCAACCGTACTTGTCTTGGCAAACGGCGATCAGATTCTCGTCGTTTGAGAAGAAATCGACCACGAAGTCCCAGGCGGATACGGGCAAAGTCTTGATAATCTTCTGGATAACATGGTTGCCGTTCTGATCGATGCTGAGGCGAACAAGGTCGGTATCACGAAGCTCCGCAGCCAATCGGGAGGCCAGGTGGGTTTCCAGCTTCTAAATAATAATGATTTACTTTGAAACCCATTAAGTTTTTACTAACTTGAATAGCAAGTTGGATGACACGGCAAGCACTCTTGTCCAGGCAGAGACCGAACATGTCAGTAACGAGATGCTCCATGACAATCTCCTGCTCATCCGCGTGTGAGCATTCGACAATTCGCTGAACGAAAAAGTTGCCGAACATGTTACGGCACATCGACAGGAACACGGCGCGGTCCTCGACCATTTTACGGAAGATCTCATCGTGCAGTCCTCCGTCCGACTCAACTGGATACTGCTCTTGGAGAAAGCGGCAGCCGTTCTTGTCGGCAGCAAACTCGAACAGCGCTTTGTTGGTCATCACATCCTCGAGTGTGACAGTCGAAGAGACAACTCCTTGAACATCAAGGGCCCAGGCCGGAAGAGTGCATTTCACCGAAGCACGTCCACTGGAACTGTTTGGGGGTAAGAAGCAGAAATATGAACAGCGAGCTTACTTGAAGGTGTTCGAGAAGCCAGTGTCGGAGGATGCGAAAGTGTCGTCCACGTTCAGATCGACGAGACGAAGACGGACGTTCTCGAGATTGTCACGAGAACGACGAGGAGTGGACGAAGGCGTGGAAGTGCGCCATCCGGAACTCTGAAAAATAAACATTTTTTGAGGAATTTCGAACGGGAAAACTGACTTTGTACGGAGCGGGAGCATGTTTCGGGGCCGGTGGGCAGTCAGAAGACGACTGGTTGCCGTTTCTCGACGGAGTCCACGAAGAGTAGCTGTTGAAGCAGCCGCCGTAGGTGATCGTAGCGGACTCGTTGTGAGCCTGCGCAGGGCTGTCGTAAAAACGCCCGTTGATCATATTGCTTCTGGCCGGGGAAGCGTTCTTCTCTTGGCTTTGTTGTTGTTGGCTCATGATTGCTAGTAGGAAATCGGTTAGTATGGAATACCCTGAAAAGTGAGGAAATTTCGAAAAATTACGAAAAAATCAAAGAAAATGAATGCTAGGAGCATAGCAACTGAAATGTTGAAACTGCTACTTATAGGGAAGATTGCTCCGATGAACTCAGTGTTTTGAGTTAGATCAAACTACGAACAGAAGAGGAGCTCACCTTTTACAGCGACGATTGCGACTGACTACGACGGAAGAAAACAATCATACTGATCAAGGAATCAGGTTCAAACTAGATGACAAACAAATCGAGACTTCGCGCCGGCGCCGGTTGCCAAAAACTGTTTTCAAAGGCGCATCAGTTGCTATCGGACATCGGGTCTTGCCACGATTTGAAACATCTTACTGTAGATTTTCCTGTAGTTGTGATTTTATTGCAATTCCTCATCGGAATTCTCGTTTATTCTTAACGATTGAACAGTAATTCAAACATTTATCGATTTTCATGGGTTTGGAATATATATCATATGGGGAAAAGTTAATTGAAAAAATATTTTTAAAACTATCATAAAGCGAGACACATTTAGGAAAGAAAGGAGAAAGAGAGATTCAGAAATCGGAGGTAACCCAGGAATTTTACATTTTTCAATACTGTACTTTTCAAATGAGAACGGGGACGGAATTGGACGAGAATGAAGCAACGAGGGAAGACATTAATAAGGCGGCGTGTTGTTGACGAAGGAAGTGTCATCCATGTTCGCAGGAGCGCAATGATAATCTGAAACAATCGGAATGAACTTCTTGATCAGGCCGTGAAGAACTCACAGTCAGCCATGGGACCACATCCGAACTGCGCGTCTTGGTTCAAGTCTTCCCACGTTTGCTGCATCTGGTGTCCAAGTCCGTCTCCGTAAGGCGACCCTAGTTGCCTATGCCCATCCGTCTGTCCTAAAAAATCAACGGGCATGATGGTCTTGTGGGGCTGTCCGACGAAAGGCGGCGGCGGCGACGAGTTCTGAGACAGCGGCGGCGGACTGGGGCCGTGTCCGTCCCCCGGCTGACCGCCCCCACCAGACGCACCGCAACTACTCACAGCTCCACTCGTACTGCTCCCGATTCCGGTCAGCTCCTGGAACAACTGTTCCGTCGTCCGCTCTGTAACTGGCGGTGTCTCGTGCGATTGCATCCTGTCCTGGTCCGAGTCGTCGAAGGAAGATCTCAGAGGATCGTGCATCGGATCTACGTGCAGATCGTTGTCGAAAAGATGATCGTGAGGCATCGGATGATGGGTTTCCAGCTCATCGACAGGATCCTCGAGCACCGGGTTGCTCATGGGAACTGCCAAGTGGCGGTAGCCTCCCCGACTGCCACGACCTCCTCTGAAGCCACGTCGCTTGCCTCGACCTCTTCTGTAGGTCGGGGCTCTGCGAACAGGTGACACGGAAGATGTACTTTGGGCCACAAGAGGATCATTGGCGAGGTGAGTGCCACTCATGTTGTACGGACTGAGCCCTCCGTTACCGTTCATACCGCTCAGACCGTTGTCATCACCTGGCACCTCTGCCTTCTTTCGTCCCCTCTTTCTGGGAGCAACTTCTGGCTCCACATCGTCTTCAATGGCATAGTTCTTCTTCGTATTCACTCTCCGAGGTCTATCCAGATAGTCATCGGGAGAGAAGAACGGAACAAACTGCTGATGCTGTTGATGCTGCTGAAGTTGTTGATGTTGTTGTTGCTGCTGCTGCTGCTGTTGTGGCTCTGGCTCTGGCTCTACAGGAGGAAGGACTCTCTTCCGAGTCGGAGTCTCTTCTGTCGTGGCATTCGTCGTCGTCTCAGAAGGTCTCTGAACTCGATCGACCACCTCTGGTGACTGGCTCAACTTGAGCTCTTCGCTGATCGGCAGAGCCGTCTGCAGTTCTTTCATGTTCCTTCTGATCACCATCTTTATATCCTCCTGAACATCAGGTTCCCTGGTCGGCCGTGTCGGCTGCTCCCACTTTCCACTGCCACTTCTCTGAGGAGTCTCCACAACGTGTTTCAGAAGAGTCTCAAAGTATTCAATCAGCAAGTGAGCATCCTCACTCGACTTCTGAATCCCGAGGTTCCAGCGTCTGATCTGTGCAGAGATCACGTCGACAGCCTTCGTAATGTGAGTGGTCGAGTCAAGCGGGAACTGACCGTTTCTGATCTTCAGCTTGAACTCTTCCAGTTTCTGGAATGCGACGTTACGGGCACATACTAGCATCTAGACTTACCACACTGAAGCAGTCGGCCAGCTGATTGATCTGAGTAATGGCTCCTCCTCTGAGCAAGTCCAACAACTTCTCCGCTGTTCCCAGCTGTGTCTCGATGAATTCCATGGCAATCGGCGTGTCCCAGATGCGCTGAAACAAGATATCATTGCTTCGAAATCGTCCCACGAAACTCACATTTATTATGTCGAGTGACATTTTGTCGTGGTTTGCGTGTCTATGATGACCAGCACATATCCAACAAATCAGCGAGCTAATGGGTCGTTTCGCGAAGTCGGTCGCCTCTTCGGTTTGCATCCCTTCGCTCCAGCCACTGCACGTCCTGCACACCGTCATGCTGCAAACACCATCAAGGTCAGAAGCTATGACGTTCGGGTTCTTACTCATTCTCCCTGTACAATGTGGTGCACTCTCCGCATCTGTACTTCAGTGGAACCCTTTTCATAGCTTGCTCTTTTCCGAACACGATACCCAGAAGGTCATGACTGACGGGTGCAGATGCGTCTTCTGTACAAGCACAGACCATGCAGCATTTGGAGCCCATCGAGAGTCGCTGACTGTTCATGCACAGCTCACAGACATTGTGACCGCATCCGAGGACCCGCGGCTTGAAGTCGACGGTATCTGCAGAGGTGAAAGGTCAAAAGATCAGAGGGTTCAGATTGATCTTACCGAACGGTCGACCGCATTCTCCGCAGTGGAGAAACTTCCGCGAATTCCGAATGAAATTCGTGTGCTCGCTGCTCATTCGTTCTGGAACGTTCGGAAATGTGTTCAGTTGAGAAATGATTGGTGAGAAAGAAATGACACGGATGCAAGTTGGTCGGTCAGTTCGGTCGGGTGGCGGAGAGGACGGATTGACCGAGATGTGAGAAGTCTCGGAGGTGCGCAAAGAGCACGCGAACACGAGATGCGTAGGCGGAGGCAGAAAGGGGAGGACACGGAGGAAACGGGGCAGACCGGGAGGTGGGGGATGCGCCCGACGTAGCATGGCAAGGACAGGGAAGCGAGACGCAGACGATCAGACCGACGTCAGTGGCCAGAAGAGCGAGGAGATACGCCCCAGTTGACGGACGGACGAAAAGGCGAATGGGCGGACGAGGGAAAACTACTGTGAGTCATCGGAGGCAAAAAAGGAACTGAGAAGCAGGAGGAAGATGAAAGAAGCCGATGCACGGGACACTGTTGGTGGTAATGAATACGGTTGAGCATACAAAAGCCGAGGAACGGAGAATGGCATATGACCTTAGACAGTCGAACGGGTAATTACAATGGACAGAAGGGCGAGACGGAGGTGTTTGGTCGGGTTGTCCGGCGGTAACGTAAGTCAAGCCGCGGACCAGATGGGCACGGGGGACCATTTCTCACGGACATGCAGCTGTTGCCTAAGTGTTCAACGATGCGGAAAGGGCGCTTCCGGGGAAGGATGAAGGATGGAACTAGGATTTGTGTACTTAATAGTCGCGCTCTACTGAGCACATCCAATTTTGCAAAATCAACGTGTCAAAAGTTTTTCGGATTGGGTAACGGCGAGTTCTCGGAAAAGGAAAGCAAGAGTTGGCCTTGTCGTACAACTCGATCTCTGCTGCCTGCCTGCGTGATTTATTCCGTCGACGACTTCAGCCTACTCGGCAAACAACACCAATTGGTGAGAAGAGCCACGGAGCCTTCCTCTATGGCGCTCGGAGGCAGAACGACATAATGAGCGGAGGAGAGAGTGTGCAGGGAGAAGACTCGCAGAGATGACGTGCCGTCAAGTAGACGCCAGCGGGGGAAATCGAAAATTAAGTGGGTGACATTGACATGAGAATTCTCGGAATTTGAATATATTTCCCTAATTCGGTTTCCAAGCTTGCTCAAATTACTACTTGGCACTCGTAAAGTCTTCTGAATGTGACATGGACTCAAAGAGGATCAGATGTTCAGGAAGTAGAGATGGGACCGAATGAGAGTTCAAGGAAACCTTGTGATGCCCTCCGTAAATAACCCAAATCATCACAGAGGTGATGGTGGAAAGGGCGGGAGAGACGGGGGATGGACGGGAGAAGGAGGGCAAGTGAAAGTGAGGGAAGAGTACGAAGAAGACGTCGGGAAGAAGATGCGGACGATAAAAAAGGAAGCGAATATCCCGTGCCTAATCGATAGGCAACAGGACGAAGTGGGAAGCCGGAACTAGACGGAGAGACGGAGAAAAGGCCGGAGCCGCGACGGCGAGCACTCCGTCAGCAGCCATTTCTCACTTTGTCGGGAAGCCGTTGGGGGGCTTAGCACACACGAAGATGGGATAGACGCGGCTTAGACATGACTTGTCCTCGCACTGCACTTATCACATTTACGTTATAGATGTCGGAAGATGCACAACTACATCAGAGCAATATGAGAGTAGAAGATTAACTGAAAAGGACAATGAAGTGGATCATCTGATTCACTCGACGAGAAAATTAATTTATTTCAGCACCTCAATGAGAAGAGATCCTATTTCTCGTTCATAACTTCTGTGGAGCAACTTTGTTGATGGTCGGTTCTGCTGCTCTGGCATTCCTTGACGGCGTCTTCCGAAAGAGAGAGAGGCCGATCTCCATCTCCCTCCTCTGGCTTCGTCCGTGGTCACTACACTATGTGAAACCGCGAACCACTAAGTACGATCGTTCTCAAGCTGCCAAGCTGATCTTCCATCTCCTTCTGTCTAAAAAGTGCTCAACAGATCTTCCGATCTCCTTCTGTTCATCTCTTTCCGTTTAACGACTGAATAAAAAACTTTGACATGTATCCACAAAATCAGTCATTCATTTCACAAATTGTCAATTTCTCAAAATAATGCAAACTTGAATAAATAGCTTAAAAGCGGACAGGTTGAATCTCTTAATAATTATCGGGTAAAAATAGAAGCGAGTGAGTTAAAACTTTCTGTACCGACTGCTGTGAGGCTCCCTGAGATTTGTCTCGGGACATTTGTTTAGCGTCTGCCTCTTCCTCGTGCTTCGCGAGCAGCTGAACGTGTGTTTTCTGAAAAAAAGAATGTTCAAAACTGGAACAATGGAACGGAATACTTACCTCTAACCGATCTCAGCGGATATGGAGTAGCACGTGGCGACGGGGCAGCGGCGGCAGCAGCAGCGGCTCCTCTTCCACGACGAACTCCTCCTCTCCCTCTGCTGGGTCTGCCTCTTTGCGCACGGACTTCTGCGACGACTGGTTCTGCAACTGCTGGTTCTGCGACTGCTGGTTCTTCGACGACTGGCTCCACTGCAGCCTGTGGTTGTTGGACAACTGGTGGCGCTTGCGGTGCGTCGTCCACGACAATCTCTGCTTCCTCGTCATCATCGTCATTCTCGCCTACTTGCCGGACTGGTTCAGGTCCTGCGGCGACTTCCAGGAGCTCATAGGCTCTTTGCACACGACGATGAGCATTCAGCATGTTATGAGCCAATCTTTCAGGGTCAGCGCCGACAATGACCTGGTCGTTTCCTGCTTCCGCTTGACGGACGACCATCGGAACTTCGTTCACGGCCATTTCCATGACGATTCCCTCCTCGCCTTCGTTCACACGTTGCAGCTGGACACGTCTGTGCACCGGTCTCAGCTCAATGTCCACATCCGCATGGCCATTTTCACCGGGCGGCACCGCTTGACGAATTTGTCCTCTGATCAGCGGCATCAGACCTTCGAGACGGCGCTGGACAACTTGATCGACGAGTCTGTCGGCTTCTCCATGAAACCCTTCGGCGACGCCTTCTTCCAGGGCAATGCGGAACTGGAACTGGAAATGTCCGTTGTTCCCGACTCGCAGTACTCCATCATCTCCGACCGGAATCTCCGGAGCATCCGCTGGAACATTCGGATCGTGAAGACCCTGACGATGACCTCGTCTCGAGTTTCTGGCATTCTGTGGAGCTGGAGCCACATTTGCAGGTGTCTTCACTCCAAAAGTATTCAGAAAGGTCGAGTACCCCTGAAACGTATATTATAACATGAACATATGTCTTGTGCTTACCCCGAGCGAAGTCATCATTGAGTGGAGGTTTCCTCTGGTATGAGTGAGGCTCTTCTCAATTCTCGACACTCTTTTCTGCAAATTTTCGACTTGCGCGAGAAGTTTTGGTGATCTCGGTCGAGCTTCCAATCTGATGAGCGCCTTCTCCAATTTCTGAATTAAATCAATCAGAACTGATGAGTTGAAAGTTGAAAAGCTCACCTCGTTCAAGAAAGCCAATTCTTTCTTCGCATTGTCGAGAGCTGCATCCACGGACGCGCTCTTCTCGGTGATGCGCTCTTGAGTCTTTCTCACTCCAGCAATAGCACTCATGCAGTCCCACGAGGTTTTGACAGCGTCCAGTGGCTTGAAGTCATGACTTTTGTGGTTGGTGCGCACACAGTCCTGACAGACCAAAGCATTCTTCTGGCGTTTCTGAAATTCCAGCAATGAGAGCAGTTTACGGGATGGAATACTTGCCATGAAGTCTACTTCGGTGCATCGTTCTGCCAGGATACAAGTGCACGTTGTGAGGCTGAAAGACATTGGTCTTCGAGAAGTTTCCGGATTCTCAACTTACTCATATTCCGGATATTCCTTCGAGCATTCTTTGCAGTTTCCCATAGGAATCGGTGGTTTCTTCTCGCTCAACTTCTTCTTCACCTCAATCATCTTCTCAATGATCGATAGAAGTTGAAAGTTTTTCGGGAGATCCAGCTGATCTTTATCGGAACTCGCTTGATGCTTCTTTCTGCACACCGGGCACATCAGAAACTGAGGGGCACGAGACCCCATGAGTCCTGGCAGGCAGGCCGCACAGATGGTGTGTCCGCAAGGGATGTTCTTGGGACTTCGATCGCTGATGTCTGGAAAACACAGTTTGGAATGGGAAGTTTGGGGGAGAGGACTCACTATACATCTCGCGACAAACCGGACAGGAGAACATGGTTCCCATATCAGGGGCGCCGAGAACATTGTCGACGTCAGCCATCGGAAGAGCGGTTGTACCCTGGAAATGAAAACAAGTTGTATAGGATTGTTAGCAGTGAGAATATGAGAACAATTAATAATGAGATTTAAAAAAATAGGAAAAGATATTCAAAACATCGCATAGAAACGAAGTATGTGATTGATTTAATGGGAGGTGTGAAATGAACCATTTATTAATTATGAGAAAGAGTTAAACGGGGTTTAGACAACTTGAACCGAAGGAAAGGTAAAAAGTAAACGGTGCAATTGGATAAAAAAAGGAGTTGGTTTAGAGAATTGCGAGCCAAATTCAAGAAGAATTTGGCTCGCCGAACTTACTTGTCACTAACGATTTGATCGCCGATCTTCTAAAAAGGATAATAGAAAGTTCGAAAGGATAATGGACAAAGTTATTGTGATAAAATGGAAATATTGAAGCATGAAGAAAAATGATACAGAAGTTACTAAATCAGTTTTGAAAGCTGTTAAAGAAACGGATAAAATTCAAAGGAAAATGGAGCCTACTCCAGACGCTCTCTCTTGTTGGACGGTCCTGCTGCAGATGGCGAGGCAGGGCGTCGACGAGCATCTGAATTGATTGACTATATCATTAAGTACGAAGTCCTCTAACAAACCTTTATCAGTGATTGGTTCCTGTGGGACAGCCGAGTCGTCGTCGTTGTGAGCAGTTGGAGCCGGAGGAGCTGCTGCCGGTTCGTCGACTGGCTCAGCTGGTGCTTGATCTCCTTGTCTATGCTCGGCGTGCGGCTCCGGGGCGTCTTGCAGAGCGACCACTGGAGGAACTGGCTCAGCAGGCCGTTCTTCTGGATGGACGCCGGCGACCCGAGCACGTCTCTCTTGTCCTCGGCGAATGTATACTCTTTCAAGTTCTCTTATCTGAGCGAGGAATAGTGGAAGTTGTGGTATCTGGAGGTCGTTGAAGTCCGCAACACCGGGGTGTGCTTCCGGATTCAGCAGGGGTGGCATTTCGATGTTTTCGGGAGGTCTCACTCCTGCGAGAGCAGCATCCGCGTGAGCTTCGTTTCGGACCATTCCCTGGACTCTGGCGACTAGGATGTCGATGTCCTCTCTCATGATTTGTTCTCCTTCGGGACCTGGTGGCACGACACGCTCCGGAAGCGGCACTTCGACTATCACATCAGCCCATGGAACGTGACCAGCCGGATTCGGAGCTGGACGACGACGACGCTCACGATTATCAGCCCGACGATTGTTACGGGCAATTCTGTCGAGTCTCTCGATCTGACCTCTCAATACTTCGATACGGGCTTCAGCATCTTGTAGTTGACGATCCATATCGTTGATCGGTGCACGGGCGGCGTCGAAATGTCTTCGACGACGAGGAAACTCTCGTGGAAAGAGTGGATTCCAGATATCGTCACGAAAGTCACGAACGTCACGAACTTCTCTCATTTGTTCCAAAGCAGCGATCGCATTGCGCACAGCAGGCACGTCTCCGATGAACGGGTGTTCGATTAGTGCATTCTGCAGCTCCTGATGAACTTCTCTCACGTTTCGTTGGTTTTCACGACGACGACGACCACCGATTGCGAAAGGTCCCAACGCAATCGGGCCGCGAGCCAGTTGCATGAATGGATCGTTTGCGACCGGATCGGCTGGTGCGACAGCAGCAGCGGCATTAGGAACTGGCGGATTTTCAGCAGCAACATTGACGGGTGGTGGGTTTCCAGGAGCCGCTGGGGCAGCCGGAACGGCTGGAATGTGAGCAGGATCTGCAGCTGGTGGAGCAGGGGCGGGTGCAGGAGCTGCCGGAGGTTGAGCTGGGCGTATCAAAGCTCGCAGAGCAGCTCCATTCTGAAGAAAATCCCCAAACAAATCATCTCCGGCTCGCATGATTCGTTCCAAGTCCATATCCACTTCGAGATCGTTAGGAAGAAAACCAGCTATCAGTTCTCCAGCGCGCTCAAGGGGTCCATTCTGCAGGTTCCGCAAAGCCACTGGAGGATCCATAAAACGTCTGACACGTTCCGCCGCCGCTTCAGCAACACCAGGTTCCTGTTTTGGTTGCGCAACCAGGTCGGCGACGGCAGGAACTCGCGAGATTGGACGGAGTGTGTCTGTTCCGAAAGCACGGTAGTAGCGGGCCTGAAAGTAGTATTTGAAGTCTACTTAAGCAATAAAAGTTGTTACCTTTGACTGTCGGTCGAACGTGTTCATCTCGGCAGCCATTCTCTTGAACATGTCTCCAGATCCTTTCGCGGAATCTTTGAAACGGGCCAGGTAGTCGTAGATGTACGGATGGTTGGCTTCTTGGCGGATGTTCTCCATCGCGTTCACCATTCGCTGAGAGATTGTTATTCAGAAAGACTCCACACAGATCCTACTCACTCTTCTATGATCCACGACCTCGTTTTTCAAGAGTCCCATCTGGATAATCAAGTCGTCAGCAAACTTGAGTTGTTTCTCGAGAGTACGCTCAGCTCTGATGATCTTTTTGTTAGCTTCGTACTGAGCAACGACAGTTTCGAACGACACGTAATTGTGACGAGCGTGTTTTTCCTTGATGCAGTCGCGGCAAATCAGCAGACACTTCGGACGTTTGATGCTATCCAGCATCTTCAGATGTTCCTCCTCGACGCCTTGGCGACACAATTCTTCGTTGCACGAGGTGACTCTGGAAATTGGAGAGAACAATGAAGTTTTTGACGTGAGAAACGAGAAACTCACTCGTTTCCCTTGAAGTAGTATTGACATTCAAAGCAGTGCGCCGTCTCGGCCTTCTCCGCTTCGGCTTTCTTCTCTTCTTCGCGTTGTTCGAGCATCGCTGGAAGAAGCGTTGGATATAATGAAGACACAAGAGGTTCACTTACAGAGAATACTAAAGTTACTCGGAACTTTGTTGTGGTCCGAGCCATTCAAGAACTTGGTGTTATGACGGCACGTCGGGCAGTTCACATTGGACATGTAGTAGGTGCGACTGTTGAAGAGCTCCTTCATGCAACTCAGGCAGAACGTGTGTCCACAGGAGAACATCTTCGGAATACGATCCTTGAGATCTGAAGACGAATCAAGTGGAGATGGAATGGTTGAAAAAGAACTTACTGAAACACTCGTAGCATATTAGACACGAGAATCCTTTCATCTCGGCTCCGGCGGGAGTGAGAATCGGGTCAGCGTCTTCTACCACCTGTGGTATGGGAGCCGGTTTTTTTACTTCCGACTCTCTATTTTCTCCGCCTTGAGCCGGTTGCTCTGGAGGTGCAGCTGGCTCTGGAGGCTGTGGGGCCAGGAAAGCCGGTAACGCAGCCAACGGCATGAGGGCCAGAGGGGGAGCCGGGGGTGCATTGGGATCCCTGAAGACCGGTCTCAAAAGCAATGGTGCTTCTGGTGGCGCCAGGTTGTTTCGGACCAAACCGTGAACTTCGGCATGCACTGAAAATATTATTACATTGAATTACGCTTGTAGAGTCATATGAAGATGATAATGATAACTCTACGAAATTAACTCACGGGCTCCGTCGATATCAGCGATATCAGCGATCAATTGCTCCAAGTTTTCGTCGGCCATTGTTCAAGAGTTGTTTTTAAGTTTACCAGATACAGGAATTGAGGTTCTGGAATATATGTAAAGATTATGAAAAAATGAGAAGGGGTAATTAAGAGATATTTGAACGGATTTGAACCGGAAGAACGAGACAATAATGAAGGTATTCGTTTTGAAAAGTAATTCATTCGTATTAGGGGACAAGTTAGAGGGAAGGGAACAGATCTTTACGAACAATAAAACATTTAAATTATTAATTTCCTGGCGATGAAGCTAGAGTTAGAAAGATATGAGAAATTGTGATAAAAAGAAGTGGTTGGTAATTGTAGAAAAGTACGACAAGATGTGAAACAAGTGATTAATCAAAATATCAAAATGAGGTTGCTTTGAAGCGCTGACTGAGCTCTTTGGTCAGTTCGGTCTGGATTTACGAGTCGGTGGTGGGGCGACAGAGTCAACTCGTGGATGCTTTCGCGGTCTTCCGCGACCTCTTCGAACGGGTTCTGGCTCAGGATCGACTACTTGGGGTTCCGGAGAAGCTCTCGGAATACCGGCAGGCTCCTCGTGGGCACGGCGTTTAGCAGCTGGAAAAATGAGAAGTTGCATTTTTTGTCAACCTTCTGAAAATTAGTTTACCTCTTGTCGCACGGGCCGGTGGTTCCGGGAGCAAATCGGCCACTTGGAAAACAAAGTTGTGCCGGTCTTGACGTTGAAGGTCTCTCACCACATCGTTGTTCGGTTCGACGACGGCCACTTCCTGATCTCTTTGCTCTCGAGGTGGAGTCTCAATTCTGGGACGTCCGACCCTTCGTCGTTGAGCAGGAATCTCTTCAATGTCAGGATCTTCGTTCAACCTAACGATTTCCTCAGGTCTCATGTTCTCTTGAATGATCACCGGAGCCTCGTCGTCGCTTTCGTCTTCGTCGCCATCTTCTCCGTCTTCACTTTCGATTTCGATGTCGCTGTCGCTTTCGGCTCTAGCTTCGTCGTCGTCGCCTTCGTTTCCGCTATCGATTTCGTCATCGTCATCGTCTCCGACTTCGTGATCGTCTTCGCTTCCGCTGTCGACTTCGTCGTCGCTATCGTCAGCATCATCGATCACGATAACTTCCTGCTCCGGTTGAACTGGCACAATGACAACAGGCGGCCGAACCTCCCGAATTTCTTCGATAGCTGCATCAATCGCATCTATATTGTTTGCTTCGACGGCGCGGAAATTTCTATCTCTTTCTTCATTTTCCATCAATTGAAGTTCTCTCTCGAAATACGTGTAAGGGAACTGTCCAGGGATCAGAATAATCATGAGGCTCATCAAAACTGACTTGATGGAGGTACGTGCTTCCACGTTGTTATTTTCCTGTCCATTTGGCTCTAGGAAGAAGAAATCGTAAACTTCGCGTCTTCCTTGGTCAATACAGATGATAAAGTTTAGAATAACTTCTCCCAGACCCCTGCTGTAGAGACTAGTCAAACTGGCGTTGAAGAAATGGAAGGGTATCGTGTAGAACATCACGATTCTGTCCGGTCGGCGTGGTGGCGGAGCGTTGGTCACAGCGAGTCGGCGAGTTCTGCGACGAGCTGCAGCCAAATCCTCGAAGGTTGTCAGTGGATTGTATTGATTGTTTCGGACGATTGTAGCGCGTTCTTCATCGTTCGCATGGAAGAAGTAGTCCAAGATAACGTCGAGTTGAGCTTCAGTGAACGGTGTCACAGGTGGAATCATTCGGGGTTGGAACAGAAGAGGCAGTTCCATTTCAAAGTTGTGGGCCACGCGTTGCTCGAATAGAGCAGGTTGAACTTGCAAAAGCATTCGGTATGGTTCCAGATAATCAGCTTCTGGGACATTTGGAACTGCTTGGACTTCGTTTTGTGGGATATCTTGCTGCCTTTGAAGAAAACCATCGGGGGCGTCCAAATTCAAAAATTGAACGGCCATTTCTTGCAGGAAGTCTCTGTGGTTTTCCAATCCAAAATTTCGAACTAATGGATCTAAAACATTTGGATCAGCAAGGTTGATCCGTGGTGCAGCTGGAACCGGAGGAAAGTGTGCACCTTGGGCTGGAAACAGATGGAATTGTGGAGCCGCAACTGGAACTTGAGCAAAGTATGGAGCTATGGCTGGAACGGGACCAAATTGTTGAACTGGAGCTGGAGCCATTCGAATAGGTGGTACCGGAGGACCTTGCGGAAGTGGAGCTGGCAGAGGAATTTGATTGACTCGTGGAGCAGGCAGAGGAATTTGATTGACTCGTGGAGCAGCCTCAGCTTGTGCAACTGGAGGAGTACGCTGTGAAGGGCCCGCGCGGTCCGTCTCAACTGATCCACGATCGTTCCGATTGTTGGAATTATGGTGTCTAGTGAACAAGTCTCTCAGTGTTCTCCTGTACTGAGTCGTATCGGAAACTCGAGCATCAGTCCGATTTGTCTCCGATGCACTAGGGAACAGAGCAGATCCAAGCATTCGGTTCTCAGTTAAGTTTGGTTCTGAGAGTCGTTCAGCACTTTCTCGGATAGAAGCGAAGAGCGCAGAACATTTGACAGAGTTCTTCATGAAGTTCCGCAGAACGGTTCGGTTGCTTCTTTGACTTGCATGTGATTCCATTTGACGGACAGTTTCGTTGAGATTCTGAAAACTGTCTGTAAAGTGATGTAGAAAAGTTGATGCTACTCACCGTTTTGTATTGCCTTGCGACTTCGATTCCCTTTTCGAAAGCCGAAATAATGTCATCAATTTGTGAGTTTTGTTTTTCAGCGGCTTTGGAACAGCTTCTGTACAGGGTTCGATAATTCCATCTCCCGTTGACATTTGGCAATGATGCGAAGGAGTGGCCGACACCGACGTGGTGAATGTTCGCACATCCACCGCACATCAGTCTGGTGTTCGGACGTCCCTGGAACCGATTTCGTGATTAACTTTGGAAGAAAACTGAACAGCTCTTACTAGAAAATCTCTTTCCGAATAATAGAAATCTTGTTTGCTGTAGCACGTCTCGCAGAATGTCATCAGCTTCTCGTGGAATTGAACCTTACAATGAAAGCACGCGAAACTTTTGTTGTGCTCGCTATCTTCATATTTCTCGAGAAAATCTGTGGAGAACGGTTGAAATGTGATGAGCTACATTGATACTTACTCATGACAGTGTAATTGGGCGCGAATGTGGCTGTCGGGTCGTTCCAGTTCTCGATTTTAGTAACTCGACGGCAAGTCGCACACGAAACTCCGTTGAATCGAGCCATCGGAGTGCTCAAGCATACACTGTTGATACACGGCTGACAGAATGTGTGGCCACACGGAAACAGTCTCGGAGGTCGTTTTGTTTTGTCTGAAAATTTTCGTTTGAGAAGGAATTTCTCAAGTTTCGAAACTTACGATAGACTTCGTAGCACACAGCACAGACCATTATATCTTCAGGCGGAGCAGGACCCGGCTCAACGAGGGCCAACTCTTCGTCGTTAGCCATGGTTACCTAAAAATTGTAAAAAAATAATTGAAAAGAGAATAGGCGAGAGAAGACGGCATAGTATACGGAGGGCAAGAAAGGGCAGGGAAAGGGGACTCGTGCCAGGCGCGGCACATGCGGCCGTCCGCAGGAGCAGTGGAGGACGGGCGTGAAGCAGCAACACACACGGCGTTGGGGGCGAGCGGACTATCGATCGATGGGGTTGGAAAGAGCGGCGACGACTGGCGGCACACAGAGACCTGCAGATGTGGGGGGGGGAGGTAGAACGAGTGCTGTATCATTAGAATATGGGGTCGGGAGACGAAAAATTGGCTACATAACGAGAGAGAACGTTTTTTGAAGAGAACGCAGGCACGGCATACTGTAAACGGGTCGCCATCGAAACCAAATCTACAAAATGATATGGCAAAAGATAGATATATCTAGATAGAAAGTATGAGTTTGTTCGATGCGTTAAATAGAACGATGATGCAGAAAATCGCGCAATGTCACAAATAGTCAGGTCAAAATCAAAAAGAATCTCGTAAACTAGACAAGCAAAGCGGCCCAAGTCTCGGCAATACGAATAGAAAAAGAGAAATGGAAGAAGGCGGTCGGGGCAGCAGAAGATAGAAGGAAATGGAAAGAAAGAGAAACGACGGGCAGAAAATGTGAAAAAAAGAAACTGTCGATGCGTTCGTGACGGAACTGCATGCGAGGAAAGAAAAATTGATGTAAAAAAATATAAAATCAAATTTAAAGATAAGAAACACGACGAGAACGTGGTTGAGTAGCATGAATAAATGATAATAATTGGGTTGATAGAAGCATTTATCGATATTAAGAGTGGTAACTGAGGTGGGGGAAATACGCCGCGTCTGCATAGCAGGGTAACGGAAAGAAAGCAATGAAATGTAAAAAGGGAACGAAACGAGTGAGGGAATTCAACAAGAATGTGGTGGATCTGTACATTGGGATCAAGAAGAAGTGACACTATATAAACAACAACAGTAACTCTTTAGTAGAAGATCGAGATGGGTGGGGTTGAATTAATAGAAGCAATATTACTTATTCCGAAATTATGAGATTTCACAGAGGAAAATGAATATCAGGTGATAGTAGTATTAGTAAATGAAACAAGCGTTAATACTATAGACACTTTCTTTTGGCTCACAGGAATTACTTTCCACGGCCACGACGAGTTCGCTTCGCCACTGGAACAGCCGGCTCGTCGTCGACGACGGCTGGCGATGTGGCGGCGGCAGCAGCAGGTGGAGCAGGTGGAGCAGACGCAGCAGACGTGCTCGGCGTGTTCTTGTCACTGACTTTGGGTCCGCGAGACAGCTCTCTCAGGCGCTTCGCCGAAGGCTTCGTCATGCACCCCGCGAATGCTGCAAGATTGATTTTACGAGTTAGAAGAATGTCAAGCGAGGGATACCTTCGAATCCCGTCATCTGCTGCTTGTCGTCGTTGCGCACCAATCCCAGACAGACTTCCCCGTTCACTTCCATCGACTTGAGGTGGTACGTGTCCTGGAATTCGGCATCTTCCAACTTCGCCGGTGGGGCAGTGCACTTCAGCGCCGACTGGCCAGCTGCAATGACGTTGACTTTCGTGAACCGCTCTGCCTCCAGCCCACGGCCTTCGTCGTGCACAATACGAGTTCCGATGGTTCCTGACTCGAGAGTGATTCCGTGATCGTTGATATACTTGCATATCTCCTCAGGGCTCCCCGTCTTTCCGACAATCACAATGGTCGTCGTTCCCTCAGCGTCTTTGCGGAGGAACAACTCCGGGCTGGCCATGTCTTTCTTCGTCGCCACGTGGATTTTGACATTCTTGCTGCGACCGATGCGGAACTGAACACGTTCATCGATGACCTTCGTCTTCTCTCCTTGCTCGATGCGCTCGCGTTCCTGCTTCTCCTTCTCGGCGAGAAAACCCATGATCTGAAAGTTGGTGACGAACTGCTGAGCGGTATGACGAGCGGTGAAATGACGGCACACTGGGCAGCGGATTGCGGGAAACCTGAAAAGCGAACCTGATTGAACATTCGTCAAAGTACGACAACTTACTGGTTGTTGGGTTCTTTCAGACGGTCAGTGCATTCCTCGCAGACGGTGTGGCCGCACGTCAGAACCTTTGGTTTCCGGGTCTTCGTGTCGAACTCTCGAATGCAAATCGTGCAGTTCAGCAGATCTGCAGTGGTGAAATCGAGACGAACCGACATGGTCAACCCTATAATACGAGTAATGGGAATATGACACGATTGTTGAAAATAATTGGAGAGTGCGCGTAGCAGCAGATAAGAAAGCGAAGAGAATGACACGCGAAAGGATGAAGGTTCTTTTGAGGCAAGAGAGCAGACGGGCAGAGAAAGGGGCGGAGTCTCCGGGGCAGAAGCGGTGAGAGGAGTGCCGCGGGCACCAAGGTCGTAAACACGACGACCAAGTGCAAGATGACAGTACCATGAGGGCTAGAGACAGATGGAAGAGATATCGGGTATCACTTATCGTAACTTGCACCGATCGGAGCCCCAGACTCATAAGAAACGTGCGACAGTTGAAAACAACGAGCTTTCGAGAACCTTTTCGGCAATTCGGTGAACATGTCTCTCAACAGCACTCAGAACCACGTATTCCGTGGCGAGACCAGATTTACTCGAGATGCCGTATTGTGCAACCTTGCAACAAAAATCAGTCGAATCATTGCAACGCCAGAGCGAAAACAAATTTTGAAGCAGTCTGCACGGGGATACGGTAGTCATGAGAAAGAGAGAGAGAGAGGCAAAAATTATCACGGAGCTACAGGTTTGTAGTTTTCAAAAGCACGTTAGCAAATGTGAAACAAAAATCGATAGGCGAGTGGGCTCTACATTATCATGGAAACGCCGGAATCGAGCTAATAGGAGAGACAAAACGACGAATGCAGAGTTTCTGATATGGAGCGAATGAGAGAGACGCAGATGACGATCGTCGTGGGCCACGAGTCGCGAGGAAGAGTGCAGGAGAGATGAAGAAGTGTGCGCGAGGCGGCGGATTGATTAGACTATGTTGCGATAGAGATAAGAGCAGTGAACAGAAAGACGCGGCGAATGCATAATCGCCGTAGAAAACGACGTGAGAAATAGCCTCTTGGAAGTGCACATGAAAATGTCGATTGGCGGCGGGTACTGTAGGCAAGCGCAAACAAAACAAATTTAGTTTGAGAGAGACAAAGCAACGAGAGGAATCAGTCTGTGGTATTCGCAATCTAAATTGGCGAAATGAAAATTGGCACGACGTTGGAGAAAATTTCTGGTGAACAGGAAAATCAGTAAGATTCAATGCTATGTACTTGAAGACCTGCCACGGGAACGATTTTGAAAGAACTAGGTGGCAGCAAAGGAAACGGAGAAAACTAACGCAGATTTGAGCAGAAATGCGTATTTTTGAGAACAGGAGGCAATTAGACAAGAGAAAGGGACAACGAATGATCCCATGCGCACCCTTCGTCTGGCCGAAAAGGTGCTCTGCCTGCGTCTCTCTCATGATGAAATCTGCAATCGACCCTGGACCAAGCGGCGGTACCGAGAGCCGATTACATTAATCGATCGACGTGGGAATATAAGAAAGCGAAGGTAGAATAAGAGACATGGAAGAATGCCTGCCATGCGCAGATATGCTCTTGATTCGAGTAGATAAGATAAAAACTGATTTTGATAACAGAATATGAACAGAAACTTATTATATGAAAAAAAACCAATATTTTATTGGTGGGTGCCTGAACAGAAATATTACTTTTAAGTTTCTTATAACGGATAAAAAGTTATGGGCGATAAATGTATGCATACAATTAGTTTACAGACTCCTGGTACACGTCAGTAAATTGACAATGAGAATCGGGTACATGGCTAGACCGATCGTCGTCGTTGGCGAACTTCAATATGGACGATTCCCTGAAATCAAAAACAGCTATTCGAAAGGAAAACTTTATGAAAACTAACCTCTGCGGCGTCTTCGGGGGTTAGTGTTTCGTCGTCTCGAAGCATCATGCGTGAAATCATCCGGTCTGCCGTTGTCTGCAGCAGGTTCGTTGTTCGACGGACGAGCAGTGCCGGCAGCATCACGCATATTCGCCAACGAATGAGCGGCGAAAACGTTGATCCGATCAACCCAGCGATTACTATTTAGACGGCGCTGGGTTCTGTATATGATATCGTTGAAGTCGTCATCACTGCCGTCGGTTCCTATAGTGACAACACGTCTCCCATCTTCGTACATCTCATCCATGGAACTGTCGTACTCATTAAAGTCTTCTGCGGGAGTCGGGCTTCGTACCGGTTCA
The DNA here is from genome assembly GCA_900536315.3 of Caenorhabditis becei. Lineage (NCBI taxonomy): Eukaryota > Metazoa > Nematoda > Chromadorea > Rhabditida > Rhabditidae > Caenorhabditis > Caenorhabditis becei. The sequence goes on from LR539298.1 coordinate 592,490, forward strand.
GCTTCTTCCCCCTCAGGTATCTGGATGTTCTGGTCGACGGGAAACGTGCCGGGAAGACGGAACTTCATAGAAGCCGTGATTGGATCAAGGCGAAGACGATTCGTGACGTGTTCGTGAGTTTTGTGCTCCAAAAGATTCAGAGCTTCCCGTGGAAGGCCTTCCACAAGACGGGCGTTGACTTCGGCAAGTTTTATGTTGCAATACGAGTAGGTGTTGCGGAGCACTTCGAACGACTTCTTGAGACTCGTCCAGGCCATTGCGTAGTTTCTATGACCTCTGCTGGTTTTCATGACACTGACCGCGTGCTCGCATTCTATTTTGCACGACTCCAGCAAGAATTTCGTCTCGTTCGACTTCTTCGCCAACTTACTGTTGTCTTCTTGCAAAGTTTTGCAGAGTTTCTTGACTTCCACCATGTTCTGGTGATATTCGTAGTCAATTTTGAGAGCCGGGAGCTCTGTGGTGTCGTGCTTTTTCTGGCAATGGTTCTTGATGGCACACGAAGCGCATACAGCGAGAGCTTCGATGCCTCCCGGAATGTTCTCGATCTCTTCTGCGAGATTGGTCACCTTGTGGTTGGATTTGGCGCAAGTTACGCAAATGTGCAGACTGAAAGCAATTATTTAACGCAAAGAGTAAGAAGAAAGTTCTTACTCTTCAGGTTTGCCGTACACGTCACACTCGGAGCATTTGTAGGAGAAGGCGCCCTTTTCGTTCTTTTTTTGCTCGAGCATCTCTGAAAATATAAATTTTGGCAAAAAGTTTGACGAATCGACTGACGTATAATAATGAAGTTAGTAGAAAAACAGCCATCTTTTTTGTCCTCCACTTTGTTCCAGACCTGGAAGAAATCGATTTTCAATAGGAAAAATACTAACTGAAGACACTCACGTTACATGACGGGCACCGAATACCACCTGCATGAGTTTCTATCTTTTGGATACAGACCACGCAGTGAGTATGCCCGCAGCGCAAGACCTTCGGAATATTTTTTTCGAGGTCTGCAAGAAATCCTGTTTTTTTTGCGGAAACGAGCTGAAAACGAAAATGTGTTGCTGAAACTCACCATAGGACCCGTGGCAAACTAAGCAACTCATCAGGCCGTCCATCTTCTGACCCTTAAAAAGTGTAAATTTGAGTTGGCGATGAAAAAAACGAGAGTACAGCTAATTGAAGTGAGCAAAAATCGTATTTTAATACTTTACATCAAAAAAGCATGGAATTTTGAAACAATTTTTTATTGTTTGTCGAGAATGTTTAAATAAAATTCATTATAACTGGAAAATATCAATCGAGCTGAAAACAACGGAAAAAAACGCTGCAAAACGTGTGGCGAACATGTTTTTTTTTTCGAAGTGAAAGCGAGTGGCCGAGGAAAGTTAGGCCACCGCACTGCACATATTGGCGCGAGTTCAAATTTAATTGCGAAAGAGTAAACTTTTTCGAGGGGGTGCGCAAACGTTCGAACCAGGAAAATTTTTATGAAAAAAACCAGTCGATAAAGTTGTTCGTTTTTTTGCAGACACCTTGAGCATTCGCTAACTTTGAGCACTGAGAAGTTTTACCGAGATTATTCGCTCTGTTTCCCTACAAAAACTTTCCTGGTTCGCTCAACCCCTCAACTTTTTCGATATTGACATGAATGTGTGACAACTCTGATAACATAAGTAGTGAAATTTAAACATTTATTATTAAAAAAGGTTAGAAAAGGTGGATTTAAAGTATTTGTGGCCCTGAAGAGGGCCGTTGGGTTCGGTGTTTGGTGAGTTGAAGCGATTTAGGCTCGCTCTCCTCGGATGCGTCTGGCCAGCTGGATGTCCTTTGGCATGATGGTGACTCGCTTGGCGTGGATGGCGCACAAGTTGGTGTCCTCGAAGAGTCCGACGAGGTAAGCCTCGGCGGCCTCCTGAAGAGCCATGACGGCGGAAGACTGGAAGCGAAGATCCGTCTTGAAGTCCTGAGCGATCTCTCTGACAAGGCGCTGGAATGGCAGCTTGCGGATGAGAAGCTCGGTGGACTTCTGGTAACGTCTGATCTCACGAAGAGCGACGGTTCCCGGACGGTAACGGTGGGGCTTCTTGACTCCTCCAGTTGGCATTGCAGTAGACTTGCGAGCAGCCTTGGTGGCGAGCTGCTTGCGAGGGGCCTTTCCTCCGGTAGATTTGCGGGCGGTTTGCTTGGTACGAGCCATTGCGTTAGGGCAGTTGGTTGGACTGTGAGGTTTCTGGCCGTCTGCCCTCCTATTTATACTCTCTGAACGCTCACCCCGGTGGAGGGGCGGGTGCTTATCAGCCACACCAGCCACAGTTGGTCGACAGCCTGCTCGCCGTATTCGACATACATTGGCGACTCCGTCGAGGTGTCCCCGCAGGGTGGTTCAGTTTGACACCGCCCGTGCACCGGGTGTAGTATAAGAGGGGCCTAGTCTTATCGAAAGTCATCTCACTTGTGAGTCTTCAACTACTGCTAAACATGTCCGGACGTGGAAAGGGAGGAAAAGGCCTCGGAAAAGGAGGAGCCAAGCGCCATCGCAAGGTTCTCCGTGATAACATCCAAGGTATCACGAAGCCAGCCATCCGCCGTCTCGCCAGAAGAGGAGGAGTCAAGCGCATCTCTGGACTCATCTACGAGGAAACTCGTGGAGTCCTGAAGGTGTTCCTTGAGAACGTCATCCGTGACGCCGTCACCTACTGCGAGCACGCAAAGAGAAAGACTGTCACCGCCATGGACGTCGTCTACGCTCTGAAGCGCCAAGGAAGAACCCTGTACGGATTCGGAGGATAATTTCGATTTTCATCCGCTTCCAAGCAACCAATTACCGAACCCAACGGCCCTCTTTAGGGCCACAAATTCAAATCCTTTATTATAACCTTGATAAATATATGTTACGTTATCACTTGATAATCTGTTTTTTCGTCAATGATAAGCAAATTCATTCATTTTTATCATTTCCAACAGGCGAAATTGCCATAATGATGGAAACGATTTTGACTGAGATAATATTTTTTGCTCTACCAGCACGTGAGCTGTTTCAGTGCTTTTCTGTAGAAAGTAATTGTTTCCAGTCGTAGTCTTGTCATGCTCAAAGAAAAATGTGTCGAAATCAGATGAGCCAAAGCCGAAAAGCCGTCCCACTGCTCCTCCGCCAGTTCTTCGGAACGTGGACCAGGTTCCGTCTTCGACTCCGACGTCTTGTGAACCATCTTTGACTCCGTTGGGACAATTTGAATCGGGTTGATTCAGGTTAAACGTTTCAGATGCATCACTGAGAAAAAGAAGACGGTTTCGAATGCGTCGACCACTTCTACAGTATCGCTGAACACTCAGGAGACGTTGACTAAAGAGCCAGTGAAGGCGAAGACGAAGGAAAGTAGTTCGAGATCTCCAAAGAAGCAGCCGAAGAAGGAGGAAACGAAGAAGAAGTCGACGGAAGGGGAGAAGCAGAAGAAACGGAACGATGCGAACGAGACTCTGCAGAAGAAGTGTCCGGCACGAGAGGCTCGCGAGAAGGCACAGGAACCATCGCAGAACGAATGCGACAGGGAAGTGTCCCCGAGACCGGCTGACTTTGTGAGGAAAGGTTTAGGTTGCTGAAATGAGAAGGTTGCTTTGCAGGAGCGTGCATTGCACTTTTCGAGAAAGGAGAAACCGAAACCGAAGCAGGACGACTCCACGGAATCTACACAGCTTTCCTGAACAATTGTTGAAAAGAATAAATAGACATTTATTGATAAGAGTGAACACTTTGGGATTTCATATGTGGCCTTAAAGAGGGCCGTTGGGTTCGGTGGGGGTGCTTTCAGCTCGAGAGCTTACTTGCTGGAGGTGTACTTGGTCACAGCCTTGGTTCCCTCAGACACGGCGTGCTTGGCGAGCTCTCCCGGAAGGATCAGACGGACGGCCGTCTGGATTTCGCGGGACGAGATCGTCGAACGCTTGTTGTAGTGAGCGAGGCGAGAAGCTTCCGAAGCGATGCGCTCGAAGACGTCGTTGACGAAGGAGTTCATGATGGACATGGCCTTAGAGGAGACTCCGGTATCTGGGTGAACCTGCTTGAGGACACGGTAGATGTACACGGAGTAGGACTCCTTGCGGTGAGCCTTTCTCTTCTTTCCATCGGACTTCGGCTTAGCGACGGTCTTGGCGGCCTTCTTGGCTCCCTTGGCGGATGGCTTTGGTGGCATGATGAGATGCTCTTGGGTTGAATCAAGTTGTGGCAGAGTCGACAGCATTTCTATTTATGTGCGGCCGCGGTGGAGGGGCGGGGAGACCTCTACCACCCTGCGGGGACACCTCCACGTGCCGCACTGTGTGTCGAATATCGCATCGCTCGCCGGTAAGCCTTGGCCCCGCCCCTCCACCGCGGCCAACTACATATACCCTACTGCCGGCAACCTCGCTAGATAGTTCTTCAACTACCAACAACCTATTGTCATCATGTCTGGACGCGGAAAGGGAGGCAAAGCCAAGACCGGAGGAAAGGCCAAGTCCCGCTCATCGAGAGCCGGACTCCAGTTCCCGGTCGGACGTCTTCACCGTATTCTTCGCAAGGGAAACTACGCTCAACGCGTTGGAGCCGGAGCCCCAGTTTACCTGGCCGCCGTTCTCGAATACCTCGCTGCTGAGGTCCTCGAGTTGGCTGGAAACGCTGCCCGTGACAACAAGAAGACCCGTATCGCCCCGAGACATCTTCAACTCGCCGTCCGCAACGATGAAGAGCTGAACAAGCTGTTGGCGGGAGTCACCATCGCCCAGGGAGGAGTTCTTCCCAACATCCAAGCTGTTCTTCTGCCAAAGAAGACCGCTGGAGACAAGGAATAAGAACCTTTCCAAAATTTACCGAACCCAACGGCCCTCTTTAGGGCCACAAAACTTGAATCCTACCAATTTCTGTACTTTGTCATGCAATAAATATTTTTTATATCATTTGTTTGTTTAAACTGTTACTTTTCCATATCTGCCTCTGTTTTCAGGACATTGGTTAATTGTTAAAAAAAGTCTTCTGCCCCGTGCGCTCGCTGCCTGTTAAAATATTTATCACAAGCTCCAGTTTCGAGTTTCTACTGATTGGCACTAAAATTTTGTTTTTTTTTAACTGAAAAAAAGTAAAAACCAAATTTTCAGGCCGTGCTACGGTTTACAGTACGCAACCACCGGCACAACAGACTTGCATACCGTACTTTTTTGCGCGCGCGCCAAAGTCTCTTTTTGTTTTTTTCAGGCGCTGTCTCCTAAGAATCACCGAAACAGTGTTCATTCTACAAACGATCCGCTTTTCTGCTCGCTTTCTTCTTGTTTAGCCCCATTTAATAGTTCCACTTCATAACTTTTTGTTTGCAGCGATGGCTCTGAACAGCGAGGTTATGTTCCGAGAGCAAATCAATGCTATGGTAACACGAAGGGTTTCAAATAGTAGAATGTTTCAATTTTCTTCAGCGCTCGCAAGCAGGTCGGAAGCGTGCAACGTCCCTCCAAAGCTTCTGCTCCGGGAACAATGGCGATTCGTCTACGGAGAGTATCGATGAGCTGTGAGGCAATCAACAAATATTCTGATATTTATCGTTTGTTTAGAGAAATTATGGTTGATTATCCGCAGCAAAAAGGCGTCAGTCGTATGCGAACTCGCTTCAATAGTGATACGACCCTCAGCAAGAGCTTCCGGAAGAAGGTCAAGAAGTTGGCTCAGAAAGACAGGTTTTCATGGAAGCATAAGCTGTTTTAATTCAATCATTTCAGAAGATCAAAAGAGCGTGTCAATGATGATTTTTCGGGTGAAGATGATATCGAAGTCCCCCGTGGCGCTCCGACAACGTACGCGGCACCGTCGAAGCTTCGCAAATCGAAGGCACTCGACTGTCTAGTGTCTGAGAAAGCGAACAACTGTGGGGAGTATGCGATGGAGCCGTCGAACATCGATTCGGCTAAAGGGCATTTCAACAATGTGCGCATGAAAGTCTTTGCTGCCCGAACAGCGATGCAAGTGGAGCCAGCGCTCGTTGTGAAGACGAGAAAAGCTCTTGAGACGAAGAATGCTGTCCTGGTTAGTGATGAAACACTTTAATTACAAAATTCTATATTTCCAGGGAACTCATCAATCCCCTGGTGCCTTCTCTCTTCACGCCGCCTACAAGATTGCTTCCACCCCTGATTCCCGCGTCGGATCTGTGACGCAGAGCAACAAGAAGGTCACGAAGGAAGCGATGGCCAACTTGATCCGTACCAGTTACGATGATACTGAGATCACGCAGGAACTTCTGTTTTCGTCGAAGTTTGACACAAAATGGAAGGGTCGTTACACTGATATCTACATCCGCCGCGACGAGAACGGAAAGAAGCCGAAGCGCCCGATCAACGGACAGGGATGGGTGATGCCGCTGAAGAGTATCTGCGAGAAGTTCGGAGTGAACTCGTCGTTCTTCACCGATCATCGCATCGATCTTCAGTCAGCTAGGGACCAAGTTCTCCTGATGCGTCTCCTGTCCAAGGATCAGACAAGCACTTGGATCTCCGAGATCCACCCAGATTCTGTCAAGAATGAAACGATGTCATCGTACCTCTTACACGATCTCGATGCGTCCACGATGCAAAAGAGAGTTCAGGCTTTCAAGGCTAATGTTCTGGCGGATAGAGATCGTGTTCGTGTAGCTGGTCAATGTTAGTTCATATGCATCATTATCGCACTGATTATGGCTTTTTCCAGTTTACAACAACATTCGCATCGGTAAGCGCATGTTCGGAGCTGCTCGAAAGGCGAAGTACGTGTCGACCATCATCGGAGGAATGGAGCGTCGTTTTGAGATTCTGGAAAACTCGGTCAACCACATTCCGTTCACTCACATCGCCTCGGATGCGAATACTGACAAGTGTCGAAACGCACGTGTTCATTGCAAGGATTCCACTCGAGTTTGTCTGGAATTCCCAAGAAACCAACATCTTGGAGACTTCATACACGCGAATCGTGTTTCCGGAAAGCCGCTGTTCAACGAGTTCATCTTGACTCAAGCGCCGATGCGAAACACCGTCGATGACTTCTGGCGCATGATCTGGCAGGAAGAAGTTCCCTACATTGTAATGCTAATCAGCAGAAAGGAGCCTGAAAGATGTGCTTCTTACTGGCCAAGACATCCGACCGACCCCCCTCTAGTTGTTTCTGGAGGCATTCGTATCGAGAATTTTGGTGTCTATCAGGCCCCGGACCCGTTGTTCCGTGTAACTCATCTTCGTCTCATCGGACCTGACCGCGAGGAGCGCCACGTGGAACACTGGCAAGGTGATGTGAACAATTCGTCGAACATGTACACTCCTCTCAACATTCTCCGTCTCATGCGAAATACGTCGAAGCCAGTTGTAGTCCATGATCACTTGGGTGTTTCCCGAGCTGCTTGCCTCGTTGCTGCAGAAATCGCCATCTGCAGTTTGTTGCGCGGACCGACGTACAAGGTAACTAAATCGATCAAAGAAGTCGATTATGCAATTTGTTTCAGTACCCAGTTCAACGCGCTGTTCAGTTCCTGCGTCAGCGCCGTGCTTTCTCCATCGAGACGCCGATGCAGTACGTGTTCGTTCACCGCCTCGTCACATTCTTCTTCCGCGATATCATCGGAAGTGCCAAGGATTTGGACATTGACTATGAGCGATGGCTGCAAGAACGCTCTGAACGCATGTTCCTCGATGACATCAACAGTCCGATCCCTGGATATCGTCTGCTGTCTCCGAAGGCCGATCCAGATCTTGTGAGAATGGTGGGAAGACCAGAGAGACCAAACTACAGACGGTAAAAATCTAGAACCGAACAGTTTTTTCTGAAACGTGATTTTGCAGAGAAGCGCCAGACTGCGTCGGAGAAATGCCAAACAAAGTGAGCACCATCGATGGAATCTTGTCGCCCGCGAAAAGTGTCTTCGAGTTCTAGACACCCTCCACCTACACTAACTAACTAACCCCATACCCAGATCACTCACCCGTCATTCATTTCCCACTGTATAGCCTCCCCCGCTCAATAGTTTGTGTATATTTAAGAGCATCCTGTCAAATATTGCACGACACTGTATAAAAAGATTCAGACCAAGAGAAATTCAAGTTTACCATATTAAAAGCTGAGGAAGTGTACCAGTTTGAAAAACAAAAGTCGTTGTGAATACGAGGATGGGAAGGAATACAACGTTTTGATAAGACAGTGAGTGTTTTGAACAAATTTGATAAACAGTTGAGAGGGAAGCGACCCTGTGGGAAAAATGTGATATTGTTGAAGAGGGGGGAATTGGGTGATAAGGCAAGTGAACATGAAAAATGATGAGAAACTGGGAACAAACGAGTAGGAATTACTAGAGTAGCTACTGTTCCGAAGACAGCAACTCGCGATTCTCGACCGTGTCGTTGTAGATCGGAACCATTTCCTGCTCGAACACCGGGTTGTTGAACGATCCGCGCTGTAGAACGAAACGAGGTGAAAAGAAGGTTTCGGATGAGCTTACATCATGAGATGAGACAAGACTCGTATTCTGAGTGACTAGTTCGATGCCGCCCTCGTCCATCAGATATGCCGGATTGCTGAACTGGTCGACAGGCGCGCCGTGGTTCTGCATTGGCGAGTGACGGAACTGACGGAAAACGGCGAATCTGAAAATTGCAATGGTTATGGAGAAGGCTTTGGAAGAACGGAACCTGTTGGATCTGTTGGCGATTATTCCGACGACAACGACGATTGTGACAATGGCGATGATGATTACGATTAGGGTTTCTGAAACAGGTACTTTGCAGGGGAACGGTAATTGATAACTCACTCATCCAACTGCCACCTTCCGATCCACGTGGTCCTCTGTGGATACGGTATTGACAGCGGTCTCCGAAGAACGCCTCAGTGCAGAAGCATTGCGGCTCGTACTCATCGTCGAGCAAACAGTGAGCGTCATGATGACAGAAGTTGTCGCAAGAGTGGGAGGCGCAGAGAGATCCCGAGAATCCAGGAGTGCAGAGACACATCGGAGACTTCTGGGATTCGCTCGGCTCGATGCAGATGCCGCCGTTCTTACAAGCAACAGCTCGGCACGTCTTCGCAGTGATCTCCCCACACGTATCACCTCCGAGACCTGCTGGACACTCACAGACGACCGTTCCCGACGGTTTCTTCACGCACTTGGAGTCGTTCTCGCACTCGCTGCACCTCGTTTCTTTTTCACAACGCAATCCTTTGAAGCCCTTCTTGCACTCGCACTCGAAATGCGTTCCGTTGATCTCGACGCATTTGGAGTTGTTGGTACAGTAGTCGTCGCATTCGATGGTGATGTCACAGCGGGGACCCGTGAATCTCGGCGGACACTTGCACTTTCCAGGGTATCCTGGCAGATCAAGACAAGTTCCGCCATTGTGGCACCAATGAGGCTCTTTGTGACAGATCGGGGAGCAGTCCGAGTTGTGAGCTGCTGCGTTCTGCTCGCAGGAGCAAGTGATCGGGTCCAGTGGTTTGGTAACGTCGTAGGTGCACTTGGATCCATATGGACATGCGTCTTTGCAAAGATAAACTTCGCAGTTGTCGCCAGTGAATCCGGAAGGGCAAATGCAGTGAGAAAGGGACTTGTTGGATGGAAGGTAGGCGCAGAAGCCGCCGTTCAGACACACGTGGCTCTCGCAGTTCTGGCAGCGTGCCCCAGTGAATCCAGATGGACAGTCACACGCGAGACGGGAAGGCCTGTCTCCTTTGCAATCGCCGCCGTTGAAGCAGTGTCCTTGACAGATCGGGGCGTCTTTCTTGTGTGCACATTGATAACCTGTCCATCCTTCATCACATGCACAGTACGCTTGTGGGCGGCACGTGGGATGGGTCGGAGGACAAGGAACCGGTTGGCACTGGCCACGAGGACCGCATATTCCTTCGCAGACATGGGTGGCACAGTCGATGTTGGTGAAGTTTCCAGCGCATTGACAAGTGATCTCGTGGTAGGAAGAGAGCTGTGCAGTCCTGGTAATTTGCTTGACAGCACACGTCTCTCCGTTCCAGCAGCGTTCGGAGCATTCGTTGACCTGAAAATGACATTCAGTGACTTCTAATTTGAAGAACTCTCACCTCGCATTGCTTCCCGTAGAATCCAGGTCGACAGACACACTTTTTCAGAGTGGGATGACACGCGGCATTGTTGTAGCAGAAGTAGTCACCGCATTCTGAAAGAAAAGATCTTGAGGTGAATCAGTTTGAATTAGTAGACTCACGCAGTGCTTCTTGATCTTTTTCACGGAGTGGAAGACATTTTTTCGTGGAAACTTCAAAGAATCTTCCAGGGCCGCAGAGACATTTCGGAACCTGAGCTCCGTTCTGAAATGATACGTTTACTCTCATCCTTTTTTGAACAGCTTACCTTAAATTCAGGCACACATACAGTTTCCTGAGGGCAATAGTTTGTATGACACGGGTTTTTGATATGATCGTTGTGGGTTACGGTATGTTTTGCGGGATGGGCGATACGGAGTTTGATGAACGGCGAGATGTCCTTGACACTTCGGTTATACCGACTCGTCTTTCCTGTGAATTTGTGCATCTTGTGGAAGTGTCCCTGGTTCGTGATCAGGTAGATGAAGCCGCCCAGGAGGTCCATTGCCACTGGAGCATCGTCGAGTTCAAACTTCCTCACAGTTCTGCGATCTTTTCCATTGAATGCCACTGTCTCCACAGTCCTCTTGAAGCCATCAATCCAGTAAACTCTTTGATTGGGTGCATCCAAGACCAGAGACTTTGGTTCGATGACGTTCCTTTCGACGAGGGCTTTATGAGGCTGAGTTGGCTGAGTTGTGAATGACTGTGGCATCGGGGTTCCGTCGAGATTGGCGACCAGGATTCGAGGAACTGGAGCACCTGTCGTCCAGAAAAGAAGACGTTCCATCGGATCGACGGCAAGAGAAAGAATGGATCCGGTGGAGTTGACCAGAAGAGTCTTGGTGCGCGTTGAGTTGATTCTGGAGATGTAAATGTTCTCTTGAGTGTTGAAGAGTATTCCAGGAGTAGGATCACTGCTCTCCGTGAAGTAGACGTTCTCGTTCATGAAGTCATACGCCAGAAGTGACCCAGTGCTCTCGTCGGATTCTTCTCCCCATGACTTTGTCAGATCTCCCTCCGACCATTTCTTCGAACGAATCTCAACTTCTTGTGGGGTGTCTGTTCTGACTGTGTACATGAGAGTGGCTCTGTAGCGATCGTAACCAAAGTCGATTCCTCCTGGGATGAGGTCGAGTCGGAAGTTGAATACAGGTCGAAGCATCGTGTTTTCAACCATAATCAAATGGATCATCCTTCCGTTTGAGAGGAACATCTCCGTTGATTTCGACGATGGTTCGCATCCAAACATGTCGGTTCTTGTCTTAGCGTATCCAGCAGCACAGTGACACTTAGCAGTCGTGTTGAAGGCGATCCAACACTTCTGAGCGCAGACTCCGAAGTGATGACACTCGGTTCCGCAGGTGTCTTCGTCGGATCCATCTCCACAGTCATCCCTTCCATTGCATCTTTGCGACTCGTCAATACATCTTCCATTCGTGCATCGGAACTTTCCTTTGCACATGTCACGACAGTGAGCAGGTCTCTCGTCACTTCCGTCGTGACAATCCCGGATTCCATCGCAAAGAGACGTGGAAATATCCAAGCACTGCTTGTTGTCATCACAGAATCCGATCCGGAAGCATCTCGCTTTGCGAGTTCTACACATGTCCGGAGACTCATCGAGACCGTCAGCACAGTCCCATCGACCATCGCAGACTTGCCACTCCCTAACAGTTTGCTTTGCGCATTGGAATAGAGGATTGTTGTAGTCTCCGTAGCTGACACAGTTGTGCTCGTCCCTTCCGCTGTCGCAATCCAATCGTCCATCACAAATTCGCGTTTCGTTCAAGTAGAGATGACACTTCAGATCAGGACATCCTTCCTCGTCAGACCCATCCGGACAATCGACGATACCGTCGCATGCAAAGCCTCCACACCTTCTCGATTCCTTCTTCTCCAACAGCTTCTTTGTTGCACACGCAGCTTCATCCTCATCCGATCCATCCTTGCACTTCTTGTTTCCATTGCACAACTCGTCCGCATGCACACAGTTGTCATCGCAGACCAGAGCACACTCTTTGGCACATCCTCTTTCATCGGAAGCATCCTTGCAGTCCAACTCTCCGTCGCACCGTCGTCTCTTAGGAATACACTTTCCACTGTCGCATTGGAACTGCTCGTGAGTGCACATTCCCACTCCGACACAAGTGTCCGGTTCGTCTTCTCCGCCAGGGCAATCGTCTTCTCCGTCACAGTATGACTCCTTCGGAATGCACTGGCTGATCTGGTGAGTTGTCTGATTGACACACGCGAAGAAATCCGGCTGGCATTGCTTGATGTCACATTCCTTTTCGTCGGATCCATCATCGCAGTCATTCTTCTTATCACAAACTGACGTCATCGGAATGCATTTCTTTTTGTCTCCGCACTTGAACTGAGCTTCTGTGCACTCGAAACTCTCACAGAACTTTGGTTCTTCATCGTCTCCACGTGGGCAATCCTTGATTCCGTCACAAAGTCTGGATGCATAGAGACATTGAGCAGTGGCATTAGGAGAAGTCTTCGAGCAGACAAACTGTCCGGCATCGCACGGGAACGGGGGACACACTCCCTTGACGAAGTATCCTTCGTCTTCTCCGTCTCCACAGTCGTCTTGTCCATCACATCTCCACCACGGAGCAATGCATTTGTAGGTTTTTGTGCAGATGAAATCGTTGGGTTTGCATTCTGATTTGCAAGATCTTCCCTCAGAACGGAATCCTTGAGCACACATACACGTGAACTTCTCCGGAGCGCTGGATGGGATGCAGAGGTTGTCACAACGTGCTGGCTGGGAGCACGGGTGCTTCGCTGTTTTCAAACTTCCCAGTTTCTGCAGAGATGGATGGACGATCTTGAAACCCATCGGTCGGTAATGTTTGTCTTGGATCAGCACTTTCCGATGGTCCCCTGTGATCTTGTGAACTCTTTCGATAGTGTGATTATGCCAGTCACTCCAGTATATGTAATCCTCAAACACGGCCAGAGCAAAGATATGACGAACGTGATTCCGCAGCACCATTCTTCTCTTGGTACCATCGTAGTTGCAGGAGGCAATGTAGTCTCGATGAGCATCTCCGAAATACAAGCGTAGAGCTGGAGCATCCACGGCGAGAGCATTCGGCCAGCGGATTGTTCTGTCCTGGAGAATGACCTTCTCGTTGGATCCATCCATATCCATCCTTCCGACATGGGCTGATGCTCCCCAGTCCGTCCAGAAAAGCAGTGATTGCAGTGGATCCAGGACTATAGCCCTCGGATCATTCAACGGAGATCCCTTCAGAAGAATCCTGTTGAACCTTCCCTTCATATCACAAACAGCAATCGCATCGTGATTCCTGTCAGTGTAATAGATGTTCCTTCCGAGCCAATCAATAGCAATTCCGTCGATTCCCTTGGTCGGCAGTGAGTTGATCACTCGATAAGTGTTCGGTTGGTTGCTCATCGAAGTGATTCCTGCCTTGTTTCCATTGTGTGTCACATCGGTCCAGTAGATCAAATCACTCTTGATATCGTAGTCGAGAGCAACTCCATTCGTCAGATTCGAAAGAAGTGTTGCCTTGGCGTGTCCGTCGATGGTGAAAAGCTTCAGACGATGACCATAAACCATCAGAATCTCCGGCTCGATAGTGTCATTCCTTCGACAGTCTCTCTGATTTTCAGCGAGAAGGAATCCAGGAGCACAGAAGCATTGATGTCCGACATCCCGACGATCAATACAGAAGTGGGAGCAGTTGGCTTTCGGGCAGGACGGAGAACGGAGACACGAACTCTGATCGTAGGGGGACAGATGGTACCCTTCGTCGCATGAACAAGTCTCGAATCCGGCCCGTCGTTGGCAGTTCCAGGGTTGCTCACACGAGTTCCGGACCGAAGAACAGTTTCCTTGAGGGAGATGGCATTGCTCGTCGACTCTGAAAATACAAAGTTGGACAACCCTCTATTAGTTGAGACACTCACCCAGACATGCAATCTTTTATTCCGTCGCATAACTGATGTTCCTGTAGACATCCGATCGTTCCGTTCTTCAGCACACAAGACCATCCGTTAGGACACCCTCGTTTCGGTGGTTCGGAAAGCGAACAGAAGTCTACCCATTCATCAGATCCGTCGATACAATCCACAGAAGCATCGCAGAGACGATCCGAGTCGATGCACTGTCCACTGTTGCACATCCACTCATTCGGCTTGCACTGTCTATCCAAAGAAGCACAGTTCTCCTCATCGAACCCATCACTGCAATCCTTGACTCCATCGCAGAGAACTGCTGTCAGTTCGCATGCAACCACGCATGTCTCGTCAGAGCATCTCGATGGCACGTTAAAGCTTGTTTTTCCGATGCCGCAGTCGATTTCATCAGATCCCAGTGACTTTGCATTGTCCATGCAGTCATCAGTTCCATCGCACCTCCAGGCCATCGGAATGCATCTGTGATTGGTGCATCGGAACGTGGAGTTTCCACTGGCATCGCACTCGCTCTCACAAGCCTGCTCGTCATCTCCGCCCGGACAATCATTACTTCCATCGCACTTCTGCTCCAACGGAATGCACTTTTTCGAAGATTCACACTCGTATTCATAAGCAGTGCACATCTTCGGAGGACATCCTTTCTCATCCGATCCATCAGCACAGTCTGGCTGACCATCACATCTCCAGCGCATCGGCATGCAGGTTCTGGTGGCCTGACAAGCAAATTGAGTTTTCGATTCGCACATTTTCGGAGGAGAAACGATTGCACCATCAGAATCGAACTCCACGTAGCAATCCAACTCGTCCCATCCGTCGAAGCAGTCGTTACGACCGTCACATTTCCAGGTTGGAGAGATGCATTGAGACGTCGTCGCACAATTGATAAGTCCTGTCATCCCAAACTCGTGAAGTTCCGAACAGTTTCTGAACGGGCATCCGATCTCGTCACTGGCGTCATTGCAGTCCTGAGCGTGATCACAACGAGCTCTGAGTGGGATACAAGCTCCCGAAGTGCACTGGAATTCCTCCGCACTGCAGGTACAGTTGGACTCGTCGGCGTAGTTGGCACAATCGTTGACTCGGTTGCACCTCTTCTGCTCTGGAATGCACAGTCCGTTTCCACATGCGAAGTATCCAGGTCGACAGGTACGGGTGGAGCAGTAGATGGTATCCTCGTCGTCGTGAATCGGACAGTCATTGTAGCCATCACAAGTCTCATCGTAGGGAATGCACATATCGGAATGCATACACTTGAACTCGTTCTCAGCACATTTCTTGTCGTTCAGCTCTCCAGTGCAAGTCCTGTTATCTTCATTCAGTCGCCTCTCTCCGTTGCAAGCACACGTCGGTTGCCCATCTGCCGTCAGTCTACAGTAATCCTCGCACTTCAGCTCGTTCCCAGCACATGCATCAGTCGTACAGTATTCTCTGTCGACGTCAACAATCACTAACCCAATCGGAACTTCTATCGTCCGACTGATGGTCCGATTATCGTTTCCAGTAAACTTATTCACAGAGCCAACTGACCGGCTTACCCAATCGGTGAAGTAGATCTCATCTTCGAACACTGCCAGTTCAAATGGATGAATTGACGGAATATCTGTGCTGGAGGTGACCAACTCTCTGTGGGAACCATCGTAATCACATCGGGAAACCTTGAAATCCTTCGCGTCCGAGAAGTACAACTTCTCTGTGTCGATGTCCAAAGCGAGTCCTCGGATGTCTTGCAGATCCTCTTGCACTACCATTTCTCTTTTGAATCCACTGTAGGATACCCGTTCGATGACAGCTCCAGTGACAGCATTGTTCGTGAAGAAGAGGAGCATTCGGCACGGATGAACGACGATGTTCCGTGGACGATCACGGACTGTTAGTGTCAGCACGATGCGCGGCTCAGTCGGATAGACTTCCAAGTTATTGTCAGCCACGTCGATTCTCCAGATGCTTGCAGGATTCATCCGAACAAAGTAGAGTTCTCTGTGCACCTCGTCGTAAGCCATTCCGGACACTGAACCGACGTCTTCGGCAATGACAACACATCCGGTTCCGTCGAAGTTGACAGCGGAGATTCTGTTCTTGTCGAAATCGGCAGAATAGATTCTTCCTCTTCCAGCGTCTGCAGTCACTGCTCCCATTTTAGAGAAGGAACAGCTATCAGAAGCGATTTGTCTATTGGGAGGAGCCAGGTCACCAGCGTGAGGAGATGCGAATTCGATGCCACGGAAGCGTGTGAAGGCGAGGAACGCACGGCTGGGAACACAGGTTCCGTCATCACCGAGCACAGAATGGATGCAGACGCATTGCTTCTTGATGGTCGACTTGGATGGAGTTGTGATGCAGAGATGTTCACAGCCTCCGTTGTTGTTGGAGCACGCTGTGAACAGGACAGAGTTTTTGATGTCCATCACGTCCAGATCAACCACTCGCAACTTCTGTCGAGGTGTTATCTTGGTTACAGAATCCACAAGTGCAAATGTGTTGTTGCGTTGCCGGACACTTCTGACGATGCTTCCAGACGAGTTGAACTTGTCGAAGAAGAACATTTCATCGCCGTTGAACACGAAACTGATAGTTTCCCCGAGTCCTTGAGCTTTGAAAGCAGATACCCATCGTTGCTCGTTCTCTCCGTTATAATCCACACAATCCACAGCTGATCTTTCCGAATCCACGTAGCACAGACGAGATCTATCTTCGTCGACTGCGATGGCAGAAATTCCCTTCTTCGGAACAATGCATTTCACATCACTGCCGTCGTAGTTGGCCGATTTGATACAACTTGCACTTGCCCAGAATAGCTTTCTGAAAATATGGATCAGTTAAATTCTCGGAAGGTTCTGCTTACCCTTTCGGAGGATCAACGGCTATCTCGTACGGAACCTTCTCTTCGTCTTCCACAATCACTGCATGCATTCCTTCCTTGTATCTGTCTGGATCCAGAATAACGATAATTCCTTTGGCTGCCATTGACTCTCTCGCAGAAATCAGCAGGTATCCGGTCACTCTGTCCAGTGTCACTGCTGCAATACGATGCGAGTTCGTCGAGTAGATCATGTAAGCGAAGGATCCATTGGTTGCACACTTCCAGACTTCGCTGGATCGAGTCACCACATAAACCTGCAACAGTTCTTGTTCAATTCTCTCTCACGATCTCATTCTTACCAGATCTTTCTTTGCATCGGCCACTATCCTCACGATCCTCTTCTTTCCGATTTCGTTGTGAAGACTGTGTGCTTTCATGAGCTGGTTCATCTTACCACTCTTCGGATCCTTATACCAACCGACCGAACGAAGAGCTCCATCGTCAGTGGCGAAGAAGATCCTCTTGGCCGGAGATCGGCATTTCCCGTTTTCCATAAAGAATCCTTGTGAGCACACGCACTCAAACTTGTCCTTCAAACTGCTCAGACACAGTGAATCACAAGATTTGCAGGCTTCGGGAGTGAGCACGACAGCTCCGGCACCAGTGGGAACGATGGACAGGAAGAACTTGTCGGAGCTGAGGACTGGAATCTGAGTTACTTTGCCTTTCCAAGTAGCCTTCAATCCTCTCAATTTCAGACTTCGAATAGTTGTCTGATTGGTGATTCCAAGGTATCCTCCAATAAGAAGTTCTCCGTTCTTGTCCACGGCAATAGAGGAAACATTGCCGGCACCTCCAGGAATTTCCAGTTCCTTAGCTGTCTCGATCGAGGGGTTATACGCAATGACACGTCCTTCAGAGATCCAGTAGAGGCGATTAGACTGATAATCAGCGATTGGGTTGAACACCTTCTCCAGCAGAGTCGCGTTGATCTTCAGCTTCGTAGGTTTATCACCTGCAGCAGTCATTGCGAACATTGAAGGAGGCTTTGTTGAGTCGTCGAACCAGTACACTTTCTTAGTCGTATTCGAGTACACAATGTCCCTTGGCTGTTTCATTCCGGCCAGCATGCTCGTCTCGACCAGAACTCTTCTTGCCTTCCCATCAGCACTCATTACTTCAACTCTTCCGATTCCATCCGAAGCGATTGTGACGTACGTGTTTCCAGTAACGGGGTCGATAGTCATTCCAGTGGTTTCAATCATATCACTGCCAGCTGCCAAATACTCATCTTCGGCAGGTCCGGTCAGATTGACGATGGCAATGTGAGCGAATTGAGAGTCGAGCACGAAGAGGCGATTGTTGAAGGTAGAGACTGCTCGGATGAGTTCGAATCGCTCGCCGGCGACGACTGGGAATGCGTATTTATGAGGAGGCTCCGTGGAGAAGCCACGGACAGCTCTTTTGGTGGTAATCAGAAGACTATAACTGATATCAACGCATCCACCATCATCAGTCTCCATTTGCAGGTTAGTGCACTGACATGCGGCTTTGTTCTTTCCATTGAGCACGCACATTCCGTTGCATTTGAATCCGTCGCAAAGGTTCTTCAACTGTCTCTTCTGTCTCGATCGGTGCACGATTTTGATAGAGAATGGTTGATTTGAAACTCTTTCGATGACTGATACGTTTCCTCCAACCCATTTATCCGTTTTACAGATTGTGTTGGTCCGCCAGTCGGAGAAGTACACGTGCCCCTCGTAGATATCGATTCCAAACGCATGTCCGACTCTTTCGGCGTCTCGGAACACAACTCTGTGATCCTGTCCATCGTAGGATATTGTGTGGATCGAATCGAACTTGGCATCCACCCAATAAACTCTCTTTGCAATCGGGTCCAGAGATATTCCATTCGGCCAACCGGCTTGCGATATGTCTCGAATCTTCCAGATGACGACTCGGTCCTTTCCTGCCAGAGTGGCTCTCTCGACCCTCGGTTTCGACTCCTCCCAGTCAGTCCAGAACATGATTCCCTCGCCTGCATCGATAGCCAGAGCTCTTGCATGTCCCATGCTCTCACTGACTACTGTACCTCGTTGACGTCCATCTTCTGAGGCAACCTGGATGGAATGGAGAGTGCTGTCGATCCAGTAGATGTTTCCAGTCACCCAGTCAACTGCCAATCCCTCCGCATTGAACACTCCAACCGAAACTATCGTCCTCTGGTACATGAGACTTCTTTGCTCAATCAGTCCTCCGTAGATCTTGTCAGAAGTCAAATCCGACCAGTAGATAGACACGGATCCGTTCTGATTGTACTTGAAGTCCAGGGCTATTGCGTTGACGAGACGAGAGATCAACGGAGTGCTTCCCGGTTGTTTCGACTGAACCATTCGGATCTCGTGTCGGTTCGTATAGATCAAGAACGGCTTCTGGGGGTCATTCGAGTTACACGAGAACTTATCGGCATTCAGAGTGAATCCATCCTCGCAGTAGCAGTAATGATGGGATCCGTGGGGAATGCAGAGCTGGGAGCACTGTCCGAAACGACACGGATCTTCCTTTATGCACGTGAGACCATCCTTGTCGAGGTAGTGGTTATCAGGACATGAACAGTGCAGACCGGCTGGAGATTTATGGCACCCATGGGAACATTCAGAGTCACCGAAGGTAGTGCAGTTGAAGGTGCACATGATCCCTTCGTCGTCTCCTTCTTCACAATCCGATTTCCCGTCACACAACATCTTATCAGAGATGCATTGAAAGTTCGGTCCAGCACACCTGTACATCGGAAGTTGGCATCGGTGTTCAGCAGCATCCATGCGAACGTGAGTACAGTGTGACTCATCAGAATTATCGCCACAGTCATCAACTCCATCACATTCGAGTTGTTTCGAAATGCATTTCTTTCCGTTTCTGCAGCTCAGGTGTGTCGTGCTGTTGCACAGAGATGCGGGACATTCCGTCTCGTCTTCGCCAGTCAGACAATCGGCGAATCCATCGCACAACTGGAAGCTTCGGAGGCACTTTCCATCTGCACACATGAACTGATTGGACCGTGCGCACTCCGACTGCTCCCCCTTGCAGAACTCGTCGGATTCGTCGCTTCCGTCGTCGCAGTCACCCACTCCATCACATCTGTATATCAGATCGAGACACGCAGACTTCTCTCCGGCACATTTGAATTCTCTTCCTTTGATGCAGTACTCTTCCTCGCAATGGGCTTCATCGAGTCCATCCAGACACTGTTTTCTTCCGTCGCAAACTTGGCTCTGCGGAATGCAGAGACCGGTTCCGCATCGGAACTCGTGCATGTCACACATCTTCTTCTTTGGGCAGTCTTTCTCATCAGAACCATCCACGCAGTCATGCACCCCATTGCAACGTTTCGACTTGCTGATACATGTCGTGTTGGAACACCGGAACTGACTGTCGGAGCACTTCACGACGGGAGCATTCTTGCACGTCTTCTCAGACTCATCGGCTCCGTCGTAGCAATCAGACTTTCCGTCACAAAGGAACTGCATTGGAAGACAAGTAGTTCCGTCGCACTGGAATTTGTTGCCGACGCATTTGTAGTCTTCTAAAAAGGAATATTGTGATTAGAATCAACTCGTGATCAACTCACTGCAAGCCCCGTTCGGATCCTCGTCACTGCCGTCTCCACAGTCGTCGTCTCCGTCACACAGACTTCCCTTCGCAATGCACTTCTTGCTGACCAGACACGTGAAGTTCATCTCACTGTCACATGCGAACGGATCAACCCATTTGTCATCCTTGACACATTTCCCATTCGTGGTCACTTTCATTCCGTCCGCACATGCACACTTCACCGGCTCACAACCAACTGATCCTTTGCAGCTGCTCGCGAAGCAGAAGTGCTCGCAGTTGTTGGAAGAAGTCGAGCAAGGTGACGTTGCTGAAAAACGGGATTTGTGTTATGAATAAATTGAATAACTTACTTTTAGGGAAACTAGTTTTGAAGACACTGAGCTCGAAAATGGTGGCCGAGTACTGGAAGATCTCTTGAACGTTGTCTGGGAAATCCACTTTCACCCTCTTCACAGTGCCTTTCTTGAATTCAGAGAAGAAGATGTGGTTGTCGAAGTACGCGAGACCGTATGGATGCGTTAACTGAAACAAGCTGACTGGAATCAATCGATAAGTGATAACCCACTTTGTCGGCCCCTTGCACCAGAACTTCTCTATCAGCTCCGTTCCATCTGATCCTCTCAATCACGTTTCTGTAAGCATCACACCAGTACAAAAAGTCGTTTTTGAGATCCAGAGTCAGTCCATTGATCCACATGGCATTCTTGGAAACGAGAGTCTAAAATGTAATGTTTATGACACGTGAGACATCAGAATCCTCACTTTTCTCTCAGTCCCGTCGAGTTTCGACCGTTCAATCATTGCCGGAAGACCTTTTCCATCCCGATTGTCTTCACTCCAACTGCCCCAGAACAAGTAACTCTTTCCGATGTGAATGGCAATTGATCTCGGATTGCTCATGTTGCCATGGACAATGATCTTCTGAATCGACAAGTCGGATAATCTTGCAACTGTTATCATCTTTCTCGTCTGATCAGTCATGTATAGATTGTCCGAAGTATAATCATACGCCATTCCCTCGCAGTTATGAACTCCCAGAAGTCCCTGAACTGTGTAGTTGGAGCCGTCGAGTTTCTGAGTGATCAAGGAGTGTCTCTTCAGATCGAACATCAGCAATCTCTGTCCTTTCGGATCAAACGTCAGGGCACTTGGTCTTTTGACTGCGAGAATATCAGAAACTCCAATCTCTTCCGTTTTGTACTCCTTGTCAAACCCGAGAATCTTGATTCTGGAAGGTCTCAGTTGTGCCAACACCAGAAGTTCCTTGTCTTTGAGACCGGCAGCTTCTGCTTCCGAACATTTGTTCTCTTTCTGCACCAGACCGTCTCTACACAGACAAGCAGTCGTTTTCTCCATGCTTCCGATGCAGATATCATCACAGGAAGCAAGTTTACAGACGTTCTTGCCCTTGTTCTTCCATGTGTGCTCGTTCTTCCGGAAGTGAATCACTTGGACTACTGGCTTGTTGGTCCCTCCGTTGGACGGAGGTGTCATCTCTTGCCACTTCTTCATCTCTGGATTCAGAACATCGATAAGGAAAACTCGGTAGTCTTTGAGAACAAGAATGAGCTTTCCCTCTGCATAATCCATAGATCGGATCTGATTGGCAATCCGTTCACTGACGACAATCCTTGAGTGATTTCCGTGATAATCGACTGATCTGATTGTCTTTGCACCGCTGTCCACGTAGTACATCGTTTCGGTGAAAGGATCTATTGCCATGGCAGGAGCAGCAACCGGCTGAGCAGTCAGTCTCGTCCTTTCTCTCGAGGCGACGTCGATTCTCCAGATTCCTTGATGGAAGTAATCACTGTCACTCACGAAGAGCTGTCCATTCACGTCATCGTAAGACACGTCCTGGATAGTTCCCGTGTCTCCGCCAGCCGCAAATGTGTGGCACTTGGAGATCCGAACACTGTCGTGCTTGCAAATGAAGATGTAGTACGTGGCGTCGGTGAAGATCCAATTGTTGCCGAGGTTGTCGAAACGGATCATGTTGATGGCGGACAAATCGAAGTCAACAGCATAGGATTTGGTCGATGGCTCGGAGCCTTCTACGTTTCCACAGGTTATGTAACTCGCGTTGGCTGTCGGTGTTTCCGTGAGACAAAGTACTGGAGCAGTGGCTTCTGGGAAGTCCGGATGCTGGAAGACCATAGTCAGGGCTCCAGGTTTTCCGAGTGGGCGGGGCATGCTCGAGAAGCTCTTCATCGAGTTGTTCCGGATGACGTAGAGCTGTTGTTTCGTGAGGATTGCGATGTTTGGATTGTAAGCTGAAATGACTAATCAGTTTGTGATAAGAGGAAGTGTCTTACCATCTTTACTCTCAACACAATGTGTTCCATTGACGAGGAAGAGTCGTGGATCCAAGCAGGAACATGTGAATGATCCGTTTTGGTTATCAGAGCATTGCTGACTGCACACGGGTGTCAAACCTGAAGATTAGTGTATTTTGCTTATCGGCCAAATAGTCAACTTACCAATGTTAGCCTTATCACAGTGATTGATGAATTCACACTTGCCCTCCTGATTCAGGAACTTGTTCGCAGGACAGTAGCACTTGATTCCGTCGACAGTCATCGCTGCCCCGTACTCGCACTTCTCCGCAGTCTTCGGATCTTCCACGTGGCACATCGAATGCTCATCGGAGCCATCGGAACAGTCCAGTTTCCCGTCACAAAACTTGAAAAGAGAAACACAGTGAGGTGTCTTTGCACACGGATACTCGTTAAAGTCGCACTTCAGAGGTTGTTTGCCTGAATGAAAACGTCGAGAAGAAGCTGGAATCAGATGCACTCACAAATCTCGGGAGACTCGTCCGAAAGATCTCTTTCTCCGTCCGGAAGCCGTCCACAGTCGTTTTGCCCGTCACAGACGTACCCACGTGGCAGACATTTACCCGTTTGACAGACAAACTCGTTTTCTAGACATGTTCTTTCTGGAAATTTGGTGATAAGGGGAAACGTTTATCAACTGCTTACCACAGGTGTTTGGCTCGTCTGATTTATCAGCGCAGTCCGGATATCCGTCGCAATACCACTGCTCTGGATAACACTTCGGACCGGAGTCCGTCGTCGAGTCGCATTCTCGCATCGGAGCCATACATGGTGGATATGAGGGACGGCTTTCTGGAGATAGAACATCACAAAGGACCTTTTCAGAGGCTTCTTACCATCTTCAGAAGACTCTGTACCATAGGCTAAGTTAGTGGTGGCACCCAGAAGGGCGAGAGTAATAACTAAAAAACGCGTGGAGAACATCGGGGAATGTGCACCACCTTCATGGAGAGCCGGTATGAACAGGTTCCGCTGAAAGAAGAAATATGACGTAGAAGAGGAAAAGAAAGGAAAGGGACTAATTCGATACGATAGAATCTGGTACTAATTGCCATTTCACTTCAATTTCTCGCGGTTCGAATGTTTTGTTGATTGGGGGTGGAAAGGGGGGAGAGAAGAGAGGAGAAATCGAAACATTCGAGTGAACAAGTGAACGAAGACGGATGAAAATGGGAGGAAGACGAAGGCGAGAGGAGCAGAAGAAGGAGGCGGAAGGAGGAGCCGAATGCAATAAACAAAATTATATTGGGGACACGCGGACGACTCGGCATTCATTCCATATTGAGGTTGACTCAGAAAAGAAAGAGATTAGAGGGGGTAGAGAAAGAGAGAAGGATTCTACTGTAAGGCAATCAAACTGATTGGGAAGAGAAGTTTGCAAAAGTGTCGGAGGAGGTGAATAGACACTTTGGAGCGGCACAGTCAAACGAGACGCGGTCGTTGGGAAGAGTAATGTTTTTAGGGCAGGGAGAGAGGGCAAACAGGTACAGACGATGGCGCGGCGGAAGAATGCCACCCAGAGAGGTATCAAAAGGAGACCGAGAGGTGTGATAAGAGGACGATAACCTTTTGAGGGGACATGGAGACGCTTTCAAATGAAGTGCAGGGAGTCAGAAATGCAAGGAGCGGGTTGGGAGAACTCTTCTGGAATCTCTGTTAATTCTAAGGTTTTGTACAATAAGGGAACAAGTATCCAGTTAATGAAATGAAACGTTGGGCACGAGTCTTATGCCTCGGTCCACCCATCCATCCATATTTTTCTTTTTTCCGACTCGTCGAGGTGCCAGATCCAGACCACATGGAGACCGAAACGAGCGACGAAAAAGAGTAAGTACCCCATAAAACTGGAGACATTCCCCGCCGTCTTGACGCCGCCACCGAAGAAAAATGAACGGAAGAAGCGGGATATGGGCGGGAGAGTGCGTGACGGCGGATGGAGGGGAGCGAGGAAATATTGGACTGAGCCGCAGAACGCGGCACTTTATCAAGGGCGCAGCGGGAGATTTACGACTTTGAGAGTGGATTGTACTAGTTGGAAAAAGAACTGGGATCTCGTGGGTTCCATGAATACATCCTCTCTTTCTCGAAATCTCTCTCTCTCTCTCAAACTTTCATTCTTTAGGCCCATAACAAAAAAGACATTAGAGAGTGGCGATGCGGAAGTACGCAGACATGTAGAAATCGACAGAAAAGTTGAATAGGAAGCGAGGGAGCGGAGACGCAGACACGAAACGGAGGTCAGTTCGAAGAATGGGCGAACAAGAGAAAAGTTGGAAAAAAGGTTTTGATGGCGGTTTCCGAGGAGCCGGCGGCGCCTTCGCTCTGACCGCTCCAGGGGGTCTTTCTCTCTCGGGTTCTCCCTCACTGTCTATCTCTCCTTCTATCCCTATCTCTTCTCTTAAAGTGACCTCGCCGTGTCTGGTGTGAAGAATATTTCAAATGTCTTGTTCTGCAAGTTGTCTGATAGATTAGTAGGCCGGTGGCCAGTTGGAAGGACTTTGCACAATCGATACTAGCTGGTGTGTTCTGATTACAACGCAGGGGTCATGTGAGAGAAGTGCTATCAGAAATAAAAGAACGGGCCGACGGGGCAGGAGGTCATTGCTGATAAATGGTCTTTTCGAGAAGAAATGATAAACGGTGTGAAATTTGACACAGTGCAGTGATAAGTGTATTTGGATACAGTAATCCTCTGGAGCACTCTGCGAGGTTCTCACCAACTAACAAAGACTTTCAGGAGAAGCTACAATTGTAAAGTCAAAGAAAAAAGTGGTTCATGCTCAGACTAGCTTTAGGTCCAAAAAATCAACAATCTTTTGAAAATTCCAAAAAAGGACCTCCCTTCCTTTTGAGTGAACCGCCTCTTTCTCACCGCCACCATTACCAAGTGCCTCTCTTGAAACTTCAGTTCTCTTCCTTTTCAGTTCTCATTTTCGGATAAGCTTTGAAAACAAAGAGGACGTGTTGCTGTAGTGTGTGCCAGCCGTGGACAGACATAATCCGAGGAGCACTCGAGAAAGAAAGCGCGAGAGAATGGGACCATAATTGGGTGAGGAGGCGGCGGCGACGGCGACGAAGGATTAGGAAAGGAGCACCGAAGCGGGGCGGTTCCGTCAGCCATCCTGATGGAAATCGAATCGAATCGAGTCGAGAAAATGATGATTGGACATGAGTGAGTATGGGTGAGAGTGCACGAGAGACGGACACAAAAAAGAGACGACGTGTCTGCGTGTCCGTCGGATCGTGTGCTCTCTTGGAGAGGCCGATCAAGTCTGAAGAACATTGGAGGGATGCCACCTGGTTGAGTGATCGAGAGGTGCTACGAGTGAGTTCTGGGAGGAAGTGAAAAAGAAGAAGGTTCTGGAAGCATTGTCTACAGAATTAGAATGAACTGGAGGGGAACGTGAAATTGGCGAGTCCGGGAGACAACTTCACTTGACTGGTTCTCGTTTTCTCGAGTTTACATGCGGGATTAGCTTGGGTTCTAGAAGAAGAAGGTATCACATGAAAGGGACATTCGAGAGGGTGTCGGGGGATCAACTTCTCCTAATTATCCAATGTTTGTTTCGGTGTTTCCGGAACGGTCAACAGAGAAGGTGACACACTTCTCTTGGCAAATAAACAGTTTCTGCACGTGGAAACTGACCGAAGAACGGAATGGTGAGAAACAGTTTTTGAGGGAAACGACGAGAAGGTCGAATGATGGATGCACACGCCGGATGGCCGAAATGACGGCAGATGGTACCGGCACTCGGAGACGCAGACGCCGAGAGAGTGCGCGATGTTGCGGATGAAGGGACGGCTCAGGAAGCGAAGAAGACACGTACCTCTGGGATAAACAACAACAAAAACACGGCTTGTTTACTCTGGAATCCGTAGGAACTTGAGAATTCAGGATGGGTTGAGTGAACGGATAGAGAGAGCAGGACAAGAAGGACGAGTGCTTCAGAAGCTGACCTTGAGGCATGTGGCACTTGCAAATGTGACAACATGTGTCGTCATGATCACGTATTGGAATAAATCAAGTGGACACTCATGCCGTAATTAGAGGCTAAGACGACGGGCGTCCCAGGTTCGACAGCTATTTGCTTTTCGATTCAAAAGTTCCATTACTGTAAGGACAGATTGTGATCGTAATACGACTTTCATTGGAGTGCCTGCTGCGGGGTTTTTTATTTTTTCCATTTCAAAATTGCCTTTTCCCCGTGTGCACTTACGCAATATCGCCTTCACACAGCTATGACTCAGAATGATTTGCAGACCGGTGGCAGAGTTTGCATGACAAAAGAACACAATGTACAGATCCATTCATTTGTAAATCGGGGTGCGAGAATAAATAAGTGGGATGCCTACTGCTCGTGTTCAGATTTAAAGTTTCTCCACAACGGCTTCAGGAATTCAGAAGCTTCGAATATCGTGGCGTTCGCGTAGATGAGGTGGACAAGATTGATTCCGTCAATCTTCAGAACTTTTCGATTGAATTCTCCGACTTCTGTAGTGCTTATCGGGGTATCACCGGTGCAGGTCAGGATTCTGGAGATGAATGACATTTGATGGTGGACGGTGAATCGGAACAGGAACATGAAGATGTCGAGGATGGAGAGAACGGCAAGGACCAGATACCACCACCAGAGGGCGATGAACATCTTCTCGTTGAACATGTTCACCTGAACTTTCATTTCCAGGATGATACTGATTTACAGTTCTTTACCATAAGTACACACTGAAGTGACCAATTGTTTACATAACCCAGTTCTCTGACTTGGAAGTCACAGAATGTTACTCTCGGAAAGGTTCCACTCTCTTGCCACTGCCGTCCTTGGAGCAGATCCCGTGTGACGGTCCATCCGTAGAAGGGACCCAGTCCCATGAAGTAATCCATGAATCCCATTGAAACAAGAATCATGACAGTCGCCAACAGCTTTGTAGTCAGCAGACAAACTGTCAATCTCGACCCCCAGAACTCTCCGTTGGCTGCAAATGAATCGTTTGCCTGCCTGATAAGATCACTAATCACCTTTATTTCCCATGAACTTTTTCTTCTTGTACTCCATCTGTTTTCTCTTTTTTTCAATGTCATCGTCCTCTCCTTCAAATCCAAATTGAGCATTTTTTCTCAGATGGGAAGTCACGATAGAGATGTTGATTCCGATAACAGATTGGAGAGCCAGCCAGATAAGTCTCGGAATGTAAAGAGCCAAAGCCAACCCGAAAAGGATGAAGGGGACCCACTGGAAGGAGAAGCATTGGATGGGACGACTGGAGGGACCCGACCTGATAATATCTGAGTTCCTTGTTTTCTCTGGTGCCTCCCGGAGGAAGATTCGTCTCGTTCATGCCAACGTAATACGTGTTCTCAATCAGACAATACGTCTCCGCATAGTCCTCCCAGCCACCTTTAAACTGCTTCGGAAGCCAGCACTGTATGCTCTGACCAACGTACTGCTTTGCCATTATGAATAATGCACATGCGAGGAGTACGCCTACTGTGGCAAAGTATCGAAGTCTGGAATCTCTGAGTACTGTGATAGGATCAGCAGACGAGCTCACCTGTCGATAGCATCCGAATCGTACGTCGGTGTTATCTGCTTTTTATAGAATCCCGTATCAAGTTTCAACATCATCTAGAAAATTAGATGTGAACAAGTAAAAACATAGGAAGACGAATAAGATATACGAATATGGAACTGATCCAAATAACATTTGATAAAGAATAGAGATTATTCAGAACAAAAAAACAATTTTATAAATTACAATCAATTATCGCTATTTGAAAGTCATGAAAGTTGGTCGCTTTCACTGTCGATTGAAGCATGAGGGGCGAGAGCTGAAATCAGAGGGAACTATGTCTTTGCTGGGATCGGATTACTTGGATAGTTCTCCATGAACTCTTCTAGAACCATGCTCTCGCTATGGAACAGACTGGAAGCCCCTGAACACAACTGGTCAGTGCTTTCCCTTTCCCCGGTTGCCCTTCTAGACTTCTCCCCCCTTCACTTACCGAGTATTATTGTTCTTCAGTTGGTGTGTTCACATTGGATGTATCTGAAAAGAGAAGGGGAGGTCTAGAAGAGAAACGAGAGAAACTCACTGCCGACCGAGATGTTGTAGATCTTCTTCATGAGTTCTTCCGAATTCAGACGGCCGCTGTTCGAGTCGAGGAGGCGCAGGAAGAGGACGCCGTCGTCGTGGAGCACGTTGTGGTACAGCTCGTTGGCTATTTCCGGAGAATGGTCAATTCCTTCTTGGGTCTGAAAGTAAGATCATGGAACTCTGAAATTCAACTAGGTCAAACCAGCAGATCAAGAATGAATCCGATTCTCGACTGCTTGTCAAATCTTCTCCAGACCCAGACAATGAAGTCGAAAGTGGTGGTAACGAGAAGGAAAGCAAACCAGAACCAGAGGAAGATGAAGATCTTCTCGTTGAACATGTTGACCATCAGCACGCATTGCAGACTCCAGTGGTGCACGTTTCCGAGTTCTCTGACGTTGATGTCGCAGAAGGAGACTCTCGGGAAGTGACCGCTCTCTTGCCAGTGTCTCCCGTGGAACATGTCCCAGAAGATACCCCAACCCCAGAAGGTGTAGGCTGTGTTGAGGAACGAATTGAGGAGGAAGAACTGAAGTATGACGTTGATGAGAATCAGAAGCTTCATGACGAGGTAGCAGTTGAAGATGCGCGATCCACTGTGTCCCTTCTGCTGCTCCGTTCGCCAGTTCACAAGAGCTACTTGCTCCAGAGCATTGTCAGCACTCTCCAGCTGTTTCCCGTTCTTCCTGGCAGCAGTGATCATATCAGCGATTGTCAGTCCACTGTAGGAAGGAAAGATGATCCAATAGGCTCTCGGGATGCAGAAGAACAGAGCCTGGATGATCAGCAGAAAGGGCACCCACTGGTAGTAGATCATCTCCTTGTCCTCTCTGGTGTCCGCTGCCGGCAAGTTGGAGTCTTGCATGGGCACAAAGTACGTATTCTCGATGAAGCAGTACTGCTCTGCAAACGACTCCCAGCCGTCGTTGAATTGATTCGGAGTCCAGCATTGCATTGGCTCTCCAACATAGTTTTTGGCGAACAAAAGGAGCGAGAATCCGATTAGAATCGAGGTGGTTATCACGTAGTTCAGTCTGGAATAAGAATTAAATAGATGAAGACAACAAGTGAGTTACCTGTCAATGGCGGAGTCGTCGTGGTCCGAGAGCTTGCTGACGGTCTCCGCATAGTGCTTGATGTTGCTTAACATCCTCGGCAACCCTGAAATGAGAGTGAATGGTCACAACAAGTGCACAAGATAAGGAGGATGGCACTGCGCGGCACTAATGAGGACCTGATAACGAAAGGATACAGGAAGAAGAACGGAAACATGCACATTAGAGAATAAGGAGAAACTGATACGGAGTTTAGAGCGTTGGTGTGAAGAATTTAGACACTATGATTCAGAAACAAACATTTAGAACAACTACTTCTTATCAAGTGACTCATGGAACTATTTTGAATATTCAGTCATTTTATTCAAGACAGTTTTGAGCTCAAGCTGATTTTTGATTAGATTATTTGGTTCTCCGTTCGAAACTTCTGGATTATTCAAACTTTGAGCAGTCCACCCTTGAGAAAAGCGAAGAACTGTACTGCTCTCGCGCCGTTTCCACTCGCGGCATGCCGTACCCAAACTTCGCTGATAACCCGATTCCAACTCCTTTGTCTCGATGTCTGCACCTCCACCTCCCACACACTCTCTCACTGAGTCATTGTCCATAACTGCTGATAATGAAAGTGAGAATAGCGGAGAGAGAGTACGGCCCGAAATATTATTGTGTGCTCCTTCTCCCCTCCATTACAGTTTCATTCGGTTTCAGGTGATGGATCAGATCATCGAACTAGTGACAAAGTACACCGACAAGCGGCACGAAGACGACTTCGTCGACCGTCTCAACTTCCAGTACACCTCCTATGTCTTTGCTCTCTCGGCACTGATCATCGGCTACAATGTGAGTGATTTTCTCCCAGACAGAACATCAGAAAATCTTCCAGACCTACTTCGGAACGGCCATTTCCTGCTGGACACCTGCAGAGTTCAAAAAAGGATGGGTCGAGTACACAAGGGACTACTGTCTCATTGAAAATACGTACTATGTCCCAATAGAAGATCCCAACATGCCTCCAGAGAGATATCGTGAAGACAAGGAGCTGACCTACTACCAGTGGGTGCAGTTCATCCTCGTCTTCCTCGCCTTCCTTTTCTACCTTCCGTACGTCTTCTGGAGCACTGTCAACTGGTGGTCGGGACTTCAAGTGAAGGCCGTCGTCGATGCTGCCTGCAAATTGAGCAAGACCGACGTGAAGAGCCGGACAACTCAAATCGAGAAGATCGCGAGTCATCTGAAGAAGTTCATTGACCGGCAGGGAAGAAGAAGTCCGATTCCGTTCGTCCCGAATGCAATTGGCAGGAACTGGGTGGCTATCAACTACCTGCTGACAAAGACCTTGTTTGTTCTGAATCTGATGGCTCAGATGGTCCTGATCCACGTCTTCTTGGGTTTCGACCTCGATGACTTTTTGAGTGAGTTGAGCTAAGAAACTGAATGTAATGTACATTTTCAGGTCTCCGTGTTGGATTCGGTAGCAACTGGATCGCCAATGGTATCTTCCCGAGACAGACAATGTGTGACTTCGAAGTCCGCAAGAAGGGAAGCATCCAGAAGTACAGTGTGCAGTGTGTCCTCTCCATGAACATGCTCAACGAGAAGATCTTCCTGGCCCTGTTCTACTGGCTTCTTGCTCTTCTCGTCCTCACCATCTACAACCTGATCTCTTCTCTCGATCACTTCTTCCGTTCCTCTTCCCGCCAAGCATTTGTCAGCCGAATGCTCAGTGCTGGAGGTCACGGAGCCACAGACGATGACAATCAGAGCAATCCAGAAGAGAAAGTCCCGCTCGTGGAGAGGCCCACCACCTACACGGTAGCCAGATCTTCCGATTCTCTTTCCAACAGAATCTTTTTCAGAACGACTACAATCGTATCCTGTCCATCAACCCAGACATCGTCGTCGTTCTTCATCTGATCGCCAAGAATGCCGGAGACAACGTTTGCCAGAGTGTCGTCAACGTTTTGTTCCAGAAGCTTTCCGAGAAATCTCAATAATCTATAGTTAACACTTGAGCTGAATATGTATTATTTTCTAAATATGTTTCTGATAAATTATGGATCTTGAACTTTTCTTCTGCAAACAAAACATTTCAGAAGCATCTACCGCCCGCGTTTATACTGCAGACAGCTCTGTTGGTTCAGCCGTCGGTCCGTCAGTCACCTCGGATAACAAACTGACCGTTCAGCCTCCCCAACTGACTCGTTTTCAAATTATATAGGTCATTTTTATACCACAATGCATTGTATTCTCTCCATATTAGTTCTGCTTTCCACTACAGTATCCCCGTTACTCCCAACTGCTCCAGGAATAG
This sequence comes from Caenorhabditis becei, assembly GCA_900536315.3. Lineage (NCBI taxonomy): Eukaryota > Metazoa > Nematoda > Chromadorea > Rhabditida > Rhabditidae > Caenorhabditis > Caenorhabditis becei. Next base: position 624,732 of record LR539298.1, read on the forward strand.
GTATGATCATTGAGTCTTCGTGCCATAACGATGTTCTTCAGAATACCGAGTTTGCTGCCAGGTCGGCACCAAGTCCGAAAACTGCACTTCGTTCCCGGAACCCCGAGACATGATCGGCGTCGCGTGCTGTGGCAGCCAGGTGTACAACACTTCGACTATGCTCTGCTGCGACGGCAACGTGCACATTCGGGACAGAGGTACAACACTTGTTTGACCAAACAATTTCTTATCACCGAAGCACTAATATTCTTATCAGTGTGTCCCATTATAAATAAATAATCGGGTCTTGTTTCAGGCGGTGTCATGGCTCATTCGTGTTGCGGCACACAGCCTCTCCGACTCGATCAGACGTGTTGCGGAGGGGTGGTAAGTGGGTCGGAGGGAGGGAGGGACTGGAGTTGAGAAAGTTGCCGAACTTTGAGTAGTTCCGAATGTTTCTGAAATTCTGCCTAGAGAACTTGCTAGCTGATGGAACATTCTGTGTGTCTCAAAAATCAGATTGAACCTGCCGTTGCGCTAGAGTGTATTATCAACACGCAGAGATCAAGCTAGAGAGATTACGATGCATCTGTTATGTCATTGACGTGTTTAGGGACGGCGCGGCGGCCGTCACGGCAGATGCCAAGTTCACAAGAGCGCGCAGGTGGAAAGAATGGATGCGGCTTGTTTTTCGGTCCAAACGACGCCAGCTTTCAGATCCACAACATGATTGGCGGTGATTGCTGCGGAACCGAAGTCTACTACAAACGCGACACGACCCTCGTCTGTTGCGATCAGGTGCTATCAATGTGAGTACGGCACGGATCCAGTCAGAGTTCGGTGTCCCAAGATCGTTTCGGCAGTCGTAAAGACGCTCAAAGTCTCGTGTCGTTTCGAGGTTGATGCGTCTTTGCCACAAAACACAGAAGAACGGTCGGATTAATGAGGAGATACGGTTGTAATGGGCGCGTGTGTGTAAAGCGTCGGAATCAGAGAAAGAGTACGTCGAATGAGTAATCGGTGAGGTGTAATTCCACGTCACTGAACAGGCGGACTGGTTAAGCGGCATACTTTGACATTGTCACTGATCAGTAGAGAGCCGAGATCACAGGAAGAGCTGAACACCTCATGACCGCCTTTTTCTGAATAACTGTTTTGTCAAGGACGTCTAAAGGACCCCAAACAACTGTCCAGACTTTCCAGAGGCAGCAATGATCACCCCATGAACATCTATAGCAGACCCATAACAGGCTACAGACAGATATCATCTAGGTGATCAAAACCCAAAACATCTGAACAAAAGTTATCTCCAAGGCTGCAAGCAGCATTTGCCTCAGTGAATGATTTCAGGAAAACGACTCCAGATGACGTGTGCTGTGGGAACTCCACTTTCGACGGAGGCGTCCACCAGCAGTGTTGCGGGGGTTTCGTCTTCGAATCCACCGAATTCGACTCTTGCTGCCAGGCGAACAACTCCACGGCCCTTCCTTATCACTCGTCTTCTCATGTCTGCTGCGACGGTCCACTCGAGAAGGCTTCGACCGGTCGAGCATGTTGTTATCTGCGCAAAGAGAATGGCAAATTTGTTGATACGGTGAGTGCGGAGAGGTAGAGACCAATTAGATTGTGATAAGGTTATCAATACGAACTGTTTGTTTTCAGCAGTACGACAAGACGAAACAGTGCTGCAAGTATCCGTATGATAAGATCTATCCAATGGGAAAGAATAAAACTTGTTGATATGTTTGCAGAGAAATGTTGTTGTTGAAAAAAGGTGTTATCCGGTTAACCTTGACGGTGTCGACGTCACCGTTATCTGCCGATTTCCGCCCGATCTCTAACTTTGGTCGCAAGCTTTTCGGTGCCGAATTACCACAAAACGAGAAGAGATTCTCATCAGCATCCGTCGTCGCAACAATTCGTTTTTCCCCGTTTTCCCATCAGAATGAGTCTTTCGCAAAAAGGCGTCACATTGCCATTTACATACATTTAGCGGTTTTTCTTGCCTGAAAAGTGCCTCCTCTCCGTTTTTCAATGAGGCTTCTCCCAACACTTTCGTCCGTTTGTCTGCTTGTCATTCAAGTGCCGCGGACGGCTTCCCGCCTTGCCAACGTCCTTCCATTTGAATACGCCCGACAGGTAACGAGATCAAGAAGCAGAAGCGGCCCAAGGGGAAGGCCGTCTTTGGCAGGTAGCCCGCCGATTTGTCCCGCCCTCGCGATGGCCGAGACGGCGGCTATAAAACGGTGATGGCGGATCAGACCGGCATGCCAACTTTGGTAGCACCTTCAACAATCATGAGAGTCTCCGCCGTCGCCTTCTTCGCCGCCCTTGTCGCCTCTGGATCCGCTTGCCTCGGAGGATCCGGAGGAGGTGGTGGCTGCTGCCCACCAGCCCAGCCAAGCTGCGGAAGCCCATGGTAAGACTGAATCTCGAGTACAAGAACATAAAAGTTATCTTTCAGCGGAGGAGGAATCGGACCAGCTCCAGTTGGACCAGCCTCGTACGCCGTCGCCCCATCCGGAGGAGGCTATGCCGCCCCACCACCACCACCACCAGCTTACGCTGCCCCAGGAGGCGGAGCCTACCCAACCGGAAAGTAAACATCGTCTCTAGAAGCAACTCGATAGATGCCATCGGCTCTCCAGTGCCTCGCTTTTCTGTATATTTCGAACTCAGTTCTTGTTCTCAATAAATAACTTTCATTCCAAATCTCGAGTGACTCAATCCAGTAGCGTGTTGCAAAAAACAGAAACAGTTACATTGACACGATGATTTCTGTTTGCTCTGGCAAACTGGGAAATATACAGAATATTACTAACAGGGACCATCAATCAATTGTTTATCACTATAGAATCTGACAAGCCAAGTCCGCTGTTTTCAGCGCCCTTGAGATACTTTTGAATCCATTTCTACGATTGAACTTCTGATTGGCATCCTCGATAAATCCGTAGCGAAGGACACATCGGAAACTCATTGAAAGGGAGACGTCAAATCTTGTTTGATGCCTAAAGTGGCGCAATCCTAATTTTTTGCCAAGAGGTTTAATCGGGCGAAAGTTTGTCGACAGCCGCATCCAGTTCTTTCAGGCTAGAAAGACGATGAAAGTACAGAAGCCGTACGTATGTTTTGGTCTCAGAAAATGAGTGAAGATGGAAGTGAAGCTCAATAACAAGCAGGTCTATTCACAAAGCAAATTGCTCAATTCCTGGATACCTAAAAGATTCTCATGTTTCTAACAATTTTCCCGTGACCCTAACGGAATCGACTAAGCTTAAATCACGCTGTCATTTTCTGCGTCTTAGATTTAGGGCACTGATAATCAGTTCCATATAAAAGTGAGATTCTACCAGTGGAGGAGTGATTACTTGTGCATTGGAAGTCGGCGGAGCTGTTGAAAGGATTCTACAGATTTCTATCAAAACGGTTAGTACGCTCTCGAGTTAGTCAATCAGTGTTTTTCGGGGATTGAGCTCACGCTCACCTTCGACGGAAACTCATAACTTTCGGGATCTTCTTCCCAGATTTCGTTTTGTTAAAAACAGTACAACTTGCAAATCTCCTTATCTTTTTATTTTCATGTACTCGTCCGCCAACATCTGCAACTGCATTCACGATAAATCGAAACAAAAAACAAGGTTAATTTCACGTCAAAGGATTTTACCATATGCGGAGAAACGGAAACAAAACGGAAACGAACGGAATGGAGGAGAAATACCGATGACGAACACTTAAACCAATTGAAACGGTGAGTGCTGAACCAAATAGGTCCATGTGAGTCTTTCGGGGATTGAGATTACGCTCACCTCCGAAGGAAACTTACAAGTTTTCGGGATCTTGAGCACCCGCTCTTTTTCCTGGATTTGGGACAATGGGACAGTTTACTACTCCAACTAATGTTTTACTTTCATAACAGGTCCCCGGTCAATAACTGGATCCACTGGACGAATGGATGGATTGTCACCAACGTCTGTTTCTGGATTTGCTGATGCGGATTTGGAGCTACCGCTGAACGAAGATGTTCATAGCCTTGTCCTCTTTCAGTTTATTGTTCTGTTCATTTCATTTTCGCTCTTGATCTTTCAGTTGCCAAAGCCGCGGCTACAATGTGTGATCTGCCTTTTAAAAAATCGCGTAAGCGCCGTTTAAAATTCGTTGCGATGCAGTCTTGTCCGAGTGCGGAAGATCAGTTGATAAGCTTGCGTAACGCATAAAGAACACTGATATCTCGGGGCGAAACGTTTCTTATCTTTGGAGAGATCACGAAGAAGCTTCAAACTAGAAACGTTATTACGCAAACGCATGGGAAAGAAGTGTGTTCTAATCGGGAGGGTGTAAAGTTTAATGTGATTCTTAATAATCCTCAGCTGAAGATACGAATTGGAGGGTGACTCTGAATTAAATGTAGAGTTGAGAGGAGCTGCAAAAGTTTTCCAGAATTTCCAGAATTCCAGAAATCCCCCATTGAAACATTTTGTGAATTCGTCCACTCAACACGATTATGTAAATGCAAGCAGACATCTTGTGATGTAAATTTGCAAAGAACTTGATTAGCAATCAGTATGGGTTCGGCCGGCTTCCTATCTCCCTGAACACACCTGAGAATTCCGTTTCAAGCTTGATCGTCCTTTCACTCTCCTGGAGGGCCAATTGCCTTGCCAAAGACCGAAATGTTGTCCCATTCGGAGGAACCGTCGGATTGCCGCCCGCAGTGATCCGCCTCCGACAGCAGGTACAGATCCGCCCCGAAAGAGTATAAAAGGACGAATTGGCATCAGGACACACATCCCCTTCCAGTCATGAGATTCTTCGCCTTCCTCTTCGCCCTCTTCGCCGTCAGCTCCGCTTGCCTCGGAGGATCCGGAGGTGGTGGTGGCTGCTGCCCACCAGCCCAGCCCTCCTGCGGTAACCCATGGTTCGTTCTCTCTTTAGCTCTACTTGGCATCTGATCCATTTCATCTTTGCAGCGGAGGAGGCATCGCCCCAGCCCCTGTCGGACCCGCCGCTTATGCCGCCGCCCCGCCTGCTGGCAACGCTTATGCAGTTGGAAAGTAACAATTTGGCTCAAGCACTGCCTTGCGTCGTCTTCGCCATGTTCATTTTTCTGTACTTTTGGGATATATTGTTTAATTTTCGGTGAATAAATTTGTTTCTCCTATTACTGAAAATTTGAGCGAACTCAAAGATTCCCAAATGACAATGATAAGTGGCTGGAAGCCTAGAGACACGGAAGGCGAAAATGGCACCTGCGCGAACACCGGGGATTATCATCTCTCAAAATCAGAGACTACCAAATGACAGTGATAAGTTGATGATGATAAATTGATCTTGGTAAGTGAGCTGGAAGTCTAGAGACATGTCAGTGGTCAAGAAGAAGAATGAGAACAATAAGAAAACATGGAAAAAATGACATCAATTATTAATTTCTTCGAGCTGGTGTGTTCAATCCGCTGAATGGGAGATTACATGAGGCTAGGGAGCTTTGCTCCTCAGGTTTTCGGCAACAAATATCTCACAACAGAACACATCTTTTCGGGACGCCTGGACCCAGAAAACACTCTTAATTGATAGAACAACTGAAATCTTATCATCTCGTATCGCCTTGTATTTGTGGCAAATAATAGAAAACAGTTTACAAACAAAAATGACAATTTCTTTCTCAGGGAATGTTCAGCGGGTATTTCGCGCAACATCAGCCGGACATGGGCGAGATGCCTTTTAGATAGGCGGATCTCCAGCGTGAGCTTATGGAGGCAGCAGCTGGTCTTTCCTGGCGACGACTGTCGGGATCGCGGGCCGGCTATACGGCGGCACATCGGCGCGACATGGGCTATCTCGGAACATGCCAGCCTGCAAACGCTCGCGTCAGGAAGCCTAAGGTGCGAAATTTAAACGTCTAAAACAAAATGGGTTTTGTTTTTTGAACTTCGTTCGAAGGCTCAGAATAAGCTTGGATTTTAAAATTCTGCTGATTTGAAAAGCTGCCCGAAGTAATATTCAACAACACAAGAGAAACAAATTGAATGAAGAATAATTTATTTTCACATGAACCAAGTTTGAGCCAAAAACAATTTATCATGCGAATAAATTAGTGAGACATCGTCGATAGAAGTTTACTTGCCGCCGCTGAAAGTCATCATTTCGTTGTGAGAACCTGTCATTTCTCGACTCACCATGGGTTGTTGCAGTCCGGCTGGGATGCCTGGCAGCAGCCTCCGGCACCTCCAGTGGCACCTCCGATGCAGGCAGAGCTGGCAGCGATGAGAGCGAAGAAGAAGGCGAAAACTGGGATTCTCATGATGATTGAGGGATGCTGTTCCAATCGGAAACATCTCTTTTATACCCAGGATGGACACTTGTTCCTAGGGCGGAGTCTGCTGCACAAATAGAGTTTTTACACTTGACATTCTGGTTCCTGAACCGGATAGAACTTCTGGAGGCGTTGCGTAATAGTGTACGATCTTCAATTATCAGGATCGGAAGATCAGAATATTCTTCGAAGCCGATTGCTGATGATGACCAAACTACAAATATTCTCCGCGTGTTGCTTATTGAGATGTCAGAAATCAAATGATTGATCAGAAAACTCGAACTATCCGTATTTACCTGCCTAGCTTTTCGGAAACTCACATTTCCGGTTAAGATCAAGGATTGTAACCGTTTGGTAATTGCTTCCTCTTCCAGTTTTGGAACGAAGTATCCGCCCAAAAAGGACCAAATAGAAGCCGATTATAAAAGAACGCGTTGAACGTACTGTAAGCATTCAATCTCAGGATTCGGCTGTGAAACTTCATTCGTCAGTACATCTCATAACTTTGTCCCAATGCTGTAAACTAAGTGTGTTCATGAAATTAAGACACCTCCTAAATATGACTTTGTGGTCTTTGGAGACAGAAGAAATCTGTGAATGCTGTTATTATTGGCTTTGTCTCAAACCTACATGCTCAATTTTTCATTCCGATCAGCGGCTTCAGGGCCCCAAAGATATAATCAGGGGGTGTCCTATTTTCAGAGGAACACAATGTGGTTTTTTCCATCTTTCCCAGTTTCTTTAGTCTTCAAATTTCAAAATGAGAATTGACGAAACTTTTTCTGATTGCTGCTAAACAGAGACTAACAGATATGATTCGTAGGAAAGAGTTTTCAACCCCCAGGTGTCTTCCGATGTGAATAGACTTTGACTAACTTTGTCCAGTTGGAACTCATTCTCAATACACATGAATATAATGCAAAATAATTTATTTGTACTTGAACCGAAACAATAAATTAGAGAATCCATCGTCTACTTTCCCACTGGGTAGGCGTTTCCGGCTGGAGCAGCATACTGTGGTGGTGGAGCAGCGTATTGCGGTGGTGGGGCACCTCCTCCTCCGCTGAAATGGAAGCTATGAATCTGCGAACTGTTCGCTCAACTCACCATGGGTTGGTGCATCCTGGCTGAGCAGCTGGACAGCACTGGCCACCTCCACCGGATCCTCCGAAGCAAGCGGAGCTGAAGGCGATGAGGGCAGCGAAGAAGAAGAAGAGGGTGAATCTCATGATGAAGTGAATACCGATTGGGGCATACTCCAGTGGAATCTCTTTCTCATTTTATACCTTCTGATTCGAGGGCGGATCGCCTTGGCAACTTGAATCGGGATCTCAAAACTACAGATTCACGCATCACAATGTGGCGTAATCTAGATGGCGCAGGTTGTTCAGCAAGCAATGAAAAAGAAGACACATGTGGTGAGAATCGAACGATGAATATGTGTTTATGATCTTTTCGAAAAGATCACGGAAGACTAGAAAAGTGTCAGAAGACGTATCTTCTTTGGTGTCAACGACACGGCATAGTTACGCAATTTTTAGATCACTCCGGTTTGGAATCATGAAAAAATCGAAAGGCGCTGCAGGTGATCCGCCCCGGGGTTGTTAGCAGATGTGGGTATAAAACGGACTGATAAGATCTGATTGGCATGCCCTCATCGGTATCTACTTCATCATGAGAATCTCCGCTGTCGCCTTCTTCGCCGCCCTCGTCGCCTCTGGATCCGCTTGCCTCGGAGGATCCGGAGGAGGTGCCGGTGGCTGCTGCCCACCAGCCCAGCCAGGATGCGGAAACCCATGGTAAGCATCAACTGAAGAACCTTCTCAGCTCAACTCTCTCTTTTCAGCCAAGGAGCCGGACCACAGTACGCCGCCGCTCCTCCACCACCACCACAATACGCTGCTGCTCCACCACAGTACCCAGCTGCCGGAGGAAACGCCTATCCAGTCGGAAAGTAATCTGGGAACCACCTCATTCTTCTGTATATTGAGTCGAAACTTTAGTTTTCCGCAGTTCAAATAAATTATTTTCATTTTTAAAACATTTGTACATGTGAATCTCTCTTAAACTTTATCTTGAACTTTCAAGAACCTGAAATATCCAGTGAGGGGCGTATGCAGAATGACAAGGAGATGTGAAAATGAAATTTCCGTTTGTTAATCAGAATTTGTGGGAAGTTTGAAACAATGAAACGGTATCGTCATAGAACACAACGAATACGTAGATGCCGAATTATCGGAGAGAATCATTGTAGGAGAATCGTTTCTTTCTGAGACTATCACATCGCAAAAATATTAACCTAGAATTTTTTTAATCTTTTGAGGAGAAAACTTTTTTTGAAAACGCTTTACTTCTTAGAGAAAAATGGAGATTCAAGAATGTTTTATTGATGAATATTGGTGGTTTGCTGTTCAGCCAGAAACCACGAAATACTCTGAATTATAGAATTTTCTGAATGCCGAATAATTTATTTGAACTGCAAAACAACAAAGATTCGAGTCGAATAAGTCAAATATACAGAAACAAGAGATGACTGGATGCTCCCAGATTACTTTCCGACTGGATAGGCGTTTCCTCCGGCAGCTGGGTACTGTCCCTGTGGTGGAGCAGCAGCGTATTGTGGTGGTGGTGGAGGAGCGGCAGCGTACTGTGGTCCGGCTCCTTGGCTGAAAAGAGAGAATTGAACTGGGAAGGTTCTTCGAGTTGATGCTCACCATGGGTTTCCGCATCCTGGCTGGGCTGGTGGGCAGCATCCACCAGCACCACCACCTCCTCCGAGGCAGGCGGATCCAGAGGCGACAAGGGCGGCGAAGAAGGCGACAGCGGAGATTCTCATGATGAAGTAGATACCGATGAGGGCATGCTTCGGAGGTGCCAACCAGCCCTTTTATACTCCGTTTCAATGGCAATTTTAGGGCGGGTCATCAGCCAGAAACTTTCTTTTTGATGGCGAAACCGGCGTTGCGTTATCGCGCGTAAACCATGCGGCAACGTTGCGTAATGAGAAGACTATAGACGCGTTAAAGCGAGTTCAGGTTCTTCGAGGAGACGGCGAAATGTGTGTTGCGACATCTGAGAACGTGTGTTTACACACCTAGAAGACGTTGAGAAGGTATGACGAATCGGAAGTCTGGTGACAAGATTCTGGAGACACGATCAGAGATTCTGGAAAGGTCCCTGACAGGAAATTCACTGAATTCTATTTTTTGGAATCGTTGTCTTCGGTTCTGATAAGAAATGGGTCGGGCCTACACACGTGCCAGTTATCACTTCTCTTCTTTCTGTTGTTTACCAGTTATTTGTGTTGCCTGCACCAATCACTGATAACCTATCACTTTATCTGCCAGTTGGTTGTTTTCTGCCGGCCATCATGGTGATGAAGGTTGTGCTAGTCGTTCTGTTGGCTTTCGTCGTGCAGTATGTCTTCAAGACTTTGTGAGTTTTTCGAAAAACCTTGCCTTTTCTGAGAGAAACACTTGCAGACTTATGTTCGATATTCACAAGAGAACATACAATCATCGGCCAGGACAGTGCAGGAAAGTAGAAGGACCCGTGCATGGATCGGAAGATGTTGCCATAGTCGACGAGAAGAACCTCGCATTCATCACTTCCGGAATTGTTTATCTGGGTGGAGATCCAGATAAAATCAACTGGAAAGGACAGATATTCTTGTATGATTTGACGAAACGGACTTACAAAACAGAGTCTCTGCCTATTGTGAACTTGGAAGAACCGAACACTTTCTATCCTCACGGCATCTCGCACTGGATTCTGAAGGACGGAACGGTCCGATTGTTCATTGTGACTCATTCGAAGAAGTTTGAACATTCAATTGTGATCCTCGACTTTGATGAGAAGAAGAAGCAGTTGGTCCACGTGAGAACAGTGAAGGACGAGAAGTTCGTCAGACCGAATGACATCGTGGCGACTGGAGAGAATTCGTTCCTGGTGTCGAATGACGGTGGAGCACAGACACTTTTGGGGAATGCGATCGAGATGTTCACTGGGTTCTTCAAAGGAGGACTTGTTTATTATGATGGGAAGGTGAAATAATACTTTGTAGGAATTAACAAAAACATGTTGTTTAGAAGTCTAAATATCTCTTGGAGAATACAGTTGCAAACGGAATCATCCTGTCCCGTGACCGGAAGACTCTCTTTGTTTCCCACATCAATCAGGAGACGATCGGAGTGTTTTCGTGGGATCAGAAGAACGTTGCGATCAAGAAGATCTCAGAAATCGAGACTCTCACTGGTTGTGATAACTTCTACATTGACCATGAAAACAACTTGTGGTCGGTATGTTCCATATACTTCTAGAACCATCCCAATGTCCCGTTTCCAGGGTTGCCACCCAGTTCTGAAAGACGCCGTCGCTCACATCGGCGACTACACCAACCTGAAACTCGTCTCCCAATCCCAAGTGCTTCGTTTCAAGTTCTCGAAAGATCTGAAGTCGGCTGAAATGATCGAAGTCTACTCGGACGACGGACGATTCACCTCTGCCAGTGCCATCGCAGCTACTTTTGACGGCGGAAAACAACTTCTCATCGGAACTGTTTTCCGTGATTTGACCCATTGTGATATAGATGTGCCACTCGACTTTTAGTTACTAATGTTTGATGACAGCGATATCATCTTTTTTCATTTTTCTTCTTGTCATCCTATTTTTTGATAAAAAAAGTAGAACAAATGTGATGCGACAACTGTTTGATTCAAAAACAGAAATCAGTCTTGGCAGAAGAATTGATGATAGTTTCTTCTTATTTGTTCCGATGGTATCTCGCAGATTTGTTCATTGATATGGGTCAGGGGGTGAAGGGGCTAACCAAATGACACAACTGGTTGCTGGGAAAAAGTCTCGACACAACAACTCCTTTCCGAGAAATCTTTTCAGTTTTTAAATTTAAATTATCCCAATCTGACTAAAATGTAGTCACTTTTGATCTTTTCTTCTCGAAATTTACTCCAATTACCACCGGGGGCCCGTCAACAAATTCGCTTCATTCGATTATTTCTCTCTTTTCTTCTCGTTCTTTTTCTGTCTTTCTGGCCCAAAATATCAGTCACAACAACCCATTTTCTCCTCTTCAATCAACTGTTTTCACAGGAACCAGCTATGCTGTTGAAAATATTATTCGTCGTTTTGCTGGGTATTGTTGTTCAGTTCGGATTCAAAACTTTGTGAGTTTGGTGTTCACAAGACGTTTCACGGTGTGTGTTTCACTTTTTAGATTGATGCTAGATGTGAACAAACGAATGTACAACCACCGTCCTGGAGAATGTAGAAAAGTGGAAGGACCAGTGCAAGGATCGGAAGATATCGTCCTAGTCGAACAGAAAAACATTGGTTTCATCTCTTCTGGACTGGTGTATCTTCCGAATGACCCATCCGAAATAATCTGGAAAGGACAGATATTCCTGTACGATCTTTCAGCCAGGACTTATACAGCTGAAGCTGTTCCAGTCGTGGACCTGGAAGATGAGGCAGGATTTCATCCGCACGGACTGTCGTTCTGGATTCTGAACGATGGAACTGTGCGATTGTTTGTTGTGGTGCACTCGAAATCATTCAAGCACTCCATTGTGATTCTGGACTTTGATGAGAAGAAGAAGCAGTTGGTCCACGTGAGAACAATCAGGGACGAGAAGTTTGTTCGACCGAATGATGTCGTGGCGACTGGAGAGAACTCGTTCCTGGTGTCGAATGACGGTGGAGCACAGACAAATGGAGCCAATGCATTCGAAGCTCTTTCCGGGTTGTACAAGGGAGGACTGGTTTACTTTGATGGCATTGTGAGTACATTCGGATTGTTGTCACACATCCTTTCGTCTTCAGAAGTCTCAATACCTCTTGGAGAATACAGTTGCAAACGGAATCATCTTGTCCCGTGACCGGAAGACTCTCTTTGTTTCTCACATCAATCAGGAGACGATTGGAGTGTTCTCGTGGGATCAGAAGAACGTTGCGATCAAGAAGATCTCAGAAATCGAGACTCTCACTGGTTGTGATAACTTCTACATTGACCATGAAGACAACTTGTGGTCGGTGAGTTTTGATAACAAAGTGTTAGCATGAAAGAACGGTTTGTCGTGATTCCAGGGATGTCACCCGATTGTGAAAGATGCGTTGGCTCATTTGGGGAATCACACGGATCGATCGCTCTATGCCCCTTCACAAATTCTTCGATTCAAGTTTTCCCCTGATTTCCAAAAGGCCGAACTAGTCGAAGTTCTTGCTGATGACGGCCGATTCGTGTCCGCCAGCACAGTGGCTTGTCCATTCGACTCGGCAAAGCAGATGCTGATCGGAACTGTCGCACGGGACCTCATTCACTGTGATATCTCTGTGCCATTGGATTTCTATTGATACTGGTTCTGTTTTCAACTCAGGTCATACATCAGAATTCGAATAAATAGATCGCACACTTCTAGTCACTTCTAGTTTTGAACAACTGGCTACAGTCTAGTCTGTTCGGTTACTTTCTTATCATTCGGCACTTGGCGTTTAAATTCTGACAAAATGTGATTCTCTATTCATAAAAACACATTTTCTTCCCGAAACTATGCTCCTGAAACTAGTTTTCGTTATTCTGCTCGGAGTTGCTATCCAGTTCGGATTCAAAACTTTGTGAGCTCTCTGGAATCTGCCTGAAATCAGAAAAGGGGTTTTAGACTGATGTTCGATATAAACAAACGAGTGTACAATCATCGCCCCGGGGAGTGCAGGAAAGTCGAGGGACCTGTGGAAGGTTCAGAAGACATCGCATTCGTCGAAGAGAAACAGATTGCGTTCATTACGTCTGGACTTGTGCATATGTCTCACGAAAAGAGCAAAGTCACTTGGAAAGGGCAGATATTCATGTACGATCTCTCGAAGAGAACTTATAAAGCTGTTCCAATCCCAGTCACGCACCTCGAAGATAAGAAGAACTTCTATCCTCACGGCATATCTCATTGGATTCTGAAGGACGGAACTATTCGATTGTTTGTTGTGAATCACTCGATCGACTTCAAGCATTCCGTTGTGATTCTGGATTTTGATGAGAAGAAGAAGCAGTTGGTCCACGTGAGAACAGTGAAGGACGAGAAGTTCGTCAGACCGAATGACATCGTGGCATCTGGAGAGAACTCGTTTTTCGTGGGGAATGACGGCGGAGCTCAGACAATGTTAGGGACCACGTTCGAAGCGCTCTCGGGGCTGTTCAAAGGGTCAATCGTACACTATGATGGAATGGTACCTTGTACCGCATGCACCAACTTTTCTTTTTGTTTTCAGAACTCCAAATACCTCTTGGAGAATACAGTTGCAAACGGAATCATCCTGTCCCGTGACCGGAAGACTCTCTTCGTTTCTCACATCAATCAGGAGACGATCGGAGTGTTTTCGTGGGATCAGAAGAACGTTGCGATCAAGAAGATCTCAGAAATCGAGACTCTCACTGGTTGTGATAACTTCTACATTGACCATGAAGACAACTTGTGGTCGGTAAGTCAATGAAGTCTTTAGGATCCAAAAACTACTATCGTTTGCAGGGATGCCACCCAGTGGTGGAAGACATTCTGATTCATTTGGAGAAGTACGACGACCACACCTTCTATTCGCCGTCACAGATTCTTCGATTCAAGTTCTCTTCGGATTTCCAAACCGCTGAGATAGTTGAGGTTCTTGCTGATGATGGACGATTTGTGACTGCGAGTTCGGTTGCTGGTCCGTTTGACTCCGGAAAGCAGATGCTGATCGGAACTGTTGCTCGTGGCCTTGTACATTGTGATATTATTGTGCCATTGGCTGATTTCTACTAGAATGAATTAATTTTATATCACACGAAAAGAATTATAAATAGATCGAGGGTACAGAACTGGTGGGAAAATAAGAAATGGCACGGGGAAGATGTCGAAATCAGTCTTGTTTTCTGATGAACTGCACAATATATCCTTTGGAAGTCATGATCGAGCGCTTTCGCACCCAGACGGAGTATCGGGAGAGCCACGTTGTTTCGAAGAGAGGGTTGCAGACGGCAGTGGAGCAGCCGGTGCCGATCTGAAAGAAAAGGAGTCTGATACAGAAGAAATAGAAAACTTACATCACAGAAAGTTTTGAAGATATTGTTCGTTGGGAATGGAGTGGGATCATTGTGAACGAGAAGTTGAACGTCGTGGTCGTTGGCTAGAGCTTGTAGTTCTGGAGGTACTTGGCAGCAACCGTCGAGTCGGACATGGTTGATGCTCGGCTTCACATCGAACTGCTGGATAACTTCTTTGAGTTGTCGAGCGGAGAAATCGGAGACTCCGATGGAAGCGATCTCCGACGTCTCGACGAGCTTCTCCAAGTATTCATACAACGGTTTCACTTTCTCGAGCCATCGTCGGCATTCGTCGTCTTCTGATTCTCCATCAATCAGGTCCAGTTCCGGGAATGACACAATCAACACTTCGATGTCCTTGGTTTTGAGCTGCTCTTTCAGACTTGTTACGGCTTGGTCGATTTGTTGGACATCCCACGCGGAAAGGAAGACCTGCAACGTCCAAGATTCAAAAGAGCCAACCCTAATCCCACGTACCTTCATGGTAATCTTGATCTCGTCTCTGTCGTAGTTGTCCATGTGATCATTGTCGCATAGCAACAAACAGCTGTTCTCCTGAAATGAAATCATTCGAAGAAGTAGGCGTGCCGTGGGATACCTTGAATTCGGCGGCAATCGGATTCGAGTTCAGTTGGAGGTCTAGGCATGCTGAGAGTTCGTCAGCTGACGTCTCGAATCGTCGCACCTGGAAATTGATTTTTTGTGTTGTATAGAAGTGGGCAGTTAACTGTTTTCATTCTTTTCGGATGCATTGTCACCACCAAGCACTCTACCACAGTCACACTCCCCGCGGTTTTCCCGATTCATTCACTCTTTTCCGAAAGTTTTTTGCCCCTTTTCACAGCGTTTCCCGCCATTTCATCATTCGGGTCGTTCCCAACCCCGCTCGTTATTCTTTTGCAAATAAGCATCGTTTTGTCGGACGGACGACGCCACTCGTCTCGTCCAGACCCTGTTCTCTGGCAAGTTTTTATCAACACGTTTTCGTACTGGAAAGTCAGGTCCGTCGTACCGCTCACCTTCAACTGTGTGTATCCGTTGACGTTGCCGGTATGGAGACGGAATCGTGTCAGCGACGTGAGATTACTGAGGAACGCGGTGCAGTACGTCATCCGGAGCCGGTGAACTGAAAACGCACTATGTCGAACGGGGAAGAAAAAGGAAAGTGAGATTGAGAGGAAGGGACAAACAGCGCTCCGCGAGCACAGCTTTGTTGATAGAGTGCGGGTGCCGAGCTAGGCTCGCGGAAATTGTTTCCGAATGACGGAAAAAACATGACAAAATGGAAATTGTCATCATTTCTTGGCGCCTTTTTCTCTCTCCTCTCCCCTGACGTCTCCTACTTCTCATCTCTCTGCGCTTCTCCCCCTGGAAACCAAACACACACACACACAGCTGAGGGCTGCTTGAGGCGACTGCGATTGCAATCTCGATTACATCACTGGCCGAGAATCGGATCAACCGACTGCTTCGGGGACAGAACGAAGGATAGCGGGGCTATTAGTCGTCAATGACGGTTATAAACACACAGTAGGCCTAATAGGCCGTCTAAAACAACGTCAAACCCTTCTTTATCTCTTAAAGTTGAATCTATCTTCTTTTTCTCAAAAATTCTGATGTTACAGCCAGCTACAGCAAATTTTTCTTTACACTGATTGAAACTTTGGAGGCGGCGAGCGAGAAAGATAACGGACAGAAACATAAAACGATAATTCCCCTCAGCAAAAGGTATTGAAGTTTTTCAAATTCGTTTATCGTAGAGTAACCAATCTCCGGAAACCAATTTCCTTTGTTCGACTTCTCTTCGACAACTTGAAAACGCTATCGCTCGGCCCAGTTGAGCATACTTAGCTCGTAATCCTAATTTTTAGTTTTTTTTGTTTTTGCAATATTTCCCACTAATCTGACTTTTTCTTTTTTTTTCCTCAAAAATGTCCCGAAAATGTCAATCAATTTACCCAAAACCCCTGCAATCCGGCGCATTTTGAAGTGAAAATGAGTGCGCTGGCGAGGGCGTGGTCGCTGTGTTTAAACTGGCGGGGGTAGTTTGATTCGCAGGTCTTCTCTACAGTATCCCTGCAGTGTTCCGATCATCGATTTTCCCATTTCGTATCTTTTCGCTATGTGGCGGCCCGTTGATATCGTGCTGATTCAATCTGATAACGGCTCGGTCCGGCCCGAAAATGAGCGATATCTGATGCAGCACGCCTTCTTTTCTCTGACTCTCGGTGGCCAGCTCTCCAGCGTAAGATATCGATTTTCGGGTCGATGCGCGCCGGGCCGTCTCTTTACACTGCGTGGCCTGCTCATTCATTTCTTTCCAAGGGGTTTGGGCTTTCTGTTTCGCATTTATACGAAATTCACCTAGATTTGCACGTGATTTTCGCCAAAATTGATTAGAATGACACGTCGGTCTGCTGTTCATGTTTTCGCCATTTCTATCAATTTTCCTGGTGAGGTCCCTCTTTTATTCGATTAACTCACAGGAACATGTCGTCTTTGATGGTGTACGCTCTTTTCAATCGTTTCGGTGATATTTCGCTTATAATATTCAATTTTTCAGAGGTGATAAAATGGCTTGTGGATTGGCACTGAAAAGACCTCTTCAACACGAATATGAGTCTTTTCTGGCCGATGAATCGTACAGCGGAGAAGCTAAAAGAGCACGGACACAATGCCCACCGTTCAGAGCTCAAATGGGAACGATCGCCGCTACTTTACCATCGACCAGCACGTTCGCTCAAAAATATAAAGAACAGGTTCGTAAGGTTTGGTTTTAACAAGATTCTGCGTTGTGTGCCGTATATTCCTCGACTGTTGACCTAAATTCGTTTTCGAGCTCATTTCGGCACAATAGTAATGGCAGATTTGCAACTAGTCTTGACTTTCGATATTCCGGGCTATACTTTCTTCTGACTACAACTATTACGAAATTCGGGGGTTATCGATTTTTCCTATCGCCGATCCGTTCAAACGTCATTATCTATTTGCAGGAAGACAGTGTGTTCCACGCAGCTTCACTAGTGACCCGCTTGTCCAAAAACCAACTCAAGACCTATCTAACATCGGAAGTTAAAAACCTTCGCAAACGGAAAGCCATTCCACGATGCAACGATTCTGATGACGACGAGCAAAAAGGCGACGGAACCAGCTTAAGCTATTCCAAAGCCTACCGTGCTCCATCCTCTCCAAAGGTTGGTATAGTCCCTTTACGACTAGTTCAATGTGTCTGTTATTCCTTGACTGAGTTTTGAGTACTCTGTTGAGCTCATCCTGACACGAAAGCAATGGCAGAGTGCAACTAGCTTGACTCTTTATCATAGGGCGAGCTTTACTTTTTTCTGACTACAGCAAGACATATTATTGAATTACGAGGAGCCTGCGTTTATTGTTTTCAAAACGTAATGTAATCTCATTTGCAGTCTGGGTCCGACTCGGAAGGCGAAAACCCATCGAAGTCTCTCAACGAGCGCGTCCTTCCGAAGCGCGAGTTCACAATGGCTCATGTTCAAGTGATTTGCGAGCGCTTGCTCAAAGAGCAGGAAATCCGTCTAAGAAACGAGTTTGAAATGGTCCTCACTAAAAAATTGGATGGTGAGTAGAGCTTATGAACGCTCGAGTTCTTTAAGTTTTAATTTGCAGAGCAACATCAGCAATACGTCCAATTCGCTGCCGAGCAACTGGGCTCGAAATGCGTCACCACCGGAGACGACTACTCCTATTCCTACCTCTCCTAAGCGTTTCCGGCCAAATCACCCAGATTTATCTCGTTCCTCTAATATCTTCTGAATCCAAACAACCAAATGAAGTCCGGATAACTTGCTTCTCTCAGCCTTTTCATCTTTCTCCTTTCACAACTTGAAATTTAATCCTCAACAGTTTCTCGCTCACTGGTACTTTCTCAATATGCGGTTACTATGGTTTTACCCTTAATTTCCTCGCCCCTCATAACCGTCCATGTTTTGCCTCTGACCCC
Source organism: Caenorhabditis becei (assembly GCA_900536315.3). Classification (NCBI taxonomy): domain Eukaryota; kingdom Metazoa; phylum Nematoda; class Chromadorea; order Rhabditida; family Rhabditidae; genus Caenorhabditis; species Caenorhabditis becei. The sequence goes on from LR539298.1 coordinate 643,083, forward strand.
ATTACCTCTCTTAGGCATTGACTGTATAAGGTTTTGAAGTTAGAAAGAGAATAGATTTTCTTAGCCTTTCCCCCACTATCATCTTTTCCGCCCTTCAATGCTTGTCCGACTTTTTAAACCGCAAGCGCCAACTTTCATGATCATGTGATAATCGCAGTGAGCATAATAATACAATGCTCACTTTGCTCTCCTTCTCGTCTCCCTCAATAATTATTTCTGTGTAAAACTTTTGGTTTCGCCCATTGCCTTCTTTTCATCTCCACTTATTTTAAAAGCTACTTTTCGCTTTCGTTCGTTTCAAATAAAGTGTGCATCCTTGCAAAATGGAGTTTTACTAAACATGTTCATGGCATTGAAAAACATTCATCTAGAGCTCTATTATTGTCCCCAAGTGGGTCTCGCAACGGAGGTCCACTCATTCGGCTGCACTAATCTTATGTTAGTCAAATTCAGCGAAATGGAAGTGGTCGGACTGATTTCCGGCGGCAAGGACAGCTGCTACAATCTGATGTGCGCAGTGCGTGCCGGACACCGCATCGTGGCCCTCGCCAACCTTCACCCACCTAAAGAAGCGACTTCCGAAGAGCTGGACTCGTACATGTACCAGAGCGTCGGGGCGGACGGCGTAGAGGTGAGATCTGGAAAGGGAACATCAGAGAGAAAGAGAACTTGTTTAGCTGTACGGAGAAGCAATGGGACTGCCGTTGTACCGGAGAGAAATCACGGGGGAACCGGTGAATCAGAAGGCGGAATACGAGAAAACAGCTGGCGATGAGGTGGAGGATTTGTACGAATTGCTGTCGGAAGTCAAGAGAAATCATCCGAACGTGAAGGGAGTCTCCGCCGGGGCGATTTTGTCGAGTTATCAAAAGGTCCGGGTGGAGGATGTGTGCAGGAGACTGGATCTGACTCCGTTGTGCTTCCTTTGGGAGAAGGAACAGAATGTAAGTGGGGATGCAGAAACGGTTGGGAAGTTTAAGATGCACTCGGAGGTGTCATTAGAATAAACACGGAGGTTCCTAGACATCCTAGAATCTCTCCAGGCTCATCCGAGAGCTACTACACAAGAGATTTGAAAAAAAGACTGGCTGTATACGGCGAGATGAAATCCAAAGCGGATACAAAACCGAGTGAAATATATATACTGCAGTGTGCTCATAATCCGTATCATGTGGTCGAGCATCTGTGCGCTTGTCGGTATCCATGGAGACTCTCCCGTAAACGCTAATTATCCGATCCCCTCCGGACGAACCTCAATTTACCGTAAACAAAAGAGCGGAACACGCAAACAGGAAACGGAAGGGTCGAGTGAAATGAGCAAACTTCGCATAACCCCCCGGTGCACAAATTCGGGCTTGACGCGCTTCGCAGACTATCGAATTACTCTGTCGTTACCAGAAACGTTTGCAGTCTCTGCTCGCCGAAATGGTTTCCAGTGGTCTCGACGCGATTCTCATCAAAGTTGCTGCCATCGGATTGGGAGAGAAGCATCTCGGGAAGACGTTGGAGGAGATGGCCCCGATTATGAAGAACCTGCAGGACAAGTTCGGAGTGCATCCGTGCGGTGAGGGAGGAGAGTTCGAGTCGTTCGTCAGGGACTGCCCGCTGTTCAAAAAACGGATTGTTGTTGACGAGACAGAGGTAATATTCAAGCTGTTTGCATAGTTATCTAATAAATCCTTTCAGACAGTAACTCATCAAGACGATCCGATCGCCCCGGTCTTCTACCTCCGATTGAAAAAGATGCACTTGGAGGACAAGTAAACACCAAAATCTGGTCATTTGTCTGTTAATTCCGATTGTTGACTTATACTTTGTTCTGTTTTCTGCTTGTTACTCTCTATTCTGTATTTTATTGCACATCCCCTAATACAAAAAGTTCAGATTCGGTAGGGGTTCTCGGAAGTTTCTATTTCTCGACCATGTTGTGGTTTCCCGGATGAGCCGTCTTCTTAGCAGTTCTCGGGGTCACGGCCGTTCTGAAAGAAACAAACATATCTTCCGAATGTACCGATTGTGATCACTGTTTCACAGGCGCAGCAGTCACTTTTCTCTGCTTGATCTTGGATCTCGACTTTCTCGACGAGTTCGAAGCGTTGCGAGGCGGAATCGACGGGATCACGGGCATCATGACGGAACGAAGGTTGTCCGAAGGTCCTCTGGCAGCGCGTTCCGATCTCTGAATAGAAGGAGTGATCCTGAAATCTTAGCAGGAACTCGCCTCCGCAGCCGTGTTGATGATGACGTTGGCAGCGGCGTTGTGCATGTCGTTGATGATGGGCTCGATGAATCTGACGACGTCGTCCATCACGACGCGTCTCTTCGGGTCAACAACGAAGATCTTCTCGTGGACGAACGAGCGGAACTTCTCGGGACACGCGTAAGGGATCTCCAGATGCTTGGCGGAGACCACGTTGCGCTTCGCCTCGGTGTTGGTGATGCCATCCCAGGGCTCCTCTCCATCAGAGAAGATCTCGTAGCACATGACTCCGTAGCTGTAGACGTCGGTCTTCGGAGTGAAGTACAGAGTGGTGATGGTCTCCGGAGCAAGCCATTTGATGGGGAGCTTCTGCGACGAGCACAGTTTGTAAGCGTTGCTGATGAGCGAGAGGCCAAAGTCGGAGAGTTTGACAACCTTGTCGATCGAGTAGAGACAGTTACGAGCGGCGATGTCACGGTGGATACAGTGGTTGGCGTGCAGGTATTGAAGTCCCTGGGCGGCGCCGAGGCACATGCTCATCAACTCGAACATGCTCACGTTCTTGTTCTTCTGCAGGTACGTGTTCAGCGCACCTCCGTTGACCAGCTCGAGCAGGATGTACAGCGGTTGCTCGACGACGGCGACTCCGTAGAAGCGGACGACGTTCTTGTGCTTGAAGTTTCTCATCAGACGGGCCTCCTTCATCATTTCGCGGATCTTGACCTTGTTCATGTCACCGGACCCCTTCATCAGCTTCACCGCCACTTCCTGATGTCTTCCCTTCCGCTGCAGCACTCCCTTTCTCACCTCTCCATACGCTCCCTCTCCCAACTTGTCTCCGAGCTTCACCGCCGAGTGACGACTCTCCCAGTACTGCAGGTCGATCGGAGTCTTCAGAATACGGTTCTCCTTGGTCTCCGAAGTGTTCGACACGTGGTAGTTGGCCAGAAGAGCCTCGATCGTGGCGAACTGCGAACCCGACTTGATGCCGAACAAGCCCTCGTAGCGACGGATGACCATGTTTCGCATCTTGCGCTCTCCGAGGTTGTTCTCCGACTTCGCATCCTTGTGCTCCGATTCGGTGGCGCCGCGATCAGAGGTGCACAGAGAGAGAATGATGTCTCGCTTGATTCCGGGAGTGACTCCGCCCTCTTTCTTCTTCTGAAATTCATATTCTGCAGAAAAAAGGAAACGCGCTCCGCCGAACTACAGGTGGATTTCGATAGAGCGCTTCTGTAAATGTCTGAAAACGAAACGTACCGTGGCGACTTCGCTGACGCGGATCAAGTAGTCGCCCTCGTTGCGCAGGATGACTCCGAGGTCTTCGCGAGGCAGGAATCCGTGGTAGAACGACATCTTGTGTAGACTCTTGTAGAGCACCTCATCCTCGACGACATCCCGTTCGATGTAGGTCGACTTGGTCGCCGCCACTGCCACCGGCTCCTCTTTTTTGGCGCTGACAGTGTCCTCGCTGACGGCCGTCGCCTCGGGCTTCTCGATGGTTTCGTTGCTCGACCGCTTCCGATGGTTCGTCTCGGCGTTGGTATCACTCATGGTTTTTACTTATTAAATGGATGAAACGTTGCGCTTCACGGGAAAGGCAGCGTTGTGATAATTGATGACGAAGATAAGGATGCTAAAAGTTCACGCAAAAAAAGAAAAGCACATTCGACTGTTTCACGTTTATTCGTATACAGAATACGTAGATTTGTGATTGATTAGACGAACAACCAATGATGCTGAGGAACTGTTTTAACGAGAGGGTGTATGAGAATTGTGCTTGCAAATAATTTAGGAGAAGCATCATTGGATTATTAAAACGGAGGGTTATTATAATTGGGAATATTACGGGATGTCGTCGGGAGCATCAAGATCACGGTACGAAACCGGCTGACGATGTTGCGCGCCGTTGTCGAAGTAGCGACCACCACCACGTCCTCCGAGGCTCGATCTGCCTGGTGGTGGTGGACGACGATCGTAACCTCCACCGAACGAGTTACCTGGAAAAGAATGGATGTTTGAAGAACTTCTTTCTGAAAACTCACGGTGTCCTCTGTCATCGTCACGTTCTCTTCCGTATCCACCGCGGTCCGCCGCACGTTCTTCTCTAGCTGGAGCCGGCTTTTCAATGTCAACTGGTCTCTGGGCATCAGCCAAGTAGTTGTTGAAGAAGTCAGCCTCCATTCTCGCCTCCTCCAGCTTGTCTTCGTGCTTAGATTGCAAGTGCTTCCGAATGAACTCGGGTCCCTTAAACTTCTTTCCAGACAGAGGGCACAGCCACTTGTCCTTGGCCAATTCGACAGTGTTCTTCATGATGAAAGCTTCGACTTCCCTGCAAAACTAACGATTACCAAAAAGTTACTCACTCAACAAACTCACTTTTCACCGTCTTTCTTTCCCAATTTTTCAATTTCCTCCTCACTGACGTACTGTTTCTCAACCAGCCCCTTGTCGACTCGGCTATTGAATCCAGAGATGAAGTCATTCACGAACTTCGGCGGAACGACAATGCTGCCATCGTCGTCAGTGGTGATGGAAGCTCCTGAAGGAGGCTGTCCACGAACATGAAGAAGTCCACAACGATTCGGCATAGAGTCTTCCTGGGGGTAACTTCCATGATTGTAGAAATCAATGGAGTGCACGATGCGGAGGTAGACGATCAAAGTGTCCAAGGCTTTCAGAAGAGATTCATCTCTTTCGAAACGGATCTTTTCGGCTTGAGCATCTCCTCCATTCGCCATTCCGAGTAGCTCGGCTTCTTCCGCACTGGCTTCATCAAGAATATCGTTGGAAACAAGAGAGCGAATCTCTTTGAGCAGTGGGTTCGTAGAAGCCTCGACGAGATCAACGCCCATCCGGATGTCTTTCTCACGATCCTCTTCACTTTCTTCCTCGGCGTTGAAAAGTCCGACCTTTTTGTCGTAGAGAGCGGCGATTTTGATAGCAAGTTTCAGGTCGTTTATGGCAACTTGTTTGTGAGCTGCGATGCCGTTGGTGGTACGAACACGACGAGTGATGTCTCTGTTGATGATGGCATTCAGGTCGGTTTCACGGAGTCGTGTCGAGTTGAGGCTCCAGCAAATCTCCTTGATGTTGACATCTCGCTTGAAAGTAGCCCATCCTCTACGGTAAAACTTTCGTTCAGCAATGCCATCGGTGAGCGCAAGACGAAGAAAACCGGGGCTTCTCTTGCAGAGTCCTTCGAGTTCCTCATAAGTGAGTCCTGGAGGAATGTTGCGAAGGAAAACAGAACAGGTTTTGTGAATGTTCACTTTGGAAGTCTTGTCGGTACCATCGTCGATGGCCCCTTCTTCAAGTTCTTCTTTCACCTCAGGCTCCTCCTGCTTCACCTCTTCCTGAACTTCCTCCTTCACCTCTTCTTTCACAACTTCTCCATTATTATTGTTTTTCTTGACATCGGCCAGCGATTCATCATCGAGTTTTTGGGCTAGAACGGCTTTCAGCTCTTCGTCAGTTCCGTTTTCCAACTTGACGACAACTGGAAAAATATGGAAGATTAGCTTCATAGATGCCCATGTATGACTTACCAGAATCCAAAATGCGGATAATACTCTCCGCATTTCCGTAGTCAAGTGTGAATCCGTCGAGCTGTCCTTGCTCTTTCAGCTCGTTGAAAATTTCCAAGCGTCTTTTAACATTTTCGAGTTGAGCATCTTTTTGCTTTTTCGAGTCATCCGGCTTGTATTTCAGACGGAACCTAAAAATAAGCATGAGAGCAATTAGAGAGAAACGAAAACAGCGGAGGGCAATAGACATGTGAGATAAATGGGTGGGGGTGGTGGAATCAATCGATAACGGCATCCGTGCCGAGCAAAACGAAAAAAGTATCATATGTATCCGTTCGTTTTGACCGCGGCATAGTGCGCCTCTGGTCTCGATAGATTCCCTAATCAGCTGAAACTTTAGATTACCATTCTTCATCTTTATGAGCTCGGAAGAAGCGCTCAAGTTGATGCTTTCTGTGCTCAAGTTTGTACTCGTTGTACTTTTTGATAGCATCTTCTTGGGAAATATCGTCTTCTTGGTTTGCGAGATATTTCTTGAAAGTCAAAAGTGGCCCGGAGTAAATGTCTTCCGCTTCCGCATGATCATCGTTGCCATTGGCCGGGCGCTCGGTTTCTTCGCCGTCGCTGAAAATGTTGTATGAAGAAAATGAAAACAACTGAAAACTTACTCTCCGCGGCTCCGTTTCACTTGATAATCGTCTCTCCGGGCACCGGGTCTCTTATTGTTATCGTAACGGTTGTATCCGCCACCACCACGTCGAAAGCTGTAAGTTGTGGATGAAGGAGGAAACTCCGACGATTATTGATTACCTATCATCGTCGCGTCTTTCCCTGGCGAACTTGTCTCGGCGACGATCTCCATCATCATCAGAATCCATGATTTCTGAAAAAAACTGCTCAGTGTGGACCAGGTTATTGTAACTGAAATAAAAGAAAAAGAGATGTAAGAGACAGAAGAACAGCGAGACAGACAGGCCTGAAATTGTATTTGTGTGCTCTGACTACCTTCTGATGCGTCGGACCCCCTTTATCGACGTCTCCCACCTTGTCAATTCAAACGCGTGTGTCGATGCGTCGCGTACGCCGCGTTGTTGCGCATCTGCCGCACGGTAAAGTGGGCGGAGTTAGTTAATGGCAAGCGCGCCGCGCAGAAAATCGCGCGTTTCTTCAAAAGGCTTTCGAAAATTTTTCCTGGTTTTTTGGTTCTGTTTAGCGGTTTTTCGTCAAAACCTGCAATTCTCCATTCAAAATGAGTGACGTTGATCTTGATTACGACGAAAGCTCCGACAGATCTCGAGCATCATCACGAGAGGTGAGGGAGAGTATTCCACAAAACAAAATTCAACAAAATGTTTAGAATCGAAAAAAAAGAAGCCGAAGTGACAGTAGGAGCGATAATGACAAGCCGATGTGGAAATCGAGAAGGTTGGCGATTATGTTATGCATTCATGTCATCAACAGTAGAATTTCAGATCTTCATCGAGTCGCAGTCGTAGTCGCAGTGGTAGCCGTTCCAGTTCCAGCAACGCTTCTAGCCGGTCCGCCACCAAGAGCCCTCCTCCAAAGCGGAAGCGTGAACCAATTCGTGCTCCAACTGCTTCTCCGCCACAGAGACGTCGTGGTGGTTCTCCTCGCAGACGCAGCAGATCTCCACCAGCTCGTCGCCGTCGTAGCCCGTCGCCCGTTCGACAAAGACGTCGCTCCCGTTCGCAATCTCCTGCTAGACGACAGAATCGTGGAAGCCGTTCCCCGCCTCCAAGGAAAAGTTCACGGACTAGAACCAGAAGTCGTTCACCACCTCCGAGAAGAACCTCTCGGACTAGAACTCCTACAAAACGACGACAGAGACGATCTCGAAGTGGGTCGCCCGTGCAGAACAGACGGCGCAACAGAAGTCAAGACCGTAGTCGTTCTCCAGTGAAAGAAAGAGCAGGAAGTCGTGAGCGTTCGCCGCCAAGAAGGAACTATAGAAGACAGCGAGCTGGTTCAAGGTCTCCGGAAAACTGGAGAGAAGCGGAAGAAAAACGCAGAGAGCAGATGTGGCTCAAGTAAGAGTTTATTTGAATGACTGATTGTTAACCTTGTTTTAGGAGACGTGAAGACCGAATTGGCATTCAAGCTGATGGCATGAGAAGCATTTGGGGACACTCTCCAACTCAGGAAGAGATCCAGGACACATACAAGCTGAGGGAAGAAGCTATAGAGATTGAAGCTGAAAACGAGAAGAAGGGTCTCCAATTGAAGGAAGACAGAAGAAAGGCGAAGAAGAGGGAGATGCGTGCAGTGAGAAACGTGTCCGAAGACGATTCATCCACGTCGTCTGAATCCGAAGAAAGTGAGAAGGAAGAAGGCAGAAAGAAGAAGGTAAAGAAGGAGAAGAAAAGCAAGAAGGAGAGGAAGAAGGACAAAAAGAAGAGCAAAAAGGCGCGAAAGGAGAAAGAGGAAAGAAGGGCCCGACGCGAGCTGCGAAAGAGGGAACGTGCCGAGCTGAAGCGGAAGATAAACAACCGTTCGGATACCGAAGACGAGTGGGAGGAGAAGAAGCCGGAGAAGACGGGCGGTACGGTTGGAACATGGAGAGAAGGAAGCATGTCACCGACTCCGATTCTGCCGGACTATATCAAGCAGAGAGATCAGGGCAACGGAATGTACGATGTCGAGAAGCCTGGCAACTACGGAAAGGATCTGCTCAAGGGAGAAGGCGCTGGAATGGCTGCGTACGCTGCACGTGGAGAGCGTATCCCGAGAAGAGGAGAAATCGGATTGTCGTCTGGCGAGATCGCTGAATACGAGAAAGTGGGATACGTCATGTCTGGGTCCAGGCACAAGGCAATGGAGGCTACTCGTTTGAGAAAGGAAAACCAGGTAAGGATTGTTTGTAAACATCTAATTCTGAATGTTTTGTTGCAGATCTTGACAGCCGAGGAGAAACGTCTTCTAAGCGGAGTGTCGATGGAGGCCAAAAAGAAGAAGGAAGAGGCTGTGATGGAGCAGTTCCGCAGCTTGATCCGCAATAAGAACATGCGTAACTGATTACAATTTGTCCCAGTGTCTGATTAATTATTGTTAAACAAGTTTAGTTTTTCGAAAAAAAAGTTCTCAGTATCAATTTAAACACCCACTGAATTTTCAAAAAGTTTTATTTAAAATGACTCGGCTTTACATACTCACCGGAAGTGGTAAAGTGGCGAAACATGTGTTGCGAAGCGGAGATTGATCGTCTCTTGTAGGTCCCTTGTCGTGCCGATTCGACCTAGATGGGCGCCCCCGACCGAGATGAGTTACCTTGAGCGCGACGCCAGCTTGTCGGCCGAAATTCAAACATTTTTGACACACATCCCACTGACGGAATGTACATAAAACATGGCACCGCCCGCACAAAAACTGTCTCATTTCCGACTACCGTAATGTCTGCGTCTCCAGTGTCTTCCTAACGGAAAGAAAGTGATTGGAAACGAATCAAATAAATTAGCATATTTATTGGTGGGCAAAAGGGCGCAAGAAACGAAACGGAGGTGGAGGAAAAGTAATTAGAAGATGGGCAAAAGGACACAAAACAACGTTGTACACATCGGAACCCGTACGCAAAACGAACTGATTTAGCCGGACAGGCACTGAGAGAAGGATCCGGAAGAACGGGGAAACAGGGCTACTTTTTGAATATCAGACTTTTGGGCGGAGTGCCGTTGCACGTGGATATCCAGCGGTGCTGAATGCAGTCCTTGCAGACCAAGTTGCAGCACCAGACGAACTCGCAGTCGCATTTAACGCGCACCACTTCGTGCCGGATCTAGGGGGAAAACAATACAAAGATTCTTTTGAAGAACTCACGCTGAAACCGTTTCCACAGCACAACCTATCGCAGTCTCCCTGTGTATGAGTTTCGTTCCTCCACGCACAAACTCTTCCTGCTACTGACTTTGCCTGTAATCCAGCTATAAACACTGATATTCTTCTGATTCTCACCTTGCAAACATCTGGAGATGCTTCCAAATATATCAAATCAGTCGTCTTTACTGCGGAATCATCCGTGTACAACTTCGCTCTAGCGTACTTTTCCACGAGATAGTCAGTGATGTGTTCGAGAGTTGCAGTCCTCTTCCAACACGTCTTCTGCTGGCAGGATCCGGATACTCCGTGGCATTTGCAGGAGGAGATCAACGTCTTTTTGACGGCCTGAACCGGTCACTGGACAATCAGAAACATTTGCAACTCGCTTACCAGTCGGCCAGCTTTCAAGTTGTGTTTCTCCACTTTCCTCAGCAAACTACTCGCCGCGCCGGCCTTTGTGAGCAGCTTCCGACTGGCCGTGATTCCGTGCTGGACGCCATGCGTGCATCTGCAAAGAAACTGGATACCATCCGGGGGACATGTTCTTTTGACCTACCCGCCGAACTCGTACTCGTTCTGACCCATGTGGTTGTTGCATGCACAATCGTCGATCCAACCTTGGGCGCATGCCGTTGCCACTCCCCAGGCGGCCGAAGCCGAGGACAACGCCCAGATCAGAGAGGATTCACGGAATCCTGGAAGAGATATTGATACTTTTGAGAAAGAACTACTCACCAGATCTCAATAACGGAGGATCATGCATAATGTTGCCGGCTTCAGAGCAGTCCCACTGCTGGAACCGTAGCCGGTTGGCGCAGTTGGCAAGGCCTTCTTGGATGCCTTCGAAGGCAGAGATTACTGTAGAAGGATGGGAACGACACGCGAGTTGGATGGATCGGAGGGCTCGGGAATGAAGAAGATCGGAGGGACATCCCTGGAAGAAAAACTTAAGGATCGGAGCAAGGAAAAAGAACAAACTTGTTTCAGAATGTTAGGTTTGGGAGGCTGAACGACTTTGGCACTTCTCGGAATTTCATTCTTCGCCAGAGAGCACAGTAAGAACACGGTGGAGAGAGCCGAGGTTCGCAAGTAAAACTCTGCTCGCATCACGCTGTGTCACTCGGAAAGTGCGTCGATTCCTCGTTTCCGTCGTCGATTCTTTCGGCTCTCTCTCATCCGCCCGCTATTTCTCCACGGACACACATCATACCGTATGCCTAGAAACCTGAGCGAAACAAGTGGGCGGAGCCTGAAGAACATGGGCGGCGCCGAGTTTACGACACGAAAATCGGGTCCCAGCAGGAAAGATTTCGTCTTTTCCGCGCACCGCTCTCTCAAGTCGCGCAAAATTTTATGGCTCCTCTCCTCTCAGTGACCAATTATGCCATAAACCATATAAACGCAGCAGTGTGTTTAATTGTCTCCTACGGGGGCACAGAAGTGGCGGGGACTAAAAAAGGACTGCAGGAACGGGATTATCCCCGTCTCGGCCGTCTTTCCTGATTTTTATTGCTGTGACTAATAGGTACTCTATTCTTGGCGAATTCTTTCAATTCTTCGGTTACCAGTGTTTCAGATCGGTTTCATGCATCACTGAGTCAGAAGTTCATAATAAAAAAACATTGCGAATCAGTTTCCAGCCTACTGCGCCGTGACCTAGAAGCGGTTACAGTGTGAATCTCAATTCTGGGTTTTGAGCCACCCCTCTAAATTCACGTGTTGCTAGTTTTGTCGGAACCCAGAATCATAGTCATTGATGCTGTGTGTCTTCATCTGAAACACGATTTCCGATTCCCGTCGCTATCATAACATTCCCCCTTCATATGACCTGCTGACTAATCAAAACGAAATCGGAGGTAAAATGTGAGGCATCTCTGTTGGTGTCTCGCATCGTAAAACGGACACAAGATTGCCAATATAAACGGTGTTTCGTCTGGTACTGTAGGGACGACCTCGAGGCAGAGAGGAAGACGCCTTCCGAGGCATCTGCAATTCTGATTCGTGTTTGTGGTGGCGGTGTGTTGGGAAGAGGATTCATTGGAACATAAATACAAACACGAGTGAGGGATTCAAAGGGACTACTTTCCAGCCGTTGGGTACTTTGGAGCAGGGGCAGGTTGAGCGTATTGAGGTGGTTGAACGTAGGATGGTGGAGGGACGGCGTAGGAAGCTGGACCGACGACCGGAGGGGACACGTAGCTACCGCCGCTGGAAGGATCAAAGAAGAGTGTTGAAGATCGGAGTTGTCACTTACCATTGGCTTGCTTGATGGCAGGAAGGACCCGGGGGACAGCATCCACCGCCACCTCCTCCGAGACCCGGCAGGCATGCGAATGAGTTTTCGAGAAGGACGGTGCAGATGAGAACGGTGAGGAGAACGCTTCGGCAGGACATGATTATGAAGATTGGATAACTGGCCAGTTGTTGGCATCTCTTTTATATGTGCAGGTAGGCCGACGAGAGAGTGTGTGATCCGGAGAGACGCAGACACGACGAACGGGAAAAGCCGCAGAATGTACTGGTCGGTCGGCTTTTTGCCGAGTCGTCGCTGATAATGAGGCGTGAAAGAAGCGGAGAAATGATTGGATTCTGATTCTGAATCCGGATGATTGGAGAGAATCAATCAGATCTGAGTGCCTGGACAATGCGCTGTTTCAGAATCATTCATTTTGACTACAAAATTGCATGTTCAACCCGAAAATCCAAAGTGTGACCGGTAGGTGAAAAGGTACAAAGTATCACAAAGATCCTTTAGTGTTTGTTCGTGTTAGTTCGGGACCTTCCGATGTCCGTCCGAATGTACGCAGAGTCAGCGTTGTACTGCTCTGCCAGGTCCTGCAGGTTTATCCGGAACTCGACGTTCTCGTTCTGATCCGGATCCTTCATCGCGACTCCACTGGTTATCCGAGCCAAGTGTCTGGAATACCCGGTTCTCTTCCTGTTTTCCTGTTCCTTCACTCACTTCAAGTTGTTCTGCGATCCGATCACCTTCATTTTCTCCACCGTCTCATTGACTTCCCGTGCGTGCGTTTTCTCACTGATCTTCTTCGAATACATATAATCTCTTCGCTTCTTTGAGAACCCGATCCAGAACACCTTCGAAAAGTAAAGGCAGATCTCGGTGATTGTGATAACAGACATTCCGAGGAACATTCCCATGTTACCTCCAATGTCACCTGCAATAATATATGTTTTTGAGAGAAGATAATTACTTCAACGAACTGAGAAGTTGAGTGATGGAAGCATCTTGAACTTGATTGTATTCCGTGTAAGCCATGTCCCGATAGAAAATGTTGATCATCTGGAAGTTGGCCTTCATGTGTGGAACAGTCCAGTTCGAGTTCTTCGTGCGGAGCCAGTTGAGTGCTCCGGCGGAAAAGCTACTGCCGTAGGAGTTGTAAGCACGGAAGACAAGACTGTTGCACTGCTGGGAACACTTTGTGCAAGAGGGCTGCTTGAAGCTCAGCTTCCCGTTCGTGTGCTCGCTGAGTTTCGTATCGATGCAAGTGAAAGTTTGAGAAGGAGTGCATTCACGAGAAACTGAAAAAAATCGGATGATTCAGTGGCTAGATTACTGTAACCCACCATTATTCAAGTTGTACAGGGCAGGGGTGCATCCACAGTTGTCGAGAAAGTATTTAGCTTTACACAGAGAGAGACAGTTGCCGGAGGAGTACGGTAGCTCGGACAGAATGCCAGCTGGATACTTGTTAGTGCAGTTTCCCCATTGATGCGATTCGAGGAGCACGTACTGAAAACATAACATTTCATTAATAGATCTTCTCCCAAACTCACTCGATCACTGGAGATCGCCGAGTAGGCAACAGAGTTTGGAGACACAGTGAATTCGTCAGAAGCCAAGTGGGGAACAGTGTTTGGAGGATGCACAAAGTACCGGAATCCGTCGACGAAGGAGTTCGTGAACAGAGCGGGCATGATGTCGGTCTCCTCATCGAACTGCTCTTCGATGTGTGCATCCAGAGTGATTTGGAGGCCGGCTTGGATTCCCGGTTCGGTTTGTTTGTGCATGCTTGCCTTGTTGCTTTTCGAAAGGTCTATTGTGTAGCACTTGCCCAACGGAGTCAACAACGGAGATGCCAGCGAACAACAGTCGAAGCTGAAACACAATTGCAAACGAAGAGAAAGGTATCGCTGTCTTACATGTCGCCTTGGAACGAGCACAGTTTCATAACTTCGCTGCACTCGAATCCGGCTTGCATGAAGAAACTGTCGGCTGTGAAGGACGGATGAGACTGCTGGTACTTGGTGAGATCTTGATCTCCTTGATGCAAGTTCTGTCGGTCGTTGGCTCCCATCAGGGTGGGGATTTCAGTGTACCAGTGCATCAGATAGTTTATCATGTCTGGGGACACATCTCCTGTTTTGTTCATTTCTGAAACACGAGTTGGATTTGGTGATCCTTCTTCTTTCGTAACGAACCTTTCACATAACTCTTTCTAACCGGATTCAAATTGCAAACTGTCACAAGAGGGAAGTCCATTCCATCGTCGTTGATCAGAAATGAGACCTGAAAGTACCAATCGACAGGATCCCTAGAGTTACAACTCACATCGGATACTGTAGGTTTCGAAAGATACTGGGAAACAAGAATAACGACTTGAGTGACCAGGAGACCAAGAGAGAAAGAGACCATGATGACCCAGAATAGAGTAGCCCATCGCTTCCCTTTGAATACTCTTTTCGGTCCGTGCATCGTTGTTGTTTCTGGAATTAGAGTTAGAGACTTGAAAAGCCATTAGATCCGTACCACAAAAGTGCTGAGTTTCCCTTTTCACAGAAACAGTTCCTTCCGCTTTCTGCATCTTCTTCAGCTGTGCCACTGGAACTTCGATTATCATATGGGATCGGGATTCATTGTAGCGGAGATGACAGTCTGGAGACAGGGAGGACGGTCTGGAAGTGGGAATGCTACAGTCGTCTCGGATAACTGACTCACGGAGTAGGTGATTCTCCAGAAGATCCAGCTCTGAAGTTGACGAGATACGTGTCGTCGTGGTGTTCGAACGCATCGTTTCGGTAGTCTGACGGATGCATAACCGAGTTGATTTTGCTGAAGGAATTCGAATTCTCGAAACGGTTACTGTAGCGGAGAAATGTCATGAATGACTTCGTCGGAGTTGATAAGTTGACGGGCGAAAGTGTAAAAATATAAAATAATTGTGTGTGCTGACAGACGATAAGGGGTGGAGAGAGATAGTAGAGAGGGTACAAACAACGAATTTAGCATCGGAAAGAGCCATTTTTCGGTCGATGATCGAAGCATTGAAACAGAAAGAGAAGGAGAGCTTCGGGGAGAAAGAGGAAGTTCCCACGAGATGGCTGCACATGTGGAACGATGTTTGTCGGTGGGGGAAGGTATTCGAATTTGATACAGTAAGAATTTGAAGCACGCGGGGGAACATTGAGAGGAAATGGGGAACGCTAGGGACTACGAACTGTTGGGTTTTGTGATAGCTGGGATTCTTGGCTCATCAGGAGTTTTGAGACTAATTAGAACTTTCCCTGACAGTCTTTCAGTGTCATAAATCAATCATACAGAAGGCAAATCAATTGATAACGAACCCTTCATTCTTCACTTGACAACTGCTCTTCTAAACCCTTCCTTTCTCAAGTTCGCAACCCTTATCACTCTCTACAGTACCCTTCGTAATCAACACTCCCCAACCTATTCGCAGAATCGTCACGGCTCAACGGGCGGATCAAAAAGAGCGTTAGGCGAATTAAAATGATAAGGAGGCGCTTAAAAGGACACCTACCTCCTGCCAGATTGCATTTTTCTTCGCGATGAAGTCGTATTTTCTTCTGTGTCACCGACTGAAAATGTTTGTGTATTCGTGTTTGTTGCATCTCGAAAAATAACAAAAAGGACACGAAATGGACGAAAAAACCGAGAGTTGAGAGCTGTGGAGGTCGTCTCCTTTTATGGTACTTCCGCACTCTTCGAAGGTTTCCAAAAGATTTACAGTTTTGCAAACACTCTCTGCGCACTCCTCGCTTCACACACTCTCTCGCTCCCTACTATTATTGTTGCTTGTAATATTTGTATTCACATTTCAATTCCGTTTTTGATTTATCAGAATTCCGGTCAACCCGCCGGGATCAAACGGTGAAGCGACCTTTGAAAGTTTGGAATTCTATTCATGGAGCATGATAACGAGCCGTAAGTCGAGTTGACCGATCAATCTGAAACTCTGTCAGTGAATATTGAACTTTCTGATCACTCCGAGAACTTTCGACTTAACAGTTCGTATGCTCAATAGTTCAAAGTATTAGCTATTTACGGAGCCCGCTCGAAAGTGCAGCATACTTTCACTGGTGGAGTACCGAAACAGGAGGCGTGAGATAAGGAGAAGATGGGAAACAAAAAACACCCAAATTCTTGCAAAAATTGAGAATTTCGGAGTTGAAACGTTTAAATTTCAAAACCTTCAATGATAAGTGTCCAACTGAGTCATCTTGCTAGCTCTCGGAACACTTCATTCGAATCGGAAAGTGGGCGGTTATGGTATCGAGTCACCGATTGTCTTGTAACTTTGATTTTGGGAACGAGATCAATGACTGACGAAAACGAAGCGTCAACAGGCGAGGAAACAAAATATCTGCGGTATGGTTTGATTTTTGTTCACGCCTAGGCGTCTGATGACCGGCGTGTCGGAGGAAGATGCAGGCGTGAAAAATAGCTGATTTCATTGAACCGAGAATAGAACGGAAATGAACACGTTCTGACACGAAATATCTCTCTGACTAGTATGAGATCCAGAATTCGCAAAGACGTCGAAGCTCTTCGAAATTCAGCCTACAGTAACCTTTATCAATTTCAGGTGAGAAGTGTCACGGAGAACTGTCTCAGCTACGATACAACTTTTAACCAAATCTCCCAACTGTTCTCTCAAAACTTCTACTTTGGTTATTCTCTCGTGTACCGTAATCACCTCGTTTCTCCATGACGTAAGGTCTGCAAATTTTTCGAAATAGTGTCTAGTGTCATCGCAACACGAAACTCGGTGCACTGACCACACGCTAGCACCGACAGTTACAAAACACTTTTACGAGCGTGTTCGTTTGAACTCGCACGCTTTGAAACAGGCGCCGAAAATAGGAGGGAAAACAGAACGAAACGAGGAATGTTCCTGGTTTTGTTATGCTCATGAGATGGGATATAGCAGATGAGTTCTGAGGAACAGTTCTGCGAAGTTACACGTTTCAAGACTTCTCAAGGTGTTTTGAAAATCAGAGAACGGAATGAGAGAGAAAGAAAGAAGATGTTCGAGTACTCGAAACAAAACCTCTTTTCCCTCCTCCATCTTCTCGTTTTTCCGTAACTTTTTCCCGTGTTCCTCCCAATTGTTCTTGTTAATTTGAACATCGTGTGACTCACTGGAAACGAGTACTCGCGTGTCTGACATCACACTATGATTACAAGAACGATGAGTTTTGATAGGAGGCGGGTCGCTGATAACAGCGTCTGATAGCGGTAAAGAGCACCGCCGCGTAGCTCGTTTTTTCTGCCTTGACCGGTCAGCGACGGCTCGCGGGTTTCCGGCGCGGAGAGTCGAAGAACTCGGAGAATCTGCAGGAGTCGCTGGCGCCGGAAGCGAGTTCTGATAGCGAGACGGGTCACGAATTGCACCCGGTCACTCCACGAAACACGTTCTTTCGTCAGATAGTGTCGAAATTATCAGAGGGGAATGGGGTCATTAAAATTTGAAAAATGAGGTTGGGACGGTTTGAAAGAATTTGAACAGAATGCATTCTCGGTCGGATCAAATATTTGTTTGGAATTTTTAAAAAAGGTTGAACGGATTTGTCGGGATTAGGGAAGGCGGTGGTCATGTTTACTGTTGGAACAATAATCCATCTCACAGACTTTTGAAAATATTTTAAACTGAACTACACGAGCTACAGTATCCTACAGTACCAGTCACTGACAACGTGTACTCGGTACAGAAAGTTCAGCAGATCAAACAGTCCGTTTTCCGTTTTATCAGGCTCCCCCGTTGCGCCTCTTTTTATTACTAACGAATCGGTAAATAGTTGATATAAAAGAGATCGAACAGTCATGATGACGATTCGATTCAGTGACAGGAGTGCTTCTGATGTGCAAATATTCATTGAAGAACTCGTGAAAATACAGAAGGCAGAGACATTGTTTTATGAATTGGAATACCCGGAAAAAAGTGAAAAAGTGTCGGGGAAGGTGGAATTGTTGCATAGACAAATGTACAGATCAATTGGGTTCCGGGGACGGAGTCTTGGGGTTCGTAGGCGACGGAGTGTTCTTCCGAGTCTGCGGTTCGATGGTGAAGATGGGCGGTGAGGAGTTGTTCTCGAAGGATCGCTGTTGTTGACTGGGGAGACGGATACGGGCGATTCCGTCCGAGGAGGGCATGTTCAGCTGACGACGCAGCTCATTCACGTCGAATTTCAGCTCAATCTGGAAATAAAGATGTTGAGAATTGCAAGAAAATAGGTAACAACTCACGACGCTGTCTAAACTGGAACTCGAGAAATTCTCTTCTGAATTCTTGTAGCCAAACTTGGGCCAATCCTCAATAGGAACTATCCGGTTGCTGAAGTTGCTCAGCGACTGGATGTTCTCTCTGGAATTCCTCCTGGACCTCCTCTCCTGGAACTCTTTCACCGCTTCTTCCAGCTGTTGTTCCTTCTCTTTTTCATGCTTTTTCTTCGAATACATGTACTCTCTGCGTCTCTTTGATACCATAATCCAGAAGATCTTCGAGAAGTACAAAGAGAGTTCAGTGATGGTGATAACGGACATTCCGAGGAACATTCCCATATTTCCACCAATGTCTGACAGGATTTCCGTGAGAGACGTGGATTGTACTTGTGAGTACGAGGTGTAGAACATTTCAAGGAAGAAGATGTTGATGACTGCCACGTTGTTCTTGATGTGGCTCTCCGACTGGTTTGTCATCTTTTTCAGCCACTCCAGGGACCCTCTGTTGAATCCATCTCCATAAGAGTTGTAAGACGTGTAACTGGTACTCTGGCACTCCATGTGACACTCTGTGCAATCCGGAAGTTCCAGATAGTCCGTGCCATTGACCTTCCGGAGCATGTGATTGTCCATACAGGTTATTGACTCATACGGAGCACATATCTTCTTTTCTGAAAACGTTTTCAGTTGGTTTTGAAGTTGACAGAGTTGAACTTACTTCCATCAACATTATAAGTAAAAGGAGCGCATCCACACGTGTCATTGAAGTACTGAGCAATGCAAAGAGCCCGACAAGCAGATGAGGAGTACTTGAGGAACGTCTCGTAGTTTTCTGGCCAGTGCTCAGTGCAGTTTCCCCAGTTGTCACGACTTAGCAGATTGTGCTGAAAACTAGAATTCAAAGCACTTTCTTACAATCAACTGATACCGAAATCGTCTTGATCGCAGAGTAAACAGTCCTGGACGGCGACACACTGATTCCCTCAGAAGTGAGTTCTGCATTGGCTCCAGGAGGATGGATGTAGTAGCGGAATCCGTTTTCGTAGAGGTCCGAGAAAATAGCCCCGGCGTCCCCCTCCTCGCCTCTCAACTCCTCTTCCAGTCGTGCATCTGCAATGATCTGAAGCCCCGCCTCCACTCCCGGAGATATTTGTTTCCGCATCCATTCTGGCGCGAGGTTCGTCAGATCGAGTTCCCAGCATTTTCCGAGCGAAGTTATCTTTTGTTTCATGTATTTACAGCAGTCAAATCTGAAAAATCCACCATTGAGTTTCAGATTTTCTCGTTTTCGGACCTTCTGCCTCCAAAATAGCACGTCTGGAACATTTCATGACAGTCGTATCCGGCAGTTCGAAGGAACTTTATAATTTGGAAATCCGTGTGATTCGCAAAGTAAGTCTCGGCGTCGTCGTGGACTGAAACAATCTCGATTGTCAGTGATAACCCGGCTTCTGCTCACTTTTCTTCATCGTATGCCTGTCTAAATTGCTGAACACAAACATTGCATCCATGTTTGTCTGCAGAAGATACTCCAACGTCTCGCCAGAAAGATCCCCCGACGCATTTAGTTCCCGAACGTAAGACTTCTTGATCGGGTTGAAGTTGCATACAGTAACCGCCGGAAAGTCCATTCCGCCCTCGTTGACAAGGAAAGACACTTGGGAGAGTGTTGGTTTCGAGAAGTACATCTGCAGGAGGACGAAGATCTGGAAGATGAGCATGGCCAGGGCCAACGCGACGATGAGGATCCAGAAGAAGCGGGCGAGTCCTTTTCCATTGAATATCCGTTTGGGACCGTGCATTGTGGTGGTGGCTGGAAAGAAGTGAAGAGTGCAAACAGTACTGCTATATTTGGGAATGACGAAAGTTCGACAACTTTGAAAAATTGAAAGTTTGCCGAACCGATCTATGGTACTGTACATTGCTTCTCGGGTTACTGTAACTCTCCTTCTTCTGTTCCTAATACTTCAAATTCCATGTCTTCTGCACTGTATCTAATGAAATCATAGTGTCACATCAAACAATCAAGTTTTTTTCTCCTAGATCATCAACCAAAGATAACAAAGTTTCTGATAAGGAACCTACCTGTGAAGTGTTTCGTTTCTCGGTGCACTGACCCGACTCCCTCATACTTTTTGATGTTCTTGAACGATTTGACAGGCACTTCAATGACGATCTGATTCGCAAAGCTCTTGCTGGCCCTGAAAGAAGTTTGTTTGAGAGGTGAGAAGTGGAGCTCTGAATACCTCATGGGTACTGTCACACCTGCCAACCTAACCGACTGAGACCTTCAGAAAACGCAACACAAACTCAAAGAGGAGTCGGTGTTTGCCGCCCTCAGAATAACTTTTTGAAGGCGTGAATGGCTGGATATTTGCCCACGAATACAAAGTTCTTCGTCCCAGAAAACGCACCAGTCCCGGAGAGAACGCATCGTTCGAACCGTCTGGCTGTTGTCGAAGTCGTCTCCTCCGGAGAGTTGTCTCGGCGGATCCGTCGGTTTGGCACATTGAACGTCTTGGTGCATGACGAGGCTGAAACAAGACTGAAATTGACCGGTCAATCGACGCAAGACTTCGGGTCGCGAGATGTTTTTCTGGTGTTTCGACTGTTGCGGAAAACACACTGAAAACGGTACACAGATGACGGGGAAACGACGGAAGAGTTGAACGAATCGGGGACCTCTTCGGTGTCTTTTTAATCATTCGAGACATTGATAAACGGCTCTTTTCATTGTGTTTTTGAGACCGGAAACTGGTAAAGCAAACAGAGGAGAAGACGATCAAGAGTCGAAAGAACGTCGAAAACAAGCACATTTCGGGTGACAGTTCATTGCGATGACGACGAGAGTTCGTATTTCGGGGGCTCGTTTCGTATCGGAATTCCATTTTTAGACGTGTTAGTCATCAGGTCACAGTTGAGTTCGACTCTTATCAGGAAGAAAAAAGTGGTTGTGAATGGGGAAAGAGGCAGGTCAAAGGGCAAGAGTGAAGAGGTCGAAAGCTGGAAAAATGGGAAGGAAACGTGTGTAAACCAGAAGATGGTCATCCCTTTTTTGAAGCTGATTCTAAGTTTCGAAAAAGAAGAAAAGTTGGCCTTCAAACTATTCGACGCCTACTGTATCTTCATGGGGGACTTCCTACTTGTTCACCGAAGAGTAATTTAGTTTCCGGAAGACATCCAGGCCCTTCTACTTTTAGTAGACGGGAGAAACACGTGAACTCGGTACTTCCCCGAGGTGGTCAGTTCGAAAGTCAACAATGACATCAGAATTTAGAGTATTTTCAGTCCGGACCTGAATACACAATGACATCAAATATGTGTTTCAGTGATCGAAAAGTTTCAGTCTAGAACTGTAAAAGCCGGGAGAAAACGGGGAATAGATGATCATGAATTCAATGAACAAATCGTTGAAACGGAAGCGATTATGCAGGATATCCATGTTTATCAGCTGATAATGAACAGGCATAACAATGATTTCGACGGAATTTAAAGTCGGCACTTCGATGATGATACGAAGGAATGACGATGGAACCAAACTGATGTGATAGCGGGCAAAATGAAAACGGAAGCGGTCGCTAAAAACGAAGTTGACACCGTCTCGACTGATTCACTCTGCCCTTCGTCGCCTTCTCTGCGTGTCTTTGAAAGTGTCAAGTGGCCAGTTGATTTCTATTTCGATTCCATGACCGTCCGTGCTGATTTATGGTTCTCTTTCTGTTTCATGAAGTCGCACATTTTGCAAAAACTGTAAAATGTATTTATTGAGATCAGAAAGAAACGAAAGAAAAGAACAATTGATATGTGAAAAGGGGGTGGGGGAAGCCCGTGATGAACAATAAAGATCGGGGGAAAAGTGACATGGAGAAGGAATGTACAAGGAACATATCAGGGAGAAGGAAGACGTTGGCAAAGGGTCTCGCAACGAAAAACAAGCACGTGTCGTTGAGACGTGGGAATACTTTTGTTTAAACCAATTTGAAAATTGCTGTAAGGAACTTAACTCTTCTATTCAGATTAAAAAGTCGCTAGGATTACTGTAGGTATTTTTCTAAAACGCTAAGATCGGGTTTGAAACAAAACGAACAGGCATCGTGAAACGTGAAATCCAGAGAACCGATAATCAAGTTTTATCTAAATTTTGGAATAAATAACTAGGTTTCCTCCTAAACTCATTTCCCAATTAAATCGTGACAATAAATACATGATGTATTCCCAAAATTGTCAGTCTCTACGCATCTTCAAAGATGAACTCACTGGGATCCTATGCCTATGGATCCTCTCAAACTCTATTTTTAAAGCCTATCTTGGATCTTCCCTAACTATAGTTGTTGCTGAAGTTATTCGAAATCATCTCATCAAACGTTTTTTCTTCCCCAGCATTCCCCCTCACTGCTGAAAATGCGTCCGCTTAAATACCGTAATAGTCCAATTGTTATTTTATCAATTACGGTTTCGGATCATGACCGGTCAACAGTTTATCACGACTAGGTAGTGTGATCTTCCGATATCTCTGTCTCTCTCTCTTTTTCTCAAACTTGTTTCCGTTGATACCTGTTCAAAGTTCCCAGCTACAGTATGCCCCGTTCTCTACCAACTCTCGCACTCCCCCTTTCTTCCTTGTAAACTTTATAACTTTATTCGACAAATACATACATTTCGTTTGAAAACCTTCGCCGTCTCTGAGAAAAAAAAAGAAAAATCTTCGACTAAACTAAATACATCATCGTTGCATAAATAAAAACAGTCCGTCTCTCGAAAACTTTTTCTGCTTTTGGGCACGAAGCAGAAGAGAGAAATCGGAGGGAGCGGACAGTGAAAGAAAGCACAAAAAGGCAAATTCGGGGTGGTGTTGGGGTGATGGGGTGATGGTATCCTATGAATTCTACTCGTAGAAACGATAAAAACACGAGAGTTGGACGGCGATTCTCGGGCACAGAAAGGCCGCCAGTCTCGGTGGGTTCAGGGAAAGAAAAACTGATTAGGATAAGAAAGTTGAGCAAAACAGAATACATGTTTGAAAATAGATAAAGATTATATTCAGTTTCCATATTTGGACTCCAGCTCTTCGCTGATCGGACGAGTCAGCTGAGGCTGTCGAATCATTGCAGCCAACTTTCGGAGTCTTGATGCAGAGTATCTGGAAGTATTGATTGGAGAGGACTACTGTAACCTTCACTTACTTGATAGATTCCCGTCTTCTGACCATTGATGGATCGGAGGAAAGGAACTTGTGCGAGAGAGCCTCGTCAGTTCTCATTCTGCGGACTGGAGACTTCTTCAGGGCCCACGTGGCAAACGAGAGACTCTCCTGGGAAGCATTTACAGGGATCAAGTTGGGGTCACACTTCACATTGATCACGTTCTCCTTGATTTCCTCCTCGCGATCGTATTCAGAGGTGAATGGATGGAATCCGGCGAGAAGACAGAAAGTGACCACTCCCATTCCCCACATGTCACTTTGAACAGTGACTGGAGTGTCCGGAATGTGGAATTCAGGAGAAGCCCACTTGGTGTCGAACTCGACTGGTTTCACTGCAGAAGACACCTTCTGGGCTCTTCCGAAGTCAACCAGCTTGACGATCCAGCTGCGTTTCGATTGGAACATCACGTTGTGCGGGTTGACGTCGAGATGGGCAATTCCGCGGAAGTGCAGGAAGTGGAGGGCCGAAGTGACCTGACGCATGGTCAATGCAACTTGCTCCTCGGTGTAGTAGTCATTGAACACGAATCGAGAGAACACATCCTCGTAGAGTCTCTCTGTGAACAAGTAGAGGAAGTTGTTGAAATTGTAGGCGGCGATGAGTCTTTGGACGTTCTCGTGTTGGCCGTCACGAAGAGATTCATATTCGGCGACAGCATCAGATGATGGGTGACGGATCTTGACGGCGCAGTGAGCATGTCCCTCGGCAGTCGAGTCGACAGCCTCTCGGACAACTGAGAAGCGTCCCTTGAACTTGAGACCAGCAATCTGAAATAAGACGGTTTATTTCAAGTTTTCATGCAACTACTAACCTGGAATCGTCCACTTGGATCCGAAGTCTGCAGCTGAAGGTTCGACTTCAAGTCCTCGTTGGTAGTTCTTGCCTCCGAATCCTCTTCGCTCTCTTCAGAAATTCCTCCAAGTTGGTTTGCGGATTGTTGTGGCAAAGATACGACGTTCAGTCTGATCTCCGACTTGAGAACGTCGATCTGCAGCTTTGGAGCGCCTTTTCCGTGAGTTTGCACGATTCTGCTGCTCAAAGAAGGCAATCCGAGACCGAATCCATTCTGAGCGGTCACTCGGAACTGATAGATTCCAAGTGGAGAGAGATGTTTCACAACAACGGATTCGTCATCGATTCTCTCGGAAACTGTGATCCATGAAGCTCCGTGATCATTGGGTCCGGCGACACGATACTCGAGTCGGTACGTGATTCCTTCCAGATAAGTCGGTCCTTCTGGAGCCTCCCACTGTATGAAGATCTCCGTGTCAGATGACAACTCGGCTTCTGGTCTTCCTGGTCGCGACGGCGTCTCTCCACTGATCATTCGGCAACTCGACTTGTCAGTTCCGAACTCATTCGTCGCAGAACACACGTACTCTCCAAGATCATAGGGAGCTGCGTTAGTGATGGTCAAACGAGAAATGTTGTGATCTTGCTCAATCTTGATTCTGTCGTTGGATTCGAGGATCTTGCCCTGGAAGTCCCAAGTGACTTTCGGTGCTGGACTGGAAGCGACTGAGCATTCGAACACTGCCGGTTGGTTCTTGCGAAGGTAAACGTCGCGGAGACGGGAAGTGAAGATGGGGGCGAATGCTGAAAAGAAGGTTACAACTGAATACAAGCAACGTTTACTCACTTCCATCCGCATTCTTCTTGGTGGCCGACGGCGTGACCTTTTCAATGTCAGCCTTGATTCTCTCAATGGCAGATGATGATGGAGCCTTCTGGAGCATAGCCGTCGAGTTCTCATGCGACTTTGGCTCGAGGCCTTGAGTGGATTCACGAAGGATATCAGTGTAACGACGGCGTTCACGGACAGTGATGTCTCGATTGCGGACTCCCAAGAAGCCTTGCTTCACAGTCGGAGCTCCGATTCCGAAGAGTTCCTCACGGTAGTTACGAACACGGGAGTTGAATGCGGCACCACGGGCGGCCATCAGATATGTGTCAGGACCAATCTGAATGAGAGGTTTGAGGCTATAACGTTTAGTACTTGAATACCTGATAATGAGAATCCCATGGGCAATCATCGACATCATAACCTGGATGTCCAAAGTCAAGATCCTCCTTGTAGAAGTTGCCTGGACGGTACTTGTCGAGGTCATCCAGATTCACGGCTCTTCTGTTTTTGTCCTTCTCAAGTCGATCCTTCTCGTCCTTGAAGTCATCCTTTCCATCGTGATCCTTCGACTTCACCTGTTTCTTTCTATCATCCATGAAGGCATCCTCGTCATCGAGCTCTCCAGCAAGTTCTCCTGGAGGCAAGAATCCAGGCTTTCCCCTTTTCGTGGCAATCAGAACTTCCATTGAGTGTTCCTGACGTGGAGACAGCATCACTGGACTCTTCGTTCCCGGTGTCGATCTACGTGGTGACTTTGGATTCGGAGATAGGGTGACAGCGGGAGACGTGACTTTGATGAGTCCAGAAGCGGAATGTGTGTCGATGGTGAGGTCAGCTCCGTGGAGTCCTTCGAGGAAAAGCGGGGCTCCGACTGGGATCGATGGGTCGTTTTCAGCTTCTTCGAGGATCTGGAAATAAGAACTTCAGGTTATCAGTCAACTTCGAAGTGTGGGGTTAGTATGATTTGGTGCATTTGGTGAGCAGTGCAGTATGTCCGTTTCGAGTGCAGTGCCTGGGTACCTCATCTATTCTCAACGCCTCCGGACGCTCAACCTCAGGCGCAATGTTCTCTGTTTTCTTTTTGCGCGCCAGTTTTCCGGGTGTCTTTCCCACCTTATCGGTGTTCAGCAGCTTCTGCTCTATTTTTCGGTCAATACACGAGATCTTCACACCGCCTCCGTTGCCGTTGGGGACTCCGTTGGTACGGAGCGACGGGGAGATGAGCATGGTGGTGGGACGAGCCACTGATGGGCTCACTGGACGGGAGTCCGTCGACGAGCTCATTCTGGAGATGTTTTGGATTCTGGGAGAAAGAGTGATAGAGAGTTGGAAAAGGAAGAAATCGATAAGAATGTGCAGGCGTTTCTGTCGCCTCCTACGCAGTTGAAGAGGGGCAAAAAGTAAAACGACCCGACAGTAGTGCTCGTTTCTCTCTCCTTTTCGCTCCCACCCATTCCTCCAACAAGTTGGTTCACTCATTGCTCGCGGCGCCCGCCAACTCAGTTTGCGGCTGCGCGGATTTTCAAGAGCTCTGTCCGCCCCGAGACACGCTATTTCTTTGTTGACCCACAGAGTAGATATACCAGTTATATACTGTTGATTGTCTTGTTTTCCAATGTCTCACCTTCTTATCAGCGTCCGGAAGACCGGAGAGAACTGTGTCGGAGTATGTGACCTTCGGAGGGATGATAGTTCCTTCCTGTGGTGGGACAGGTGATTTTTGGGGAGTTGATGGAGATGGCGTGGGCTTCGGGATGGTCTCTCGGATGGTTACTTCGGGAGTGAGTGTCGGAGTCGAAGGTTCTGATGCTTCAACTTGGAAGTCCTGAAAAACAAACGGTTTATTACTTTGCTCGAGAGCTGGAGCCTTGAAAAACTGAGAAGTCTGGGTCAACCGCAGAAATTATACCATTGCACATACGGGTTACACCCCTCGGAACGATCGGAAACCCATTAAAGTTATGTGCGTTTCGCCCCTCACGCACATGTTTGTTATTTATTCCAAGCCCCTTCAAACTCATCACCTTGGGAATTTCGAAATCCTCGAGACTGGCCAGGGAACCGGCAATCGAACCCTCTTCTGAGATGTCGGACAGAATGCGATTCGCAATTTCCTCCTCGATTTCTCTTCGTTCTCCTCTGATCATTCTGATTGGGATCTTCGGCTGATCTTCGTGGCTTTGTTCCAGAATCGGGGTTTGCACTGGGACCTGAGTCTTCTCTTTCTTCGATCGGGACGGCGTCTCTCCCTTGTCTTGTGGAATCAGTTTTCTCTTTTCCAAGTTCTGAGGAGCCATTGGTCTTCCGAACTCGTCAAGATGCACTGGATTTCCGTACTTGTCGACGTAGAATGGTGCGTCGTCGAGACTGGCTGGACGATGTTTTGGATCGTGTTGGTAACGAGGATCGACAAGAGGACGGCCTGAAAAAGTGAAAAGTTCTTTGGAAGTCAAATGTTTAGTTACGAACCGTATTGATCAACTGGGATTCTTTGTTGTGGATGTGGCTGTTCGAACCTTCTCGAGTCGTGTACTGGCTGGTTCGATCTTTGTGGTTGTGGTGGGACTGGTGGAGGTTGTCTGAAATGATTACAATTGCAGAGATCAATAGGAAACTCATAACAAACCGATGTGGTTCCTCGAATCCAGTGCCTTCTGGTCGATCGAATGCGTCTCCGTCGATGAGCTGTCCGAACTCGTCGATGAACGGCGGATGCTCTTTCCTGGGCTGCGGCACGTACTCTACAGTCGGTGGTGGCTTGCGGGGTTGAATGCGCAAGTAGTCGTAGATCTCGGCGGGTCGCTTGCCGTCCGGTGCTACAGGGGCATTCTGCTGGGCGCGGGACGTCGCCGGACCAAGGATCGCTTCGAGAATCTGCTCGGACGGCGTCTGCTGCACGAACACGCGACGTTCCTGCAAGGATTCAATGAAAAAAAGCCTGAGACGCGCAGCTGAGGGGGCAGAGAAATGTGAAGTTGGTGTGTGTTGTGTGCTCTTTCGGAGGTGAGCACACAAGCCAACTGATCCCATGGACCGACGGATTTGAAAGAGACTGTGGCAACTTACCAGCCATTTGTGCTGATATTTGAACTCCCGCAATGTGTCAGCTGATAACGGCTCCGTCTTCAGCTTCTCGTCGTTGATCCACGGATGCTCGAGAGCTTCGTCTACAGTGAGACGATGAGCAGGTATCTCCATGAGAAGCTTCTGAACAAAGTCTCCAGCGTCATAAGAGAAGTTTCCGAGAGGGGACGAATCGAATTGGCAGCGGTCCACGTTGGAAAGGGTTTCATTGTCATTGTCACCGTGGAATGGAGACAGTCCGGTGAGTCTAAAAATTATCAATTGATCAGAACAAGTTCAACTGATTACTTACAGAACGTAGGTCAGAACTCCAGCACTCCACATATCAGTGGCAAGGGTCAACGGGTAGCTTCTGACAATTTCGGGGCTCACGAATTCGGGCGATCCCTTGATTTCTCCAGTGATCAATCCACGAAGAAGTCTTCGAGCCTGTCCGAAATCTGCCAGTTTCAGCTTGTCATCTTGCAAAAGGATGGTTTCAGGGCGGAGATCCAAATGGGCGATTCGCAGATCGTGCATGTGTTTCAAAGCCAGCAGAAGCTGTCTGACGAACACTCGAACACATGTCTCTCGGTTGACTCCTTTCGGTTCGGAGAGGGCAACACCTGGATGGGTTAGGCTCGAGAGACCGTCGATGGTCGAGTTGGCGCTGAAAACGGGGAATTGAAAAATGGAATTTAACTAGGGGTTTTCCTATTCCTGAACGACTCACCAGTTGATAGTGAACCTCACCATTATTACGAAACCATGAATTCGGGACAGCGGCGGCTAGAGCCTGCTATCACTATCATCCGTCCGGCATGAGCCATTCTCTCTCTTCCGCCCCATATCATATCTATCTCATCTATCTTCTCCCCGTTGAAAAAACCCATTGCCAAGTTGCTTGGATGCTCTGAGCATGTCAATGGATCATAGTGATCTGACAGACGCAGACTGCTGATAGGGAAAACATCTCTGCATTGTAACAGGAGAGGAAGAGAGTTTGGACCCGCGAGAGAATGAGAACAGGACGGAAAGTGTTTCGAAATGACACCAGGGAACCCTTTCCGTTCGTATAGGTCAGAGGTGTCAGAGAAGTTTCCCTCGGGGAATACTCACCAATCATCCACAATATGAAACATACTCTCAGAATAAAAGACCGACTTTTAGTGGATTCGTACATCTATCGGCGACATGCAAAGTCATAAACCCGAAGAGATCAAACACATATTGAAATGATCCGGGGTCCCAGAAGAAAAACAGAGCCAGCAGGGGGCGATAAAAGTGGGCGAGTCCGCTGCGCACATCTGTTTTTATTCCCTTCTTACACTCATTTCGAAATACACCCGATGCCGTTCGCCCCGGATTATTCAATCAGATGCCAACAACTGCTGGCTCCCCCTTCACTTCGTTTCCCATCATTTCTGATCCGAGCTACAGATTGCCACTCGTTTGAGGTTCTTTTGTTGGGTCAGTTGGCAAAGTGTTCAGTTTCTGGCACTGACCAGAGTTTCCCTAGCTTCGCCACTTTAACTTTCTTTAGGTTTCCTAGAGGTAAGTTTTTCGTTTTTGGGTTCTCAGAAGCATGATTCAATTGTGAAAGTTTGGAAACTAATCGGTTATTTTCGCGTTTTCTCTTTTTTAAAATTCATTTTTGTGTTTTTTTTTTATCTTGTTCCGATCCACTTTCCGCTTCTCGTCACTCAGACGTATTCCCATTCCCCCACCCCCAAAACCCACTTTTCAAACACCACGAGTGCCAATTTCTCGTCTCTGAGCACCCGATGCATCTGTACGATTCCGGGATGATCCAGAGAGTTGTGGATGTCCACGTGTCTCAGAAGAGCATCGTCAATCGGTCTCAGTTGAGCCAGAAACTCTCGTCCGGTCTTCTTCTCGCTGACCCGGAACGGTGCTCCGTCCGCTGCCAACCTGCAATTAACCACCAGCGTTAGAGGTATTACGGGGCTAACAGATGACCTATCTACCGTAATCTAAACGTGACCTATCTCTAACCTACTTCTCCCAAAATTAAGTTAACCTATTACTTTCAGTACTTTAGTACTTCTTCTCATAAACTGGGACACGGGACGCTGGTGGTAATTGCAGTTGGCAGTTGGACACGACCTCCTCGTGCCGCACTTCCCCCTAGTGATTTTTGTGTCATTCATTGCAATTTTCAGCCATTTTCTCTTCTTGGAAGTGCTCTCTCAATGATTTTTTCCAGACTCGATCACATTTTCAGATTAACAAAGTGGAGACGGTCCGAAACGAATCAGTAACCAGCGAAGCCATGGATCCACGATATCTGTAATTTGTGTGATAATGATAATAAAGACTTGAAAAACCATTCAAGAGCACTTCCAAGAATCAATAGAAAACTCGCAGCTGAAAAGAAGCCAGCAACTCAAAGAAAAGGCAATGAATGACACAAAAAGAACCGGAGGCGTGCGAACGAGAGATTCGCCGAGCCGCCGCGAGACAACGATCACCGGACACAGAGACGCTGGGACACGAACCGACGACGTCTTCTCCGAAGAAGACGTCGCACGGATCGGATGGTGCTGGTTAGTGCTTTGACGTGGACATGACGTGGACACAGGGTGGGAAGCAGTTAGTCAACCTTTATTTGATTGAGGGAAAGAGAAAGTGATATGATCGCTGAAGAACATAAAAAGAAATGGCATATGAAATTGAGCAAACGATTGAAAAGTTGGTCATTGGGCACTTGGGGGGATACGTAGAGCCACGTGGCAATTGGGCACTTTGCCACGTGGAACTGACGTATTTGAGATGGGGGCGGGGCGTTCGCTAGACGGAAATGACTACCGGATACAAGAAAATAATAGAAAAAGAGAGAGAACTGGGCGAAGTTTCGAATCGGTTGTGTGAACAGCATGGGATTTCACTACTGGGAAATGGGGCATAGTGCACTGGAAAAACAGAAAAATGGGGGTCTCGGGAAACCGGTATAAGTGACAGAAAGGCATTCGAACATCTCGGGATTCTCGGGGAAAAAGAAGTCGGGGCGATTGGGCACTTCGCCTTTTCTTCTGTTCTGATGACATGGAGAATCGAGAGAAATTCGAAAAATACAATAGAGACAAATGAAAAAAGAAAACAACACTTGATACATATATTTGATTTTTTGGGAGAAGAAAGTTTTTAAATTTTCTATTGAAAGATTTGTTTTGGGACTGATAATGGGGACGGTATCGTTTACTTTTCGTCTTTTTCGGAGATTTCGTAGAGCTCGCGCACTCGTTTCGACTCGATCGTCACTCGGCGCCGCGGAAGTTCCACGTCGTTGTAGTCGCCTTCGGCTGGAACGAATCGAATGATAAGAGATGATAACTGATTAGTTCTCGTACCTTCAACCGTAACTGTGCATGACGTGGTGGCTTGTCCGGCGTCGTTGACAGCAACGCACGAATAGATTCCAGAGTCTCTCCACATCGGATCGTTGATGATCAGAGAGCAGAGGTATGGTCCGTCTTGGACGAACTTGATGCGAGACGACTCGACGATCGGACGCCATTCCTGGAAAAACACAGATTCCGGGGGAGCACAAGCCACAAAACTCACTTTCATCCATTTCAATTCCGGGAATGGTTCTCCCTCGACTCGCACGTCTAATCTCATTGGCTGAGCCGACGAGAAGGTCTTATTGACGAGAGGCTGGATGAAATTTGGCCGCGCTGAAACGTATTTCGTTTATTTTCTGCCAAGTGCATACTACTACTCACTGGCCAGATCGACGAGGATGTTCTGCTGGGCGTCTCCGTATTCGTTCTTGGCGAAGCACTGGTACTGTCCAACGTTTTCCTTGCTGAATCCGGTGATGGCAAGTGTCGTTTCGGTACCTCCGTAGGTGTAGACTTTGCATTTGGAAGTTGGCGACGAGGTGTCGATGTCCCATCCTCGGAACTTCCACTTGATGTCTGGATCTGGGAATCCGGACACGTTCAGGATGATGGTTAGAGTGTCGTTCTCGGCGCAGTATCTCTTCTCGACGACTCCAGGGGCGAACCACGGAGCACACGCGTACTGCTCTGCGTATTTCAAGTCAAGAGCTCTCTCCGCATAGGGGTCGAGCAGTGGAATGACCTTGTTGGTTCTGCGATCGAAGACTGGTTGTGGTGGTGCCATGAGTCGAGATGGCGGGGAAGCTGGCGATGGATCGGAGATTCCGTAGATGTTCTCGGCACGAACACGGAACTGATAGGACTTTCCGAGTTCGAGATTGCGAACTTTGCACACTGGCTCGGGGATGTTGTAGTCGAGCAGGGTCCATTCCTTCTCTGGCAACTCGCGAATCTCGATGACGTAGGTGACTTGTGGGTAACGTGGCGGGGCTCTCTTGGTTGGGATCCAGGAGAGAGTGAGGTAGTGTCCGGTGACTTCCTTGATGAATGGTCCACGGTCTGGTGGAGTTGGAAGACTGGCGGTGTTGAGTTTCTTGAATCCGTACTCCTCTGTGAGGTACGGGGTCACATCGATCTCTCCGTTGAACTTGATGTTGTCCAGGAACGGAACGGTGACATCGAGAACAGCGGAAGAGCTGGCGGTTCCGTGAGAGTTCTTGGCAACTGCCACGTACTCTCCGGCATCATCCAGGGTGGTGTCGAGGATGATGAGGGCGTGGGATCCACCTCCGCAGGACTGAATCTTGATGCGACCTCCCGGAATGATCTTCTTTCCGTTGTGGAACCACTCGACTTCTGGAGCTGGGTGTCCGACGACAAGGCAGTCGAAGATGGTTGGCATGTGGTTGAAGACGTGCTTGTTCTTGAGTTGTCTGACGAATCCAGGTGGGAACGGCATTCCTCCTCGGTCGTCTCTTTCGGTAGCGTGTCTCGGTCTGATGATGTTCAGGGATCCTTCCGTCTTAGCGGATCCGAGCTTGTTGGTGGCTTCAAGGGAGTACTCTCCCTCGTCTTCAGGGCTGGCATTCACAATGACGAGATGATGGATTCCTCTTTCGTCGGTGAAGATTACTCTCTTTCCGTCTGGACCGTCTCCGATGATCTCCTGTCCATCCTTGTACCACTTGACAGTCGGAGTCGGAACTCCTGTCGCACAGACAATCATTTCAACGACGTTTCCCTGAAAACCGGAAACTTGTTTATTTCTATCCGTTTTGACGTCGACTTTTCGCCCGGAAAAGAGGTAAATTTGGAGCGGAGTCCAGTGCCCATTGTGCTCCATTGAGCAGCACACTTGTTAAGTGATTCATCCAGTCTCGCCCTCTCTTTTTTGCGATTTCACACCTCATGGGGAAGGTCAACGCAACTCTTCTCGCCACCTCATTTTTGTTTGTTGATGAGGTCAACTCTTGGCGGCGGCGCCCGGATGAATCATTCACTTATGTGTCACTTCTTGTGTACTCTAAAGGGAGGGGCTACCTCGAATAAAAGCGTGTTCCGTTGCAGCCTGCACCTGTTATTTTGACCTACTCGCCGTGTTTCGAAACAACTTTCGAACGTTCTATCAGCTTGCTCTTCGCTGTTCTGTTTGTGCAAACATCTGTCTCAAACTAAGTACGCTTCGTCTTACAACCGTCGCTTCACTGTTTTCGCCGAGGCGCGCGTGAATTGGATTATTACTGTGGCTGGTAATCTGTTGGCAAACACCATGACGTACTTGTCATTGCATGTCTTCTCAGAAGCTTTTCGAGAATCGACTGAAGCATCGAGAAGCTTCTCTGCCTAGTAGTCTAGTATGCCTTCTGCCCTCAACTCTCCCCATTAGATCCCACAACTTATCTACTTTTTCTCACGTTCTACAAACATCTCGAGCCAGATATAACTCTGCAATTAAACTCAAAAAAGCACAATTTAGTCTCGCGACGGACTCCCTGCGAAAGTACAAAGATTCTCGACCTTCTCGTAATTCTCGCTGCGCCGACGACACACGTGACTCTGGCTGTGTGTTCTCTCAAACAGACGCATCGTCAAACGTGCAAATTTGCGTCAGCCCCATTTCGACTTGCTCCGAAAATGAGACGAGATAGCGAGAGCAGTCTTTATAAAACTAGACTTCAAAACAAGTGGTCTCTGCGTATCGGTGTCCGATGATTTCGTCTCTTTTTGTGTTTGGCGACGACGCGATAAGATAAGAGGATTAGCTTGTGTGCATGGTCAGTTGGCGACAGTTTGGCGCGGCGACTGCTTGAAGATTCGTATTCTCATCGCACCCCCGCGCTTCCTCGTTCCCCTTTCTCACCTCGTGAATGCTCATGTTGTACAATCCGCGTCTGATTCTCGGCTTGCACTCCTCCGGCTCTCCGCTGAACTCTGGCAGTTGGCGGGATCCGATCGAACGGTCTCCTGAAACGTGCCAATTCATTCCGATTTCAGCCGTCTTCCCCTCTATGGTACGGTGACATGAACCACCTAATCGTTCTTCTTCTAACATCACTCCTGCCGGCTCTCGGCCTGCCCATGCCCACGACCCTCCCAAATTGCCCTAAAGTGAGTAGTTTGACTCTTTGACCTTTTTCTAAATTCATGCATTCTCCAGGGCTGGCATCATGATGTGCCCGGTCGAACGTGTTACCATCTCGCACGTCGGCGGATGCGACTTCCCGAAGCCCACTCCTACTGTCACAAAATCCTCTCCGACGGCTCCGCCCACGTGTTACGAGTCGAATGCGGCGGCGAGAATGACTATATCAGCGAGTTGGTCAAAGGGCACTCGGCCAAAGTTTGGATCGACGCCCGTGCTCGGTTCGACATTGTCGACGGGTCAGCTGGACTGTTCGGGCCCGGGTTTGTGTACAGATGGCCGAATGGAAAAATGGTGAGGTACACAAACTGGGCCGACGGAAACGGGCTGGATGAAGTTGGCACTTCGAACAAATGCGTGGCTATCAAGAATGACGGGCAGTGGGTCAATGCGAATTGTTCGACTACGGCAGCAGTGATTTGCGAAAAGAAACTGCACAGACCGTACTCGAAGTTCTGTCCGAAACACTGGGTCTACAACAAAGAAACTCAAGCGTGCTATCGGACGTTCTCAAAAACAAATATGACTATTCTGGAAGCTGATAACAAGTGTTTTGATTACGGTAAGTCTTAAACTTTCAAATGACACTTTAACGTTTCCATTATTCCAGGATTTGAGCACCGACAAGATGCGATGCTCACGAGTATTGGTGACGAGAATGAGAATCAGTTTGTGATGAACTTGGCGAAGGAAAAAGACGTTAACTTTGAGTTCATCTATCTTGGTGGCTACGGTAGATCTAATAATGGGAATAAGTGGCATTGGATGGATGGTAAGGAGCTTAGTCATTAGTTCTCCTTATCACTGATTTTTAAAGGATCCGATTTTGATTACTTGAATTGGGACCGTGGAATGCCGTTTGGCAGACGAGCTCTGGCAGTTCTAGTGATGAATAAACGAGGGAAATGGATCAATCACTACGCTGATAAGATTCTCTCGCAGTACAATGCCGTCGCCGTTTGCAAGTTCAAGTCCTAATTCTTTGCCTAATTCCAGTTTCTAGTTCCCTTCTAGTCATTGCCCAATCACTTTCTTTGACTCACAAATCTCAGAAATCTCACTTCGTTCTGATCTCCCCGTCCCCCCATAATAAACTATTTCTCTCACCTTCAATCACAAGTTCTGCCTTTGTTGAAGCAGTTCCGTGCTCGTTGGTGGCCACGCATCTGAAGTATCCCTCGCTGAGGAACGTCACGTCGGAGAGAATCAGTCTCTGCGTGCCGTCGGCTGCAGACTCCATCTTGATCTTGCTGTCGTCAGCGAACAGTTCCAGTCCGTCCTTGAGCCATTTGATGGATGGGAACGGATTTCCGAATGGAAGACATTCGAAAGTGACAGACTCTCCTGGCTTGGCACGGCGGATCGTCAACGGGATGGTGAATCCTGGAGCCTTTCCTTCGCGAATCGAAGAGTCGATGTCACGTGGCTTGCGGTCTCCACGAATAACGTTGACATCGCAGGAAGTTCTGGCAGATCCGTACGTGTTCTCAGCAACGCATCTGTATCCTCCGGCATCTTGACGAATGGAAGAGTCAATAACAAGTTCGCAGACGCCATCTGGAGATTCGATGAGCTGGAGACGTCCGTACGGGAAGACACGTTCTCCGTCCTTGAACCACTTGATCGATGGCTTCGGCTCTCCGCTGAACTTGCAGCGGAGTCGGAATCCTTGCTTTTCTGGGATCTGAAAATCAAATTTTTAAAATCTGGATTATTTTCCAGTATAATAATTACTTACCCTAACATTCTCCAGTGGCTCCACGAGTTTCGGTGCCTTGTTCGAGTCAAAGACGTCTCTTTCAGCGGACCGGCGAACTCCGGTGTCTCTCGGAAGCTTCTTGACGGTGACGGTTCCCTTATCCTGGGCGGTTCCAGATGGATTGGTGGCGATAACACGGTAGATTCCGTCGTCATCATAAACACAGGATGGAATAAGAAGAGTGGCAACTCCTTCTGGAGAAAGGCTGATTTGGATTCTGTCAGACGGCGTCACAATGGCTCCGTCCTTGTACCAGACCATCTCTGGAAGCGGACTTGCGTCAACCTTGCATTCAAGTTTCAGCGGCTGTCCTTCAGTAGTTCTCACGTCTCCCATCTTCAAAGTGAATCTTGGTGGCTGGCTAGCAGTAAGGGCTCCTGATCCAAGTCCATCATCAATTCTGACAAAGGATTTGGTAGTGGCGCTTCCGTTCTCGTTGGTAGCAACACAACGGTAAGTTCCCTCATCGTGGACTGTCGCCTTCTTGATTCTCAGCTGATAGACTCCTCTGCTTTCTTCGTTGGACCATTCGAATCGGGAATCCTCAATCAGTGGCCCTCCGTCCTTCGACCATTTCACAGTCGGGTTCGGCAGTCCAGTGACTTTGCATTCCAAGTCGATAACACTTCCGATAGAAACAGACATATCGGACAGTTCCAGAATGAACTTCGGTGGCTTTCCTTCGTCCAACTTTGGCTTTTCGGTCTTGCCAAGAGCCATTTGAACGTGGGCAGTGGCCTGTGTCTTTGCCTTTCCGTGAGCATTCTCAGCTTCGCATCTGTAGATTCCTTCGTCGCTCATCGTCGATTCCTTGACTGTCAGAGAGCAGGTTCCATCTGGAGAAGTCTCCACGATAGTTCTGGGTCCGTTGCGAACAAGTTGTCCGTTTCTGTACCACTTGATTTCCGGGAATGGATCTCCAGTAACTGCGCACTTCAGCGTGAACGAATCTCCGCGATCAGCCCACAAGTCGACGAGTCCCTTGGTGAAGAACGGCTCTTCGCCCTCCTTCTTGACCTCCTTCTTCGGAACCTTGACGTTGACACTGCAGCTGGTGTTGATGGTTCCATGAGCGTTCGTAGCGACGCAACGGTAAGCTCCGATGTCAGCTTCAGTGCTGTCGTTGATGGCGAGAGTGGCAGTTCCGTCGTCTTCGTACTGGATTGAGATACGGGAGTCGGCACGGATCGGAAGTCCGTCCTTGTACCAGACAACCGAAGCTCTTGGGATGGCATCGACCTTGCAGGAGAGACGGATCGGCTGTCCTCCGTTGACGGTCTTGTCCTCGAGTGGTGGGTTGATTCTCGGGGCATACTCCTTTCTCTTCTCTTCTTCAACGTGCTCGAATACTTCGACCATGTAGGTGGCCTGGGTCTCGGCTTGTCCAAGTTCATTCACAGCAACACACATGTAAACTCCGACGTCACCCTCCTCGAACGGAGAGATCTTGATACGACAGGCTCCGTCGACGGTGTTTCTGATTTCCATATGGGCCGAATGCTCGACCTTCTTTCCATCCTTGAACCATTCGATCTCGGCTGTCGGGTTGGCGTCAACGTGACATTCGATGAACATCGGATCTCCGACCGGGATTCTTCTGTCCCAGAGGGGAACGTTGAAGCGTGGTGGGTATCTCAAGTCGTCTCTCTTTCCTCCATCGTGGTCGAGTCCCTTCTCAAACTCGCACACAGTCTCGTCGGTTCCGTTCTCGTTCTTGGCGATGCACTTCAATGTTCCGAAGTCTTCCTCACGAACATCTCGGATGGTCAAGCAGTAGTTTCCATCAGCCATATCTTCCACAGTCACTCGGTCGTCGAAAGTGAGAGGAATTCCGTTCAGGAACCACTGAAGGTTCGGCTTCGGGAGTCCGCGGACCTTCACGTTGAACTCCTTCTTGTCTCCTGGAAGGGCGGCTCCGGTCTTCAACGGAATCACGAACTTGGGCTTTGATGGCTGCTCTCCCTGATCCTTGACAGCAACCTTGCAGTCGCTCGAGGCAGTTCCAGCTTCATTCTTGATCGTGACGCGGTACTGTCCGATGTCACTCTTCTTGGCAGATCGGATTCTCAACGTGGCAGTTCCATCAAGAGCAACTCTCATCGTAGTTCTGTCGTCCTTCTGAATCGGAACTCCGTCCTTTTCCCAACTGACTTCTGGGAATGGCTCTCCAGCAATGGTGCATTGAAGAGTGAGCATGTCTCCTTCTTCCACTTCAGTATCCTTCAGTGGCGTCAGGAAGTTGGCTCCAGAAGTTGCGTCGGCTGGCTTGGCGGCCTTCACGTGGACCACTGATCCACTGTAGACCTCTCCCTTGTCGTTTCCAAGTATCACACGATAAGCACCGCCGTCGGACTTCTTGGAGCTCGGAATCAGAAGAGAGAACTCTCCAGATTCCGGATTCTCCTCGAACTTGAATCCGTCGGCGTCCGGCTTGAGTTCCTGTCCGTTCTTGTACCACTTCACGGTCTTCGGAATTCCTTCCACCTTGACCTTGAGAGAGACTGGCTGTGGCTCCTCGACGTCAACATCCTTCAGTCCGTCGACAATCTTCAGAACGTTCGGCTTGCTGACAGTCAAAGCAGCAGACGAGTCGCACTCTCCAGCGGCATTGGAAAGCACAACCTTGTACTCGGCTCCATCATCCAATTGAGCGCGGTTGATGGCCAATTCGTACTTCTTTGGTCCGAGTTTCTTGGCTTCCAAGTGGCTGTTCGGCTTGATCTCCTGTCCGTTCTTGTACCATTTGACCTGTCTCACCGGGGCGCTGACTTCAACCTTGAAGACGTCGTCGTCTCCTTCCGGAATGTCGATATTCTCGAGACCGCGGACAATCTCGGGCTTCTCGTCAACTTCTCCCTTAGCATCGCTCTTTGCCTTTCCACTCTCGTTTATCACCTCAACAGTATACTCTCCAGCATCCTTCAAGTCAGCCGATGGAATTGTGAGTCTGTACGTGGTTTCATCAATCTTCTCGATGACAGCATTGGCTCCAGCAGCAATAACATTTCCGTCCTTGAGCCATCTGACGTCTTCCGGTTCTCCTTGAATCTTGACTTCGAACACCATCTTGGCTCCCTTGGCAACCACTTGGTCTTCGAGTCCCTTCACGATCTTGCAGAGTCCGGCCTTCGCCTTCTTCACAGTCAGTTGGGCGGATGAATCAGCTTCTCCTGCACTGTTGGACAGGACGACCTTATAGGTGGCGGCGTCATCACGGACAGCGTTCTTGATCACCAGCTGATACTTGGTGTCGGTCTTCTGTTCAATCACGAATCGTGCGTCTGGCTTGATCTCCTGTCCGTTCTTGTACCACTTCACAGTTCTCGGCTTTGTGTTCGTTTCGACAGTGAACTCGGCGTTCTCTCCCTCAGTAATCGTCTGATCCTTCAGTGGCTTCAAGAACGTGATCTTTGGCTCAACAGTGATCTTTCCACTGCTGTTGGCCGATCCGGCTTCGTTGGCAACTTCGACCTTGTAGTCTCCGGTATCTTCGACAGCACTGGCTGGGATCTCGAGAACATAGTTGTTGTCGTCGATCTTCTGAATCTTGATGTTCTTGGCAGCAGCTCCGGAGAGCTCCTTTCCGTTTTTGTACCACTTCACGGTCTTCGGAGATCCGGAAGTTTCGATGGCAAGCTTGATCGGTGCCCCAACTGGAACAACTCGATCTTCGAGTCCCTTGACAATCTTCGGTTCTTCAGCTGGGAGCTTGACGGTGAGAGCGCAGAATGAGTCAGCAGTGTTGCCATCCTCATCAGTCAACACAACCTTGTAGTCAGCAGCATCGTCGTCTCCAGCATCTGGGATAACCAACTGTGGCTTCGTGTCTCCGTTGCTTCCTGGCTGTGCCTTGTCGTCTGGCTTGATCTCCTTTCCGTTCTTGTACCACTTGACCTCCTTCGGCTTCTTGTTCGTCTCCACCTCGAGAACAACCTTCTTGCCCTTTGGTACCTCGGTGTCTTCGAGTCCCTTGACGATTGCGATTCCAGGAAGTTTGACAGTCAACGCAGCAGAAGAGTCGGCATCTCCAGCATCATTCGACAGAACCACCTTGTAGTCAGCAGTGTCATCGAGCTGGGCATTCGGAATTTCAAGAGAATATGATCCATCTCCGTTGTCCTTGGCCTTTGCATCCGGAATCTCCTTTCCATTCTTGTACCATTTGACTTGCTTCACTGGTCCCTTGACCTTTACGTTGAACGTGGCACTGTCTCCTTGTTTGACGGTAGTCGGAACAAGTCCAGAGACAATCTCCGGCTTCACCTTGTCCTTTCCGTCGTCGGTCGGTTTGACAGTGAGTGCGGCGGACGAGTCGGCATCTCCGGCGTCGTTCGACACAACAACCTTGTAGTCTGCTCCATCGTCAACCTGGGCATTCGGAATTTCCAGAGAATAGGATCCATCTCCGTTGTCCTTGGTCTTGGCATCCGGGATTTCCTTTCCGTTCTTGTACCACTTCACTCCCTTCACTGGTCCCTTGACCTTCACGTTGAAAGTAGCAGTCTCTCCTTGTTTGACGGTAGTTGGAACAAGTCCGGAAACAATCTCAGGCTTGGCACTGACGTCGACCTTGGCCTTGGATTCGATCTCACCAGCTTCATTGGCAGCTGTGACGCTGTACTCTCCAACATCGGCATCGTTGAAATCTGGGATAGTGAGTCGGTACTTTCCGTTTCCGAGATCTTCGATCTTTGCCTTCTTATCCTTGATCTCATCTCCATTCTTGTACCACTTCACATCCTTCGGCTTTCCTTCGATTTCAACCTCCAGAACCAGTGGGGTTCCCTTTGGCACCGATTGGTCAGCAAGTCCCTTTTTGAACGACGGGAGGCTGATCTTCTCGGCAGCCTTGGTGACAGTGACAGTTGCAGAGGACTCAACGGAAATCGAATCAGTTGAAAGAACGACTCTGTAAGATCCAGAATCGGACAGCTCTCCACTTTCGATCTCGAGTTTGTACTCCGACTCGGTGACTTGCACGATCTTGGTCTTCTGGGAACTGCTGACAGTCTCTGATCCCTTGTACCACTTGACAGTCTTTGGCTTTCCTTCGACTTCAACAGAAAGAAGAATCTTGGTTCCTTGGGTGACAGAAACATCAGTGAGTCCCTTCTTGATCTTGAGAGTTTCCGCAGGGACAACAGTGAGTGGGGCCTTGCTGTTGGCGACGCCGCTGTCATTGGACACTTCGATACGGTAGTTTCCTTGGTCTTCGGTTCTCGATTCTTCGATGACAAGACGTTGAGTTCCGTCCTCGGCAGATTCGAAGTGCACTCTCTTGTCTTCCTTCAACTCTGATCCATCCTTGAACCATTTCACGTCCGGTTTCGTTCCCGAAACCTTGCACTCAAACTTGGCAGTTTCGGTCTCCTTGACCTGGATGGCTGAGAGCTCCTTGAAGAATCCTGGAGCAATAGCCGCTGGTTCCTTGACAGTGAGGGTGACATCACTCCAGACGTCTCCGAACTCGTTGGATGCTTCGCAGCGGTACTCATCCATGTCGGACATCTCTGCCTTGGCGACAGTGAGTCTTTGAGTTCCGTCGTCCAAGTTCTCGATCTTGACGCGGTCGGATGGCTTGAGTTCTTCTCCGTTCTTGTACCACTTGACCGTTGGCTTTGGCTTTCCAGAAATCTTTCCTTGCAGCACGGCAGTGTCTCCAACAGTGACAACTGCTGGCTTGACTGGCTGAACAAAGTCTGGAGCCTCTCCGTCGATCTTTGGAGCTCCCTCCAAAGTGACAATGATCGGTCCCTCGGTCCAGGCGCTGCCGTACTTGTTCTCAGCTTCACAACGGTACTCTCCGGCATCAGCCTGAGTCACGTTGTCGAAGGTCAGAGTCAGGGTTCCGTCGTCCTTGTGCTCAGCACGGACACGGGCCGACATCTCGACTTCCTTGCCTTCCTTTGTCCACTTGATCTTCGGTCTCGGCTCTCCCTTGACCTTGCACTTGAGCACAGCTTGCTGCTTCTCGGTAACAGTGCAGGAACGCAGAAGTTCGACGAATTCAGGAGCTCCACGTCCAGAATCGGTCTTGGAAGAAGCTGTTTCTGAAAAACAAGAGATTGAGAATAAACTCAAGCATTCAACTAAAAAGGAAAGGTGCTACAGTGCTACACTACATGCAGATGCTACGGTTACCTCCAACAGTCTCCAACTGTCCGATCTCTTCCAACTGGGTGCTCTCATCAGCGATATGCTCTTCGACCTTGGAAGCAAACTGCAGTTTCAGGTCCGCCTTGGTGTCAGCCTTGCCGGCCACGTTGACAGCTTCACAGCGGTATGCTCCAACGTCTTCTTTCTTGGCATTCTGGATGGTCAGACGGATGTTTCCATCCTCAAGAACCTCCAGCTGCATGTGCTGTCCGATCTCCACAGGAACGTCATTTTTGAAGAACTTGACCTGTGGGTGCGACTCCTTGTTCACCTTGCACTCCAGAACGACAGTGTCTCCTTCGATGGCGAATGTCTCCTTGAGTGGTTCAATGAACAACGGCTTCACCTCTTCGGCAGCCTGCTTCTCGAACGAGTACTTCGGAACCTTGAGCTCTCCAATTGTCTCGTCCTTTCCGGCCTTGTTGGTGGCTTGGCAGGTGTACTTTCCGAAGTCCGCAGCATTGGTGTCCTTGATCACAAGAGTGTGAGATCCGTTCTCTCCCTTCTTCTCGATGACATGCACGTTGTCGATGGCAACTGGAACTCCGTCCTTCAGCCACTTCACTTCTGGTTCTGGCTTTCCTTCAACTCTCACTTCCAGCTCCACCGGCTTTCCTTGTTCCACTTCATAAGGCTTCAGTCCCTGCACGAACAGCGGTGCTTCGATCTCCTCCTGCACTGCCATATTGGCTGTTGTCTTAGCTTCTCCTGCCTCGTTGGTAGCCTTGCAGGTGTACACTCCGACGTCTTCTCCTCTGGCTTGCTTGATGGTCAGAGTGTGATGACCAGCTCCGTCATCCTTGGCAAAGATGTGAGAGTTGTCGATGTTAATCGGCTTATCATCCTTGAACCACTCAACCTTTGGCGCGGGAGTTCCAATAACAGTGACCTTCAGATCAAGAGTCTCCTGCTCACGGACTTCAAGTGGCCTCAGCTTCTGAGTGAACTCTGGTGGAATCGAATTTCTGATGATTCCGAAGTTGGCAGTGGTCAGAGCCTCACCGGCCTCATTGCGCGCACGGCACGAGTAGATGCCGACGTCTTCCTGTCTTGCGTCATTGATGGTCAGAGTGAAGCTTCCAGTAGCAGTCTGCTTCTGGACAACATGAACATTGTCGATGTTGATCGGGGTGTCATCCTTGAACCATTCGACAGCAGGCTCTGGCTTTCCGACGACCTTCACGGACAGAGTCATGCTTTCTTTTTCCTTCACTTCCATTGGAGACAACTTCTCGACGAACTCTGGCGGAACCAAGTCCTTGACAACAGCGAAGTTGGCCTCAGTCTTGGCTTCTCCAGCTGGATTGGTGGCACGGCAAGCGTACTTTCCGGAATCTTCGAGTCTGGCATCCTTGATAGTGATCGAGTAGCTTCCAGATCCTTCCACTTTGGCGATGACATGGGAAGAGTCCGTCTGGACAGGGGCCCCGTCCTTGAGCCACTCAACAGTTGGCTCCGGA
This sequence comes from Caenorhabditis becei, assembly GCA_900536315.3. Lineage (NCBI taxonomy): Eukaryota > Metazoa > Nematoda > Chromadorea > Rhabditida > Rhabditidae > Caenorhabditis > Caenorhabditis becei. Next base: position 686,893 of record LR539298.1, read on the forward strand.
ACTCCTTTCACAGTGACAGACAAAGTAGCTGATTCGTTGATCTTCACTTCGGTTTGGACCAACTCCTTGACGAATGTTGGCTTTTCGAGCGCCTTGGTCACCTCTGCTTCAGCAGTTGATTCAGCAGATCCAGCTGGATTCGTTGCCTTGGCAGTGTACTTTCCAGCATCCGTCGTTTCAGCCTGCTTGACGACCAGAGTGAACACTCCAGTCTCCGGATTCTTCTTGATCTCGTGATTTCCGTCCTGAGCAACCGGCTTGTCATCCTTGAACCACTCCACATCTGGAGCACTTCCGCCCACTTTCACCTCCATCTTGATCTCCTCCTTCTCTTTGACGCTAGTCTTCTTGAGACCTTGCTCAAAGACCGGAGCTTCCACTTTCGTGGTGACTTTCGATGTAGTCGTGGCGGTTCCCACAGAGTTCGTGGCCACAGCCTTGTACGAAGTGATGTCTTCCTTCGTCACCTGGCTGATAACCATTCTCCAGTGAGTGTTGGTCTGGTCGTGCTCAATAGCGATGCGACTGCTTGATGTGATCTTCGTCTCGGTCTTCGTGGTCTCCGAGAACGAATAGAAATCGACATGCGGCTGTGGAGCTCCCTTAACGGAGCACGACAGGATGAGTTTCTCCCCGACGGTGAGCTCCTTGTTCTGCAGCTCCTTGGTGAACACTGGAGCTTCGCCTGTAAAAGGTATGGGTGCAAAGGTGCTGTGGGAAAGGAAAACCAAAAGAATCAAGCATCCGTGGTGGTGGAATCACACGAGAAACAAGACAATTGAGGACGAGGGACGTACCTTTGACAGTCAGGAACGCTTCGGTCTTGGAGGTTCCCTCGGAGTTTTCGGCGATGCACGAATACTTTCCTTGGTGGGTCATCTCGGTCGAAGTGATTGTGACTCTCTCGACTCCTTCGATTGATTCCACAGTAATGGTTTCTTGAGAAATGGTCTTCTGAAAATAGATAATTGTGGTTTTGAAATCAAGAAAACTAAAACTTACGTTGTCATGAAGCCAGGTAACCTTTGGCTTTGGCTCTCCGACGACCTTGCACTCGAGAACGACCTTCTCGGAAGTCTTCGTCGTCTTGTCTTGAAGAGCAACAATGAACTCCGGAGCCTTGTTCGGGCTCTTCTCCAAGGTCTCCACGACCGTCAGAGAAGCCTCGCAAGTGTCCTTTCCGGCGGTGTTCTCAACGATGCAGGTGTACTTTCCAGCATCTTCCGGAGTGACATTGTCGATGACGAGCTCTTGAGTGATGTGCCCTTCTGGTCCAGTTCTGGTCTGCACACGGATTCTGGCGATGAGTTCGATTTCTCTTCCGTCCTTCAGCCACTTGCAGCACACTCCCTTGGTGTCCGGAACGACGCACTCGAACACGGCAGAGTGTCCCTTCTTGGCTTTCGCGTCCTTGATCTTCGTGATGAACTTTGGTGCCATCACAGGTGTCGGAGTTCTGTGCATCTCCTCGCGCAGGCTCTCGTCCTCGGTCAGATCGTCTCCGACGAACTCTTCAGCTTGGGCTTCACTCTCGGATTCACTGAACATGTCAGAGGTGTAGGTGATCATGTTGGCAGTGCAAGACACTTCTCCAGCATCATTCTCAGCCTTGCAGATGATCTCTCCAACGTGCAAGTCTGGGTTGAAGCTGTTGATCGTGAGCGTCGAAGTCTTGTCGTCAGTCACAATGGTATACAGATCCGAGTTCAGGATCTCGTTGTTGTTGATGTACCAAGTGAGGCTTGGTTTCGGATCTCCGGTGAACACAACCTTGTGAACGACCTTCGTTCCGGTGCGAGCACGCACGTTGCTCAGCCATTCCAGGAAATCTGGGGGCTCTCCACGTGGCAAAACGAGCAACGTGGCTTCAGATGTCGCCTTTCCGTACTCGTTGATGGCTTCGCAGACGACCTGTCCTGAATAGTCGCAGGTGATGTCCTTGATCGTGACAGTGTAGGTTCCCTTCTCCGAATGGATCTTGATGTTCTGGGACTCCTCGAGCTTCTTTCCGTTCACATACCACGACACCACTGGTTCGGGCTCTCCGAGCAGCACTGCCTTCAGTTTCAGAGTATCTCCTTCTCTGCAGGTAGCATCGCAAAGTGAGGTCTCGAACTCGACTGGGATCGGAGCGACGACCTTCAGGGGTCCCTCGGTGCTGACTTCTCCAGCTTTGTTGTAAGCGACACACTTGATCTTTCCAGTCATGTCAGCAGTAACTCCGTGGATCTTCATAGTGTAGACTCCATTGGCATTCGAGATCTCAGTGTCTTCAGTGGCACAGACCAACTGTCCATTAATGTACCATTTGACGAATGGAGTTGGATCTCCAGTGATCAACAGCTTGCACTCGAGAGTATCTCCTTCAGTCAAGTTGATCGGAGCGATCTCGCTCTGGAATGCCGGTTTGGCCATCGGACGTCCCTTGACGACTCCGAGAGATGCAGAGCACTCCGCAACTCCGAACTCACTCTCCGCCTTGATCGTGATCCTTCCTTTGTCTTCCAACTTGGTAGTCACAATTCTCAGCTGAACAGTTCCATCCTCTTCCTCGACCAACTTGTAGTGATCATCGGTCTTGATCTCGACTCCATCCTTCAGCCAAGTAACCTTTGGTTTCGGTTTCACGACATTCAGCTTGGCATCCATCAGAGTCATCTCTCCCTCGGTGATCAGACGATCCTCCAGGTTTTTAGCGAATGTCGGTGCATCTCCGACCTTCTTCACAGCCAATTGCACGTCTCGCTTCTTCGTTCCGACGGCATTGGTTGCTTCACAAGACAGCTCTCCAGCCTGTTCCGGGGTGACAGCAGCAATCTCGATCGTGTGCTCTCCGTCCTTATCAGTGACGGTGATGTTCGCGTGCTTGGCCACCGGCTCTCCGTTAAGAGTCCAAGCGACACTCGGCTCTGGATATCCTTCCACGTTGGCAGTGAACTTCACGTTCTCTCCCTCCTTCACTTGACGGTCATCCATGTTCGTTGTGAACTTCGGCACCTCCGTCTTCTTGTCAACCTTCAGCTGAGCAGTAGCTTCAACTTTTCCGGCGACGTTCACAGCTTCCACTCTGATGGTTCCGTTGTGCTCCATGAGCGGCTTGTGGATTCTGATCGAAGTCTTTCCGGTTTCATGAACATATTTCACTTTGACCTCTTCGCTCTGGATCAGCTTCTTTTCGTTCAAGAACCATGTCACGTTCGGCATTGGCTTTCCGGTGACGATGGCACTGAACTTGACGCTTTCCTCAAGAGTCGTTTCGTGATTCTGCGGAGCTTGGATGAACTCTGGCTTCTTGTTGGCTCCGTTGACGGTGACCTTCGCTGATGATTCGCACTCTCCGGCGGCGTTCTTTGCCTTCGCCGTCAGTGTTCCGGACATCTCCGGCTTGGCCTCTGCGATGGTGACGTGGTAAGTTCCATCTCCATGATCAACCACTTGGACAGTATCACTCTTGGTAAGTGGCTTTCCATTCAGCGACCAAGTGACTTCAGTTCCCTGGAATGGTCCGTCCAACTCCAAATTCCAGCGGAGTGGCTCTCCCTCATCGACGTTTCGATCAGTGAGTTGGGACTTGAACTTCGGTGCCACGACATTCGGTTCGACCTTCAGATCGGCTTGCTTGGTGTCTTGTCCAGCCGAGTTCTGAGCAGTGACCTTCACAGTTCCAGTCTGCTCCACCTTGGCATTGCTGATCTTCAGAGTGTAGACGTCTTCCGTCTTGATGGTGGTGACAGTCGTGGACTCCTCAACGATCTTCTCATTGATGGTCCACTTGACAGTTGGCACCGGGAATCCAGTGATGGTTGCCTTGAACTCCGCGGATTCGGTTTCCTTGATGGTCACTGACTTCGGGCCATCAACAACAATTGGAGTGGTTGCTGGTGGGTTGACAGTGAGTTTGGCAGATGACTCGGCAGTGCCGACCTCGTTTGAAGCCTCCACTGTGACCTTTCCAGAATCTTGAGCATTTGGGATGATCAGGGAGGACTTGTTCTCTTCGTTCTTGATAGTGACTCCATTCTTTCCATCTTCCAAAAGATTTCCATTCAGGAACCACTTGTATTGTGGGGAGTGCAGGGCGATGACATCCATCTGAAACAACGACATCACAGAGATCCTAACAAGAGCTGCTTACCTGCACGGTATCCCCCTTCGTCACTTCCAAATCTCTCAATTTGTCAGTGAACTCTGGCTTTTTCGTCTCCTTCGGTGTCTCCAAAACCTTCAGTTCCGTCTTGTTCTCGACAGATCCCGAAGCATTCGAAGCGACGACCGAAACAGTTCCGCTTCCAAAGACGGTCGTGTCGATGGAGGCACGGAACTCGAACTGATCGTCGTGGGAGACAGTGACTCCTTGGGCAGTCGTGATCTCCTTTCCGTCCAGGAACCATTTGCATTCCGTCGCGTGCTCGACGACGACTTCAAAGTGCGCCAGGTCGGTTTTGTTGACGGTTTGAGATTTGAGATCTCTCGTCAATTTTGGTGCTGGTGGCTGAAAACGGAAAGATGAAGATGAGAATTGGGAAAATGATGTCCCCAAATTTGGTAACTCAAGCATACACATTCACTCGCAATGTTCAGTGCAAGAAACCAGAAAAATAGAATTTCTCCAGAATAAAACATTGAATTTTTTCAAAAACAAATCAAAATTTGCTTCCCGAAACATCAAAGTGTCTTGAAATGTTCCGTTCAACAAAATTAGATTTTCGAGAGAGATTTGTTCCAAAATGCGTATTGAAAATATTCATGACTTTCACAAAATCTTCCAAGTTTCCAAAAAGTTTTTGAAAATTTTTGAAGATTCAGAGTTTCGCATTTTCAAATGTAACGAAAAGTACGTTTAGGCTAAACAATAATTTCATTTTCGAAAATAATGGATCTTCTCGCAACGATCTCGAAATTTTTTGACCCAAAAAAGTTTTTTTTAAGTCAAGATTTATGTAGCCAAGACGATAATTTCGTAACTTTTGAAAGTTCCAAAACTGATTTCAAAATTTAGATATTTTCAAAACGTGTTTCTTTCCAAAATTCTTCCATCCTAGCACGATATCATTTTACAACTTGATCCCTAACTCTGTCTTCTCTCTCTGTCTCTCACTCATTATCACTATTTCAAAAATCATTGAGTTGATCTCATCTATCTCTTTCTTTCTCTACACTTTTCATCCTACTAAACATTACCTTCTCAGCTTCCGGAGACTTCGACTTCTTCTTCTTCGGTGATCCTGGCGGCGATTTCTTCTTTGGCGATGTCACTTCGGAAGTCGTCGTAGCAGTGGTCTCGGTTTTTTCGATGGTGGTTTCAGCGGACACTTCGACGACGTTCTTTGAATCTTGGGCTTCTGGAGACTTCTCCTTTTTCACAGGAGATGTGGAGTCTTCAGGAGTCTTCTTGGTTGGAGACGTTGGCTTCTCTGGGCTCTTCTCTTTTTTGGTTGATGACTTGACATCGTCAGTCTTTTCAGGAGACTTCTCCTTCTTGACTGGAGATGCCGGTTTCTCTTCAACCTTCTCCGGACTCTTCTCCTTCTTAGTCGGAGACTTCACCTCTTCAGATGGAGTAGTCTTCTGAATTGGCGACGTTGGCTTTTCCGGAGACTTCTCTTTCTTTTTTGGTGACTTCAAAGCTTCCTCAACCTTTTCTGGAGACTTTGCCTTCTTTGGAGATCCTGGAGGAGACTTTGCTTTTGGTGATTCAGCCTTCTTCGTTGGAGACGTTGGTTCAGCTGTCTTCGGAGTCGCTGGTTTCTCTGGAGACTTCTCTTTCTGCTCCGTTTTGGCTGGAGACTTTGGCACTTCCGTCGCTTCATCAATCTTGGCAGCCTCCGGACTCTTTTCTTTCTTTGTTGGACTCTTCGGCTTCTCAGCTTCTGATGGTTTTGTTGGGGAAGCTGGAACCTTCTCTTCCGATTGCTCAGGGCTCTTCTCCTTTTTGGTCGGAGATTTGACATCTTCAACCGATTCTGGAGTCTTCTTCGTAGGAGATGTCGGTTTCTCTGGAGACTTCTCCTTCTTGGTTGGTGATTTCGGTTTTTCTTCAACCTTCTCTGGAGCCGTAACGTCATCAGAAGTCTTCTTGGTTGGAGACGTTGGCTTCTCTGGGCTCTTCTCCTTCTTGGTTGGTGACTTGACATCCTCAGTCTTTTCAGGAGACTTCTCCTTCTTGGTCGGAGATGCTGGCTTCTCTTCAACCTTTTCAGGGCTCTTCTCTTTCTTAGTTAGAGACTTCACGTCTTCTGGAGCCTTCTGAGTTGGAGATGCTGGTTTCTCTGGCGACTTCTCCTTCTTCGTTGGAGATTTCACATCTTCAGATGTCTTTTCAGGAGATTTCTCCTTCTTGGTTGGGGAGGATGGTTTCTCAGGAGACTTCTCCTTCTTCGTCGGAGAGCTCGGCTTCTCCTTCTCGGGACTCGGACTCTTCTTCTTCTTCCTGTCCGCATCGATCACTTCCTTCGGCAACTCCTCTTCCGCGAAAGACACTCTTCTCTTCGGAGTTCCGGCCCTCACGTCAGTTTGAGACTCTGTCTTCGAGACCACCTCGATCTTGCTCACACTGATGCTTCCCTCCGTCGTGGCTGCAACACCAGATGTCGCGGATTCCGTTTCCTTCGTCTCGACCGTGACGCCTCCAACTGTAGACGTGACCTCCGTAGTCGACATCGTCGTTGTTTTCGTGGAAGTGATCGAGGTCTCCATCGAGATCGTAGCTGTTGCCTCGGGAGAAGCTTCTTTTTCCTTGAAATATTTCAGATGATACGTGTCCCTAGTCTCGGTTAGAAGTTAGGAATCTACGAGCATCGCTTGCTCAGTTGAAAAAAAAGTTTCGAAAGTTCAAAAAGTCATGTGAAAGAGTTTTTCAAAAGCTGTCAACTGCGCAAGTGTTGCATTTATCTGCTGTTATGACTTGAAAAGTCGACAAGTATTTAGAGAAGAAGTGGTTGATTTGACTCGTGCTAAGATTACTTGGAAGATATTTGGAAAGTAATTTAGAAGTTTTCGGATAATTTCAATGAGAAGTTTTTTTCTGGAAGAATCTCTGGGAAAGAACGGAAAGGGCACTGCAAACGGGTCATGCATCCATCTGGAAAGCCTACCTGCCGGGTGACATTAGAAGACGTTACTTCAGAAGTGACGGTCGTCTTGGAGATGGATTCGTCGGTGACAATCTCCTGAATTCATGCAAGTGGAACAGAAACAAACTGCAGACCAAATAATCTGGATTTCATGGATTGGATGGAACGTTTTTGATATAGTCTAGACCTCCAGAAAGCAATTTAAAAACTATTTTCGTTTTTCAAATTTCCACTAAAAGTTCAAAAGAAACCCCTTTGAAATCTTACAATTACATTAGATTGAGATTCAATGAGATATCTAGGAAGCAATTTGGCTCTTTTTATAGCTAACATCTGGGAAGAAACAGAATGTGAAGCAAGAATTGAAACTGCTTTCTAGACAAATGAATATGTGATAGAGTAAGTTTTCAAGTTTGGAAAATGCTTGGTGAGTCATGAAAAAACTTTTGACCATTTGAACTACTCTAGACAGACTACTGTCACGGCAAATGCGTTCAACTTCTTCGCACACCTTTCGCAAAGTTTTCACTACCTTGGTTCACCTTTTGCGAAAGGTGTGCGAAGAAGTTGAACGCATTCACAGAGGTCTCATTCAACGTCATAAACGAATATTTCAAACTTGATACCCAACTTTATTTTCTTTTTTGGAAATCTTAGAACCTATCAGAAAAGTATGTTCTTCAGAACTGTGAAAACAATTTTGATAAACATCAAATTCCATCCAATCACAAGCAAACCAGCACAGCAGAATTGAACTCAAAATATTCAAACGCTTATGATTCATGACTAACTCAATCTGAAACTGGCGGAATGAAATCAAGAATCTTTGACTTTTATCGAAAAGTTTCATAAACTTGAAATCAAAGCATCACGATTCTCGATTCCACCCCGCCATGACCCTATCCCGTCAGTGCTAAAACCCATCCCACCACCAACCTTCTTCGGTTCGATCGTCAACTGGGCGCCCGTCTCTTCGGCTCCGAGTGAGTTTTCTGCGACAACAGAAATGGTCAGATGGTTCACTTCGGAATAGTATGTCGCCGTGTCGATCGTCAGGATCGATGCGCCGTCGACGGTGCTCTCGTCTCGCGACACGCGCGCCCCTTCTTGTCCATCTCGAACCTGCAGACAATCTTTTTGCAAAAGGGAATCAATTCGAAGGGTCACTCACCTTTCTTCCGTTGATGGACCACTCGTAAGTGGGCAGTGGGATACCGAACGCGTGCGCTGTGAACACCGCCTCAGTGCCCTTCTCAACAGTCAGACTCTTCGGTTTCAGGTCGAATTCTGGCGCGAACGGCTTCTTCTGAATCGTCAACGTCGCCTTCGTCTCATCTGATCCCTCAGAATTTGTGGCAACAGCACGGATCTCTCCGGCCTCTTCCAGCTTGATGTTCTTGATCTGCAGCTTGATCGATCCGTCGAACTCGCGGATCTCCACGCGGTCCGACTGTTTCAGTTCTTCTCCTTTCAGGTACCACGTCACTGTCGGCTTCGGTTCTCCTTCGACGCGAACCTCGAAGACTACGGTGTTGTCTACGGTCTCGGTTTTGTCGACGAGAATCTCGACGAATCGTGGTGGTTTCTTTTGCTTTTCGGGTGCCAACACGACGAGTCGTGCTTTCGTTTCGAATCGACCCACAACATTTTCAGCTCTGGAAAAGAAGAATGCTCACTGCCTTTTTGATATAGATCATACCTGCAGAGTACGGTGCCCGCGTACTGAGCCGAGTCGATAGTGAGTTTGTGGTCGTGGTTGTGCGCCTCGATCTTGACGCCCGGACTGCCTTGATCCATCTTGTGCCCGTTGATGAACCAAGTGACCTCCGGGTTCGGATTTCCGCGAACGGTGGTCTCGAAGACGGCGAATTCGCCGGTTTTTACGGTCTGTAAGATGAACGATAAGTTATGAATATATCAAACAATGAGATTCTTCACAGGAATTTTCTAAAAGTTTGAGCTTCAATGGCAAAAATGCCATTGGCAAATCGATAACTCTCTTTGAACCGCCGAAACGTGGGGGAGAGCTCATGAAGAGCTCATCCGGCGAGCAGAAGAGAAACAGAAAGAACAACTGTTTCGGCGGGTACAAGGGTTTCGAAGAGGAAGGAAACGTTTGCAAGGGAGCACTTTCAGATGACAAGTTTACAAACTCTGAAATGCAATTCTCCAGATTACTGGAAGAATTCCATATCCGATATTTATAGAAAGTTGGGGATAGCTGGTGTTATTCTAGACAACCGAGATTTCGAAATTTTCCGAGAGAATTTTGAAATCGAAACAGATGATCGGCCGACGGTGATAGGTGTTTTCTCGGAGAGATTTTGACGCGAAAAAAACAAAAAGAGCGTGTGAAAATGCTCCTCTAGTCAACGGTTTCTTGATGATATGATTGGATATCGGCGTCTCTCGCGCCCGTCGCGGCTCTCTTTCTCGTTCATGATGTTACACTGATCAAGAAGTGGGTCCCGTCACGAAGAGAGACTGCACTAATCAGGGAGACGGCTTAGAGACGGAGAGACCACGGAAGGTGGCATTGCGGATGGCATCCACCTCCACAGAGCCCCGATCTTTTGTTTACCAGACGCCGCCGGGGGATCCGCAAAAACAGAGGGATCAAAATGTTTTGCTGGGGGACTTTTTCGGAATTGCAAAAGAATATGTCTCACCTGGTCTTCAATGTCCTTGAGGAACGTCGGCGCACTGCGCGACTCCTCCTCTTCCTGCTCCACAGTAAGCCGTGCCCTGCTCTCTGCGGTGCCGTGCTCGTTCTGAGCCCGAGCCACGATCTCGCCATCGTGTTTATCGATTGATGTGTTGGCAATCGAGATGCGGTAGAAACCGTCGTGCCCTACGATTTCAACGCCCTCCTCGCCGTTTTTCAACTGAAAACAGTTTCAAAGTTACAAGATTTCTAAACCAAAAAACTCACTTCCTTTCCACAAAGCGTAAAAGTGAGTGTCGGTTCTGGCCATCCACTGACATCAACTTCAAACACGACCTGTAAAAATTTCAAAGTTCTCATCTCTAGTGTTATGAATGACTCACCGTGTTCTTCTCTTGAACAGTTTTGTCCTCGAGCGGCTTGTTGAACGTCGGTGGAGCAGGTGGAACACGAACTTTGAGTCTTCCGTCGCAGGAAGCGGATCCGAGTCTGTTGGATCCCTGGCAAGTGACCATTCCGTCAAAGTGTCTTGTGACGTCCTTGATGGTCAGAATACAGATTCCGTCTTCCGAGATGAACTTGACTTTCTCTGATTCACTCAGTGGCTTTCCGTTGATGAACCAGGTGATTTCGGGGTTCGGATCTCCAGTGATAACAGATTTGAATCTCACTTCTTCTCCTTCGTCGCATTCAACGTCTTCGATAGTCGCTTGGAATTCTGGAGCCACGTGGTTCTTGTCTGGATCTGCTTGAACAAACAGTTCTGCCTTGCTCTCGGTGGTTCCGAACTCGTTTTGGATCTTGACAGTGTAGACTCCAGTATCATCTGGCTGGGCGTCTCGGATCTCGAGTTTCGCAGTCTGTCCGTCGTATTGCAGTCGGAAATCGTGTGAAGGTCGGAGTGGCTGATCGTCGACGAGCCACACAAGTTCCGGTTCGGGCCATCCCTCGACCTCGCACTCGAAGTCGATGACGTCTCCTTCTTTGCATTCCTTGTCCATGAGTTTCGTGACGAATGCCGGTGGCGCCGCCTCTTTCTCGACTTTCAGAACTCGGAAGAAGGCCGACGTGGATGCCTGACCGTACTCGTTCGTGGCCATACACGTGTAACGACCCGTATCGGTAACCTAGAAATGGGATAGTTTACTTTTTCGAAAAAAGAAACTACTCACTTGAACTGGATCAATAGTCATCGCGAAGAAGCCGTCCTCGTCAGAATAGAAAGTGTGTCTCTCATCTTCATGCAACTGGACATCATCTTTGTACCAGGTGATATCGGGAAGCGGGTATCCAGTGACTTTGAGACACATCTTCGCAGAAGACTCCTGAAGTGTGCGGAACCCGTATTGTGTTCGGGTCACTCGTGTTCCTTGCATTTCCAAGGTGGTTCCGGTGGTGGCTGGAAGTGATAAGGTGATCAGAAGAACCCAACGGTCAGTGACTCACTCCAATCAATGCTACTACTGCCTCCGGAATAAATGCTAGTAGATGAACCAGTCGGTGAAATCACCGGCGGTGACTTCACCTTCTTCCGAGGCGGACCACCTTCTTCGGGACCTGCAATCACATATCGAAAGATGTACTTGGAAGTATTTCACAATCAACACTGCTCACACTTGAACTTTGACACTTGTAAACAGACATCACATTATTTTAGACAAGAACATCACAGAACTTTTTATGACGTGTCATGAAAAACAGCCGTTCTCTTCTAGTTCGACACCTGTTTTGCAGCGAGTTAGTGTTCCACATAACACTTGTTACACCATGTACACACGAGACACAGGCCAAACCCGGGAACAAGCTGCTCTTCCGCGAGCCGGACCATTCCGAGAACTCGGACTGCTGGTCCGAAACGTTCACGTCGAAGTCGACCGACGAGGCGGTCATCTCGGACGTGGCCGTTTGCGAGACGGCGTCCCGTTCGGCAGCTACAAGTTGCAAAAGTTGGAAATGGAAACTTACACCATGACGGATCGACGAGCTCGAGACCTCCCTCTTCGGTGTCGGTCAGCTCGATGATGTACAGTGTCTTGAGCACCATGTTGGCAAGAAGCCAAGAGTCACCGAATGACTATCTATGGGCAGGGTCGGGGGGCGAGGCAAAGGACACAGGAATCGGTAGGTAATGGTAATAGAGGATCGAAAGAAGAAGAAGAAGATTTTTGTGTGTATCTCGTCCTCTGCGTGTGTGTGTGTGTGCCCGACGAGTATGTGGTGTATAGCCGGCAACCGCTTGGGCTAAAGCTTCTTCTTTCACTGATAGCAGCAGCCTGCTGGCCAGGACTCCCCCGCAAAGAGTGCACCGATCGGAGAGACGCAGCACGCACCGGTGGGCGATTACACACGGTGAGTGAGAGTGTGTGGCAGATGCTCCGGGGCTCTCTCTCTCGCTCGGGATCCCGCCGCCGCCACCGCCACGAGCAGATTTTTGCGCTTTTTGTGCGTCTGCGTGTCGTGTCCCAGTGGTCCTGCCATTCGGATGTGCCCTATGGGTTCGATTGATAGAGGAGGAGACGAGAGAGAAGACATCCGGGTCAGTTGTTGGGATGTTCGCTTGAAGAAGAAGCAGAAGACAACAGAATTGCGACATGAGGAAATAGATCACGTAGGTTGACGTAAGCATCTGCTCTGGACCTAGTTCCAAATTATCACCAAGAACCTCTTTCCAATTAACCCATTTCCTTATTCCTTATCTCTTTCTTTTGGCGGGGGAGTTTTGAGTTTTGAAACATTTGTTTGGATTGCCCGCAGTCATCCCCAGACCCCCCTCATCACAAGTGTTTTATCATCTCTCGCCCGTGTCCCTTTGCCATTTCAAAAGTGGCCTCTCTAACCATCCGAACAGTCAGTCTCGAGCTTGTCGAATCCGATTACTCTCGGCAAACTCTGCACTTTACTAGGGGTCTTGATAAACAGAGTTTGTTCTGGAAGGCTCGGTTTCCCACAGATGCCCTCCCCACTTACCGTAGTTCTCTTGTTCTTCTGCAATGTCCTTCAGCCAGGCTTTCTTAACGTATTCTGCAGTTTCCAAATCTTTTGGTTTGATTCTGGAATATTCTCTTGAAGAGGTGCTCAATTCTGCAACTCCTAACCTAAAACTTGGCAGTCCAGGCTCCTGGGGTTGCAGCACGATGGTGTCCTCGTCAGTTGTGTGCTGTCTGATCGTGTACCGATCCAATCGGATCGAGGAATAATGCGTGAAGCTCGGAGGAGTCGTCGAGGTGTCCTGCTCCGTGAACATCATCTTGTTCCGGAACAAGAACACGTAGCGAAGCTTTGGTTCCTCGTCGCCTTCCCACACTTGGAATGCATCCTGAACAGATACTTCCAGGTCACACACAATCCAGAACTACCCACGTGTCTAATGATTCTTCCCAACTTTCCAGTGTCTCCTGGATGTTGTTTCAGGTTGTTGGTGAATTCCAGATCATGGACTCTAGAAATACACGTGTTATTTTGATAACAACAGTGATAATCACCTCTGAGGAATGGTAGTCACCAGTTCCAGAGCCTTCTGAATGCTTTTCGAAGAGCCGTGAGCTCTAGCAGAGTACTTGACGAACTCTTTGAAGTAGTTCTGATATTGGACCATGCGGTCAGCGATTTCCTTGACATGGTCCAGGAAAGAAGAGACACCGGCATCGTTTTTGGCAGAGAGACCCTAGAAAAACACGGAATGAGTTGGGAAAACGAGGAACGGGTTGTCGCTGCGCATATGGAGCTTTGAAAGAAATACAAGGTATCAAGAAAGGAAAATGATGTTAGGAAGTTGACAAGAGTCACAAGAACAAGGAACATTTCTTTGAGATCATGCAGAACGAACTTTTTACACGCCTGCTAAACAATGTGAAAAACACATTATGAAAATGCGAGAAATGTTTCAGAAGTACAAAAATACGTATCGTAGTGAAGATTTGTGATTCGAACGAGCTCTGACAACGGATGTTACGAGTGATGTAGCAAAATAACTTTGACTTCAAAAGAAAACTTAAAGATTCTGAATGAAAGCATCCAAAACATTGTGTGTTTCGGTCACGATTCGTTTTCAAAGAAGTTCAGGGCCTGATTTGGAAAACAAAAATTGCAGGGTGAAATAATGAAATTAGATGAAGTTCATTCGAAGAATTGATAAAGTTGTAGGATCAAGTCCAAATGGAAACGACCAAAAAGATTCAGAAGAGAAACGAAATAATGAGAGACTAGCTACGATTCGAAGATGATTAGAAAAAGAGACTGAAAAAAACTAATCAGAAACAGTATTTGAAATTTCAAAACTAGTCTAAAAAAAGAAGTTACTCTAGGTAATTCTGGGGAACAACGGAACTTTTGATTGGGGTCGAGGAAGAGAGTTTGAAACAAGAGCTGGCACAGGGAATCAGTATTCTCGCAGGTGTCATTGGGAGCGAAGAGCCTAATTCGTGAAAACGTTGAAAAAAGAATTGAGGAAATGGAGAAGACAAAACGGAGGGGAGGGGAATAGCAAGGTGTTTGATTGGGATTCAGCTGGTGAAAGAGAGGAAACTTCGCAGAGCTTTCTAGTAACTTTTCGAAATGTCTAGTAAAAATTTTACAACGTTATTTACTCATCTTGAATGCATTTTACGCACCATCAAAAGTACATCTCGAGAAAATTTGGGTTCCTAGTTGGGAACAGATTGGGAGTTGAGAGCTGACTTTCAGAATTCATGATGAGAATGACTTTCAAAAACTATGTTCTTCAGAACTCTAAAAGATTAGAGTATGATGTGTTTAGAGAAAACTCAGAAAGAGAGATTCAGAGGTAATTTGAAGAGCAAATCGACTTTGAAAATGGCATGAATTCAGTTTACAACGGTTGTCTATACAATTCGTTGAAGATTAACTCAAGTTTCGTTAAAACTAAATTCGAACTAGATGAATATCATCAACGGGAAATCAAGAAAAACAGGAATCGAAAGGAAATGAAATAGGAATACTAAATTAACGAGTGAGAAAAGAGATAAAGTAGTTGGAGGTGTACTGGAAAGATACAACAGTCTGGAATCGAGCGTCTAACGCATCAGAGAAAATGAATCTTGGTGAGTAGAGCAGAGATTCGATTCGATAACTAAAATAAACAGAAATGAGATTGATTATCACAGATCAGATTCTAATCTGTAGCCTAATTGTAATTTCAGAGGACGGTTTCTATGTAGTTTTGAATGGAACATCAGGGCTCCAGGCATATTTCTCGAGTATAACTTGAACAGTTTGAGGTTCTCGCAACAATAAACAAAACAAATTCAATTTTGTCAGCAACCATAAAGTGTGAGAGAAAAGAAGGATCTGCCATTCCAAATGCACTTTTCAACAGAGCTTTCAAATCCGAATTGAAGTAGATGGAAAGAGGAAACTGACCCGCTCTAACTTAACGATGACTAGATGGAACATCGAACAACTAACAATACCGAATAGATAGAGGGAATTCCAAAATAGAGGTGTGAAACGGAAAGAAAAATACAAAACAGCTCGAAAAAAAATAGTCGCATTACGAGTGTAGAGCAATGTAGCACGGATGTGAAAAGCAGAGTCACCTAGACTGAAAGATGAAGAGTACAAAAGCAGAAGACTGTATTCAGTGACAAAAATATGAAAGAGAGTTTTGAGAAAGACTGACGGAAACCCCGAGAAGGATCAGAAGGAAGATATTCCAACCTAATTATTACAATTTCGTCATAGCTGGAGCGAAATGAGACAACGTATGAAGAGAATTCCGGATCGAGCAAAATTCAAGAATTGTGAAAACTTACAGGGGAACTAAATAACCTCGCAGTTTTGTTCCTTCAGAATTGGCCGGTTGGCAAAGGCCACCAGCCGCTCATTGTAGTTGCCAAATAATCTCTCAATTATCAACAAAAAAAAATCAACTTTGAAAAATCGTTCTAGAATCAGTCTTTGCCAACCAGCAGATTCTGAAGGCATTCAGATGTGCAAAAAGGAATTCAGACATGAACTTGGAAAGCGATGAAGGAAATCAGGCTGAGTCAGTAATCGGTTGATGATCTAGACGAAGAAGGGAGGTCATGATATGGACAGCTGCATACTTGACTGTATCGAAAAGCATGAGAAATGAGCAGAAACAATGATTACAGCAGAAAAAGGAAATGAGCCAGAAGATCAGATGACCAGAAATCTCTACCGGATCCATGTTCATCTCGTGTTGTCGGTCACATTACAACGGACAGATATCAGTTGTTTGATCATGACACAGGAAAAGGTTACGCAAAACAGAGTTGAGACGAGTAAAGCAGCAAAACACGAGTTCTGGTTTTGGTATGTAGGAAGCAACTTGAGGAGGTATCAACTTTTTGTATCAACTTGCGGAGCCAGAAACGCGAAAACTAGAAGTTAGATAGGGAAAGATAGAAGTCAGAGTTTCGAAGGAACGTTTGACAACTGACAGTTTCACAAAATAAAATGAAAAGGATTTTGGAAACGACAAAGATTGACTTGAATAGAAATGTTCGGACTCAGAATCAGAATCTTGATGGCCAATACGCCTTCAAAATGAATTTGTGAAGCGGAAGGGAAGCTTGTGATAAGAATAGAGCTGGCCTGGTAAATTGGAGATAAGGGTATCAGTTTTGAGAAGAAATTTAGGATTCAAAAATAAGTGAGGAATTAGGAAAATTGAGCAAATGTTTGATACGGATAGTTTAAACAAAACAATAACATGGGTGTTGTAATGATGGATGTTGATAGGATCATAGGATGATGCATGATAATGAAAGGAAGTTAAATAGAGAATTGATAAAATATCAGATCAGAATCACTTGATATGAAGAGATATCAGAGACTATGAATGAGCTTAGTTGAAGAACTGGAAGTTGAAAAAAATAAAAGTTGAAACTGATAAGAAAAAGGAGATATTTGGAAAACGTATGTGATTGAAATTTGAATAATAGCGAATAACAGTGAATACCGATTATATGCAGAAAATAGATTAACGAAAATAGAATATGATATCGGAGAATGAGAAAAGTGTTAATTGAATATATAGTTCAGTGAATAGTAGCAAATAAAAAGTACAGTATCCAAAAATGTGAAATGTGTATTTGTATTTGGAAGCCAAGACATTGTTTCCATTCTGAATAATAGTGAATAAATAGAAGTTCAGAGAGGAGGAAGAAAGAGAATGAGGAAAGAAAAGAAACAGAAATCTCGGCAGTTGGATACTGTACTTTTGGGAGTTAGTGACATTTATTTGAAAAATTGATGGACAGTGAATTGGAATGGAATGGACGTTTATTCATGAAAAGGGAAAAATTAATGAGGAGATGTCGCAGCGCAGATTGAGAACAAGTCAAGGATCGTTACCTCGAAGAAACTTTTAATCTCGGGTTGTTCGAGAAGTTTCAGTGTGTCTGCGTACTGTTTGTAGAACTCCACGTGGCTCTCAAAGTCTTTCTCGAGCCGAACAAATGTCTGACCGACCTTGCCCGGGTCGTCAGAATAGTAGTTGAGGCCTTTGAGCATGACACTGAAAAGAGGGTCCTAGGTGGAAGAAGCACAGTCTCTGTGGTACTTTGCATGGAAGTTGTAGAGCTCTGGGATGTTGAGAGTGAGCTGTTCGCGGTGCTGTTTGACTGCTTCCGGCACTCCGGGGTCATCGAGAACCTTGATGTAGTCGTCGACACACGTTCTCAGCGACGACACGAACTCCTCTTCGGATCGCAGCAACTCGTGGTAGACTTGGCTGAAATGTATAGTTTTTTGGTCCGATACTCAGATCCCGAAAGCTCTTCCAAAGTGTTGCCTGTCATGTTTACTGCCGCCCTCTCGCCGTCTGCGTCTCTCACTCTCTCGTCGTAGAGAAGCGGCTGTTCACTCATTTTTCTACATAGAAAAGCCCCATCCGAAACGTTTGTTTCGGCTAGGAATTCGAGAGAAGCAGAGCCTCAGAAACATTGTCGTCATCAATCGAACATCTGGTTTTGTGAGAAATAGAAGAACATCATTCGAAATGTGCCGATTTGATGATAATGGGCCAGGGCGGAGCCGACCGACCGCATGGCGAGACAACTATTTGGCGCCGGATTATAGAGGGACTGATGGACTTTCTGGGACCATTCGGATGCCAGAATCAAACGATTCCTTTTAAGGACAAGGACCGTTTGGGTTACGGTAGCCAGGCTTCTTGCACGTTGAGCCTACTCACTCTCTCTTGACGAGGGCCGCCTGTTCATCAGACAGACTGACGTTCTCGATCTCTCTCGTCCGTCTTCTCTGCTTGTAAAACTCGGTTGGCGTCTCAAAGTACGAACCCGGAACCCAACCGGAACGAGGTGGACGAGCCTGGAAACAAGAAGTTAGAAGCTGTTGGATCAATGATGGAACCTTGGTCCTGACGAGCCATCGAACCGAGTTCTTCTTGTCGAGCACTTCAACAATCTGTCCCTGCTCGAGCGGGATCGCCTCGACGTCTTCCTTATCAGGGGTGTAGTCCTGGATGGCGATGTAGACGGGGTACGACCTGGTCTCGGATCCTGCAATGATCTCGGAAGACGTGGACCGCCCGCGTCCATCGGCTCGCGAAGTCACTGATTCGGAACGGTACGAAGACCGCGACGAGTGGGTACTGTAGTTGACATCTTCAGTGGCGGTGAACTTTCTGAAACTTTTTTCGTTGACGTTAACATTCCGGATCTCGCTTTGCAAGGGTCTCTTGTGCAAACATTCGGTTTCAATTCAAGTGGAGAATGCTGCTTCGCGAGCTCTTGGAGTACGGTAATCGGGGGAATGTAATGAAAGAAGTGATAGGGAGGTCTGAGCCTAGGATCTAGGTCACGGGACCCGAAGACACAGAGAGACCGTTCAGATGGTCCTTGAACCTACCGATAAGAGCTGTACTTCCGATCGAACTGTTTCTGGCGTCGGCTTGCCATCGTTGGAATCCAGGCGCCGAGACGATCTCTCCGAGATTCTCTTCCGGATCGTCGTTTTCAGCTGGCTGAAGGGTAAAGGGGAAACGGATCACACGCACACAAAAACGGCCCAATAATGATGTTGGCACACCGATTCTTCTCTTTTCTCGAGGCGCTCAACCAGCCGACCGCTCTGATTTGTGTGCTTCTCTGCGCCTCCGCTGGCGCCGCTCTCCTTGCCACCATCCGCCCATAGGGGAGGGAAGATCCCGCGGGTAAGATAGAGCCAGTCAGTCCACTTCCCACGCACATACACACACACAAACGCATATATACACTCACACAATATCTCATAAAACTCTGCTCATGTCTGCGCGTCTTTTCTCGCCCAGCCGGTGCCAATGAGATAGGTGAGAAGGCCGGCCGAAGCATGAAGAAGGCTCTTCCTCACCTGCTCCGACGAGGCTGCAAAAAACGAGCGGGGGACGACTTGTTTCGAAATTTCGGCGCGAGAAACACAAAACTTGTTTTTGACAGCTGTGGGAATGCGTTTCGAAAGGTTCGGAAGGTCGTGAAGGGACCACTGGAAATCGGAGAAACGAACAGTGATTCATCTTCGAGAGATTCACAGTTTACCAAAACACAAGAAAGATTATTCAAGAAACGTTTTGTTGCGTTGTCAAATGCAGAAACAACATTTGGAACGACTCCTCCGTTCCAGCCCACCGTTTTAAAGCATCAGACTGCATCAATCGGCTGTGTTAGAGCTTCGACATAAGATTACAATTGAAATATTGAGATTCCTTATGAAATTTCAGACAAAATGAGCTATTGTTCCATAATTGTTCCATAATTGTTCCATAATTTGTTAGGAATCACTAATTCCTGAAGAAGTTCCAATCTCAACAACTCTGTCACTTCCTGTATTATCTTTGTTTCTCAAAACTTCATCTCGCATTCAAAATTTCCAATTGGCGCGCACGACGCAACGAAAACTACAGTAAGACGGGCATTTTTCAAAGTTTTTGAGCTGTTTTCAAGTTAATTATTGGATTTTCCATGTTCCCCAACAAAAAATTTCACAAAAACTATCAGAAAAGCTGCAAAACAGCCCAAAAACACTGAAAAATGCCCGACTTACTGTAGTTTTCGCTGCGAGATATCGTGCGCACCAATTTGAAATATTGAATGCGAGATGAAGTTCTGGGATACAAAGATAATACCAGAAACAGATTCATATATTTATTTGAAGTACCACTTTTCTGAAACTTTATCAAAATTCATCATCAAATTGCACCAAGACAACGTTTCCTAGTTACAGGTTTCAGTAACCTATTTTTTTGTCTCCTATTGTCCCAATCTTGACAGAAAAAGTGTGAGATAGATGACTGACTTTCTCGAGTGGGATTCAGAAAAGTTATAGAATGATTACTGGATTACTGTCACCTTACTGTATTTATTATGATTCTTCCTTTTTTGTCAATCTCGTCATCATTGGTACTTGGGCCAATCTATTCATTTATCATTCAAATTGAGAATAATGAGATCATGAATATTAAAATTTAGGACATATTGTCGCCGTAGATAGTGTAAAAGAAGATCGTTGAGGTGTTTGCAAATATACTTTTTCTACCTTTGGTCCAACTTTTCAAAGAACCGATCCCCTCTTCAGAAAGCTGTCCAGTTGTTTCTGTTCGACGGATCCCCTTCCGCTTCATCTGTTCTCCAATTCTGACAGACAGTCCATGTGGCCACTAATCCGTTGGGAAATCCAATCTCGGCCATGTGGACTACTGTTTGTTCAGTTCGTCGCGAGTGCACAGAGATTGCGAGGTGTTGATAATCAGCGACGATTCGCACTGATAACTTTCCGGTCAAGGGTGACGACCGTCTTATCAGTTCTCTCATTCTGTCGCCATCAGCTTTTCGTTTTGTTTACGACGCATTGAAACGTCTCGAGAGTCGACTTGAAACCTTTTGACTCTGATCCATTTATGGGCAAAATTAGATTCGAGAAGACGATTTTCGAAACGAGAGAAGATGAGAGAGAAGATCAAATTTGAATCGGTTTGAAGTGTTGCCAAGTTGTCATCTGTCTCTGCACCTGCCAAGCCATTCATGCCCTGCCGGTCCGGTCCGTCATCCGACTGCCCCCGTTGACCCCCGTTTGTCCCGTGTTCACTCCCTTCGTGTCTGCGTCTCCTGTTCTGCCACATTCACTCCCTCCGGTCTGCTCAAACCGCCGTTAGCCTCCCATAACAATTCGGCTGCCTCCCGCTTTCGTGCACTATTCGGCGGGAGGGCTCCATTTAAACACGCGCCGGCCCTCTCAAGAGTTGGAACGTTTTCTTCTTATCGCTTCTCCTTCTCCGACTCTTCTTCCCATTTTCACACCAACTTCCTATTTGGAAAACGGAAAATCTGCGCGCGAGAGAGGATTTTGAAAGATTTTCGCTACTAATTATTAGGAAATACTTATACTTTTTCCGGAATAAATTCTGTTCCGTACTACTCAGTCGTTGTCTATTCAGACTTTCTGAATTATTCATTACTTTTGGTGTAGAAAAAGAAGCCGAAGGAGCCGCGCGGGCGGTATCATTTCGTAATCTTTTGTTGATTGGCAAGGCTATTTTTGGAACATGATTCGGAACCTGAAATCCCTCTGCTTCCGTCCCCATTTCAACTTTGTTTTTCATATTCCCGCCGTTCCGTAACATTGCGTCACCGTGTTTGCACAATTCTTACCTGTGGCCGAACTTTTTAGTAAAAAAAACTTTGTTTTGTTCTTCCGTTTTTTTCTCTTTCAAAACTTTTTCCGCTACTTTCAAATTTTCTCGCTCGATTTTCGCTTATAAATGATTAATTTCCAGTCCACAACGGGTCCTTGTTCTCATCGACAGTACAATCACATGGTGATATCGGATGCAGAGATCGCATACTCCCAAAGCTGATGCGCATAAATCGTCGTCCGATTATGATGGAAAAGTGAGTTTTTTCAATTATAAAAAAAACGGAAACCGAACACTGTTGCCTCCGCGCCGTAAATCATAATCCATTGAAGCGATTAATGCGGAAAACGAGTGCAAACTGTAAAAAATGCAGAATCGGATAGAATTGATCGGCAAAAACAGTGAACAGGCTGAAACCAGTTGATAATATTGCGTTTCGCGCCCCGAGTTCTTCGGCGTGGTTGTAAAAGTGCTTCTTATCAATTGTTATGAGTCAATTGTTTTGTGTCACTCAATGGCCGCCCGGTGCTTTTGCTCTTGCTTCGGCAGCTCTTTCTCACCCATTAATTCCCACGTCAGAAGCTAGAGACAAAATATGATAAAGACGGAGACGCGAAACAACGGAATGACCGGTTGTAAAGTTGCGGCTCTCTCTTGGCCACTCTTGAGGCGTACAATCCAAAACAGATGGTTTCGTGGTGTCCTCTCTGGAGACGTCCGTACTATTGTATGCACCGATTAGCACCACTTTTGTGCGTCGAAAAAGACAAGACGATGGGATTATGACCTCGAAGCGGTGAAAAGAACAAAAATGGTTGGAAGCGAGAGAGAAACGGACGGCGCGAGCGTGTAATGGCGGCAGTTTATGGCAATCGGGCGCATGAAAGGGCTGGTTGACGACGGCGACAGGAAATTCGGAGAGAAGAGATTTCTCCAGAAGCAGGTTGTCCGTCTTGTCAACTCCATAGGTCCCAGATCTTTTTTGGCAGCACTACTACTATGATTGCCGTCAGATTCGCTCTCCGTTTCTCTGATTCGACATGATATTTCGTTCCCATTCCCATTCCCGCGGACGGACAGCGCGCACACACACACACACTCGCAAAAAGTCGATTAGCAGATTGAACTTGGTGATAAACTGCAGTGCAGTGCGTGGCCACCACCCAGTTTCATCCATTTTTCGTTCGACTCTTCGCCCACTTCCGCCACTGCGTCTCCGCATCTCTCGGTTTTTTCTCAATACACTGGAGGGACGGGGGACGAATTGAATTCCGGAGGACCTCCTTCCGCCGCCACAGACACTCTGTTTCACTGCAAACAGATATTTTTGCCATCCCCACTTTTCAACTTCTTTTGGGTTAGGTTCTACTCGCTTCCAGTCTAACTCGTTTCGAATCTCAGAATTCGTATAGTGTTCTCATTTTCAGATGACGATGAAAGCAGAAGACATTGTGCACGTGCTCCGGGATGGCATAGCCCAGCTTCCGGGAGGGCGGTGTCGTTCCGGACAGGCTATCATCGTGTGTCCTTCTCGGGAACAACCAGTCAACCAAGACCACCTGCGGAATGTGTTCCTCTACTTATTTGAAGTCACGGCGTAAGTTTTTGATTCAAAAAACTTGCAAAACAGCAGTTTGTACTCAACAAAAAAACTGAACCGATTTCAGTAATGTTACAACTTCATCCAATAAGAACCCTGCTTGTTTGAGCTCTTTTTGCAACACTTTCTTGATCAGAATGACTTCAAAACACAAACCGAATAATCGAATTTTCAGGAAGGTGGCGCGCGAAAAAGGATTCCTCGTGGTAATTGATATGCGTGGAAAACAGACCAATGTTCGGCAAATTCTCAAGGCGCTCAGCGTATGTTTTTCTGTTTTTTTTCCCAAAAAACTAACGAAACCGATTGCAGAGCATCGAAAATTCATCAGCATTGCAAGTTTTCGTCATCAAACCCGACAAGTTCTGGGAGAAACAAAAGGCTCAGATGTCTCTGGGCAACTGGAACTTTGAAGTTGAGATGGCCTCGTTCGAGTCGCTTACCAAGTACGTCGACCCGTCAGGACTGCCGAGATGTGTTGGAGGAACGTATCCGTACGATCACGACGAATGGCTGGAGATACGGTTAGAGCTGGAGAAGTGGATATGGAATATCACGGAGATCATGGAGAATCTGGAGTCGGTGCGGAGAGACATCTGTGAAGGAGAACAACCTGTGGACGTTCAAACGGCAGATGCGGCACTCAAAAGAAGCCACTCTGCCAAACTTAACATATTCAAAATTCCAGTAGAACAAATAGGAAAAGATGTTGAAGTCGTAAGTGTAACTTTGTATTGCTACCCGGAAAACGTTTGATTTTCAGATAAAAGCTCGGATATCAGACCCATCGAGAGCAATCATTAACCCGGATCTCAACGCAACCCTGCCCTATGTCAATAACCTTATTGATTCCTTAAGACTACGAAAGTGAGTATTCATCTTTTTTTATTCTCAAAACTTAACTCTTTTTACTTCAGAGGCGAAGTCTTTACACTTTGGGATAATCGACGAGTCGAACTCGAAAGAGTGTATCAACAGAAACTTTTCGAAAACGATGCTGATGCGATGATCGAAAGAATCCGTTCGTACAATAAGAATGTCACGAGAAGCATGGGAGACGTGGGCGTCTGTGCGAACGATGTCACCCGACTCATCGAGGAGTTCCAGCAGTTCCAAATGGCCGTCCAAGGTATGGAAGTCTCGGTGACTCAAATACTCGAGCAAGTGAAGCATCTACGAACGAATGGAGGCAGTATGCAATCTGTAAGTGGAAAATCATGAACTATGAATTGTTCCGTTTTACAGATCGAGCACGCCTACAATCGATTAGATCATGAATGGCGAATCCTGGAAGAATTGCTAAGGCTGCGAGCGACGGTGCTTCAAAACGCTCACAATTCGTTCAACTCTGCGCAGAATTACTTTTCCGAACTGGCAGCGTGGACGGAAAACCCGGGAGTGAATCCTGCTGATGTGATTCCGCAACAAGATATTCTCGAAGCTGCTATCAGGAACCACGACATGTTCCGGTCTCAAGTTGAAGAAGTGTATGCGCAAGCAATCGACGACGCCACGAAAGTGACGAAGGCTCTGAAAGAAGCGGACGTCGAGGACAACGTGGCGAGGGAACACACGAGTCGGTTACAGAGGGCACACAAGCATCTGATGGACAAGTGGAAGGAGAGACACGTAAGGATTTACGAGCAATTTCGCACTGGACTAAAAAAATTGCCTTTTCAGACGTTACTTCACCACTTGTTGGCCATGATCGCATTTGAAACCGACGTGAGGTTGGTGGTGGATTGGCTCGAAAAACACGGGGAGTCCTACCTGAGACGGAATGCCAGCATTGGCGAGAGCGTCGAGCAGGCTCGGAACCTCCAACGGAGTCATTTGAGCTTTCTGAATGTTGCCATGAACACTTACGACAACGTGGATAAGCTGAGGAAAGTGTACAGAGATGTGACGCGGTCTGGAAGCAGTGAGTTTTTATTTTAAAAGTTTTTAAATGTCCGGTTTCGAAACGTCACGGTTTCCAAATTTGTGGTTTCGGAAGGTCCCGGAGCCGCTTTCATTATTTGGGCGTTCATGAACGAAAAATTTCAGACATTTGTGATATCGATAAGATGCACGCGTTGATGCACGATCTGGAAGGGAAAGTCGCGAAGTTCACTGCTGCCGAACAATCACGGAAGTCTCTTCTGCAACACTCAGTGCTGTTCCACACTCACTATAAAGAGCTGACCGCCTGGTACTTGAAGATGAGCGAGAAGTATCAGGACAGGACGATAGACCTCGGAGTTGTGGAGTGCGAGAAGAACAAGGAACGATTCGTTCTGGAGACCGACGAGACCTCGCAAGCTTACGCGGTGACGATGGGAGAAGGAAAGGGGTTGATCAGGGATATGATCAAGGCAGACCAGGAATTCGACATAGATCACTCGACAAGTATTGCTCATGTTCATTTGCTGATCGACGATATTGGTGAGTCTTTGATATTATATTATCAGGTTCCGAATGATATCATTCAGATGAACGAAACACTGCAATCTCCAGCGAATGGGCTCCAAGAAGATCGATATTGCAAGTGGCGTCTAAGTTCGCAATGCTGGAGCACAACAAGTCTGAAGTTCTGGATCAGATCAGGAGTTGGGAAGAGGACATGAGAGAGATGGTCGAGTCGGCGTTCTTCTGCCAGAAAGCGGAAAGCGTGTTGCCGTTCCACAAAGAGAATCAGAACAAGGTCCGGAGAGCGAACGTTGAAATCCAGAAGTCGGCGATGGAGCTGTTGCAAGCACTTCACAACCACCAATTGGAAGATCTTCGTGACAGGCAAAACAGAAATCTAGTGGAGACCGTCAACAGGCATGTGAAAGAGTTGGAAAAGGCGGAGAGGCACGTGATGAGATACGCTGAAGAGACACTGATGAAGATCCAAGCGGCAGTTGAAGTAAACGATCTGGGGAGGATAGCAAGCGGAGTGTGCAAGTTGATCGACAACCAGCTCGGAGACCTCAACAGAGTCATCCCCAACAACTACCATGACACACTTCAGAAAGAAGAAGATCTTCGCAAATACCGAGATGCTGTTCAGAACAGACTCAAGGAACCGTACGACATCTTCGTCGCTCGATTCCGAGAAATGATGGAGAATCCGTTGGCGAATCGCGATGAGATTGTGAATCACAACGAAGCCATCCTGACAAAGTACCGACGACTAATGGCGCTTTGCGAGGAACGCAACAAACTTCTGAGAGCTGCGCATGGCTGCTACAAGACGTACGAGACAGCAGTAATGCCTATCCTGAACCAGCTGGAGTCAGAGTACCGATCCCCGGCCGCCGTGTTGGATTGGTGCACCACATGTCCCTCTTCTTTAGACCAAGAACGTGCTGCTTACATGGCTGATCTGATCAGTCGACACATGAATTACAAGGAGCGGTTCACGAAGGGATGTTCGTATGCACTCCGCAACGGAGACTTTCTTCTTCGATACATTCGGAGAGCAAATGTGCCGAATAGCGAGCGGTGAGTTGATGTTTTCCATTATCTAGGATCAATTACTTATTCCTCCAAATGTTTCTTTCTCGCATTCGCGCGATGTGTCTGATAAGCGTGATAACGCAACGTTTTACGACTCCACACCGAGAGAAATTACGGTTGCAGGACACGACATGAGAATAAGATCGCTGATATGAAATCGGATATTCGAAACCGGCAATCCAACATTCTGGGGCTGTGGATGAACAAGAAGATCCTGCTGGAAGGGTTAGTTTTTTCTCTTTTCCGTGACCTCACTTGCACATGTTCGCTCTGTTTTTGGTCTGAAC
The DNA here is from genome assembly GCA_900536315.3 of Caenorhabditis becei. Taxonomy (NCBI): domain Eukaryota; kingdom Metazoa; phylum Nematoda; class Chromadorea; order Rhabditida; family Rhabditidae; genus Caenorhabditis; species Caenorhabditis becei. Next base: position 713,615 of record LR539298.1, read on the forward strand.
ACGTGTTTGAGAGCCTGGCCATTTGACCCAAGATGGACTCTGGTGACTGTAAACAGGCAAAACTGTTAGAAGACTAATCCCACCTAGTGTTCTGATGAATTGATCGTTCCAGATGCCAAAACTTCATATTTGTGGAAGCCAGTGCCAAGGATCTGATCGGTTGGATGACTGGAGAGGGCGAGGAGAAGCTCAAGAAGTTCGAGAAGCGCGGACGGGGAGATGCCGATGACGACGAGTTCGCTCTGTTCAAACTGGAAGTCAAGGAGCAGAGAACGAATATTCAGGCGTTCTTGCACGCATCCACGTCTGATTCCATGAATCACGGAGTCCATCTTCGTGATATCAATGACTGTGTCAAGAAGGTATGTTCGAAAGTCCAAGATTTTGGAGAATTTCCGTTTCGTTCGCTTCACTGAGTTTAGAAAACTAAGTTTTTGAAGTTTTTCCTCAGCATGTTTCTGGTTCTCAGCCAGTTGGCCCAGCACCAAGGTGACGATTTGAGAGAATAGCATGAGAAACTGAGAGACGCAAAGAAAAGTCCGCAAACACGCGAAAAACAACAGAGCGAACTTTTTCAAATTTATGAGTAGATCAAAAGGTGTTTTCCGAGTTTTGAGCTACCCTCACTAAATGTCCTTTCTGTTCTTCGTAGTTTCAACCACTTTCCAAGTAATAACGTTGTTTTTGTTTTAATTTTAGTACATTTATTAGCACTACTAACCTAATAAAACAATAATAAATGAAACAGGTAAATTAACAATGCATTCCAAACTAAATTTCCCATATATTCAGGTGAAAGAGAGTTTCGGACGGTTCTCGCAACGTGTCGGAGACTGCGAAGTGGTGCTGCGAGGCGAGAACGGAGGAGCACAGCCGGCGAAGGATGAGTTCTCTCTGGACCGACACTCGGACTCTGCCGTCTACGACAAGAAGGAGCTGCGCGAGGAGAATCGGAAGATGCTCGAGCCGATGCGAGAGCTCATCCAGTCAGAGAAGGACTATATCAAGGATCTGGAACGATGCGTTGTCATGTTAGTGTTTCTTGTTCTCCTGAAATCTTTACTAAGTAGTATTTCAGATATGTCAAAGAATTCGACACAGCCGCCAAGAACGGAACGATTCCCGCTTTGAAGTCGTTGAAGTACGAAATCTTCGGAAACATCGAGAAGATCTACGAATTCCACAGCGAGTAAGTTCCATTCAGTTCGATTGTACATGATTTCTTCGTTTTGCAGAAAGCTTCTGAATGAACTTGTGAAATACGAGTGCCAGCCAGAAGCCGTTGGCACCTCGTTCACTGTCTGGATTGATCTGCTCAACGAACTCTACACCGAGTACTGTGTCAACAAGGAGCAGAAGAACCACGTGATAGCCACTCCAGAAGCCGTCGCTTACTTCAATGGAGTCCGGGAACGGCATGCTCTGGAGATCAACAACGACATTGGAAGTCTTCTGATCAAGCCAGTTCAGCGAATCACGAGATACCGGCTGCTGATGGAGCAGCTGCTGCACAATTGTGGAGGAAAGGCTGACGACCTGAAGGAGGCCTACGAAGTCGTGTGCAGTGTGCCGCGGAAAGTTAACGACATAATTCATTTCAACTGTTTGGATCTGAAGGATTGTAATGTGAGTTTACCGAAAATTCAGCTTCTGAATCACTTAACATTTCCAGGTCGATGAATTGGGGCCATTCGTGACGCAGGACACTCTGACCGTATGGGAGCCACGTGCTTACTTCAAGGGAAGAGGTCGAGAACGACAAGTGTTCCTCTTCGATCTCTCCATCGTCTTTGCGAAACGGTTGGAAATCTCTCCGAAGAATATCCGATATGTCATCAAGGGAAAACCCCTTCAGGTAGAATATCTAGTTTTCGTGATTCTCATAAAATTTGCGTTTTTAGCTCAGCGAAGTTTCAATCGTGGAGCACGTCGAGGGCGACCCATGCCGGTTTGGACTTCGTGTGGGAACTGTCGCTTCTAACGACAACCGAACAGACCTGAAGGCCGCTTCTGAAATCAACAAGGTCAAGTGGGTGCAGAAGATTCGTGAACTGACAAGCGGACTGATGCCGTTGGGTCTTGGCGCCCCGGCCTTCTCGGTTACCACCCTCAACTCCACCTCGTCGACCAGACCAGTCTCTGTTCGTTCCGGAGCTTCGACGTCTTCCGGAGGAGACAGACAGTCTCAGGATGTCGAGTCGCTCATCCACAACAACCGGTTCAGTGTTCACAGTTATGATAGCGAGGTTAGTTTTGCTTATTCTCTGTTTCTCTCATCTCTGGGAAGATTCTCCAGTCTCTATTTCTCTTTATTGGCGGGTAGGTCGTGGCCCGTGTGAACAGGTGCTATCTCTTGGAATGTGCGTGTGGCACACGCATTTTTTGCATTTTTTCGAGGGAAGAAAACAAGTAAACAGGAAAATGAATGATCAGATGGATAGATCAGCTGATTTCGGTATTCTGGATTCGTGAAAGTTGTTACTTTGAACTTGTAACACTGTCATCCAAGATGTGTCAAGAAGTAGAAATCAAATTGTCTTCTCATTTGTTGACGCTTTGACCCACACCAGCATTTGTATTCTAGTTAGTTTCACTCTTTGTACCAACTAGTTCATCCGAATAGGTCGATAAATGGTCCCCTCCGGATAGCCGTGATTGCATCACAAACACTTGCACAGATCTAAAGACACTCGTTTCTCACACAACAAACTTCGGTCGGCTCCTCCAGGAAGACGGCTGTCGTCTGCGACCTCGTGATCGGAGCCTCTCTCTCTCTTCGCAGAGCTTCATCTTCTTCTCTCCGAATCGATATCATTCATCAGTTTCGAAAAAAGAGGCGAGCTGCATCATCTTCCTCCAACCACCTGCCTGTTCTCCGCTTTTTTCCTATCTCCCCATGGAATGAATGATATGCGAAGAGCCCGGTTGACGTGACAAGAAGCGAACTGTGATTCCAACGATTGATCAGCGCCCGGCCGTTCGCCTCGACTGTTTTATCGTCTCTGCAATCTATCAATTCGCCACTGCCCCACTACCATTCTCCCACGGTGCCTTCCCGTCGCTCGATCAACTTTCTCCCGCACTTTCTGCTTTTCCGTCTCTTGACTGTCCCCTATATTCGCTTTCTATCAACTGCACACCATGGTCGGAAACGGTTGCTCCTTCTTCTCGTGCATGAGCAAGGTGAGTGAAATGGAATCCGAAGTGAGAACATTGATGTTGTGTGCGCGTTTCGATGACGTTCATCAATTTCCGTCCGAAACAACGTCGACACTGATGAAGCGTGGCGCGGAGTGTGATCTAGAGGAGCCCCCGTCCATAATACGTTGATTGGATTTGTGTCGCGCATGCCGCCCCTTCCCTTTTGCTTCTTCTTTCAACAATTTTCAGATGTGTGTGTGTTTTTAAGCAAAACAGCTTCATAAACAATTTGGGCTCCTTCCGTCTCTCTTTCGTTTTTCTCTCCTTTTGCGTCGTCGCTGAAAGGTTGGAATAACAATGTTGAGAAGTAATCTGCGCGAAAAAAGAAATGAATTAATCATGTCAGAAAGAGGCACACACACAATGCGGACGGACGCCTTTATTTTTCTGAAAATGCCTCGCTGGAGTAGAAGGGGCACTAGCGCCACGTCACTTCGACTGATTCAGTCTCTGGAATACGCATTTCGTTTCCGTTTTCACCTGGAAACATCGGAATCAAAACAGCGATTCTCGTCTCTTATAGACATTTCTGACATCGAATGCTGATCGAAATTTGAGAATAGAAACTGGAATTTTACAAGCTATTTTCGATTCCCACGTCATGGCGTTCTGTAGATTACCCTATGGCAACTGGAAATTGTTTCACTTGGTTGCACTCAATTCATGAAAAGATCCATAGGCCGATTATGAGCTATTCATCATGTATTTCTCCTCTTTTAATCCATCTCCTCGCCACCGCATCTCATCTCATCTGAATTCCGACACCCGACTTCCTTCCCGACTTTTTTGTCTCCTTCGCCGCCCGCTTCCCGTGTTGTCATTCGAAGATGCGGGTTGAAATTTGAGCCCCAGGATGCTCTTCTCCCCGCATTCTTGAATATTCCTAGTCAAAATTATCGAGTCGACAAGTTTTATACGAGGAATAGTTTCAATTTCCCAATCTTGTTTTCGATGCCCGTCTTCGGCGTGTCTCTCCGTCGACTCCGCCCCCTTCGGCTCCGTGCAGACGAGTGGGTGCCCGCCCCGAATTGGCTCATATTATTAACGAACAAAGCGGGAAACATCCAACTCTTTTTCGTGCATCTCATGTGTACATTATACGAAACCGTCCTTCTCCTCTGCCATTTCCCTTCGTCTCATTCCCATTTTCCGCCCATTTCTTTTATCCCCGAGCCCCTAATCCGCCTCCGGTTAGGTCATCATCTTTCGCTGCTCTTGCCATTCGATTCGATTGTCTTGAATGCTTTAGTCAATTCTTTTCCATCCACTCGCCATGTCTTTTTCACTAATTGGTTCACTGCTCCCATTTCACGCCGAACCTCATTCTCCGCCCACTGCCATCTTCATCATCATCATTTTCCTCCTCCTCCTCAGTAGTCGCTCTTTTGTCATTCATTCATTTGACAAACAATCGAATTCAGTGGTGGCCAGTGTCTCGGATCTACTTGATATTTACCCTAGTACATGTATCCATTTCATCGTTTTTTGCGCCCCCGTGGCTTTTCCCCCTCCGCCTCTTTCGCCTTTTCTCGTGGTTCTCATCACATCAGATACTAGATCGGATGTCATTTTCTCCTTCATTTCACCTGAGTTTTCGCGGTTTCGTCCCTCCAAAACAACATGGGCTTCTTCCGGCCGACAGTTCGTGTGGTTCGTAACTGACTCATTCTTAGTCACAAAGTCGCCCGACAAACAGAGACGTTTTTGAGAAAAACGAAACGACCTCAAGTTTATAACGGAAAAAGCCAAATAGTCGGGGCCAATAGCACTCTTTTCTTCACATAGGAACATATAATTGGCGGCAATAAAGCATAATCACACACTATTTATCGAATAACCCTCTTCTCCTCGTCTGCTGGTCCTCTCCCCCAACCGACCAGTCCAACTTCTTTTCTCACTCTGTTTTTGTCTTCTGGTCGGGCAGGTGGAGCGTGAAAATTAAATCTGAGGAGCTGTGAGCTAAGAAACTCGTAAGCCATGAAAAGTTCGTTGGGACTATGTCTTGTGAAGCAGAATTTTGCATTCTTTCTTTTTTTGCAAACTTTTTGCGCAGTTCCCATTGTCCTGCTCAAACTGGATTCGAAGAATCAAATGACTTCAGGCACTTTTTGAGTGATGCTTCCGGGTCTCTCGAATTCCACGATCATTTCAAATCTTTCGAGGAAAACATCAACTTCATATGACCGCCGAGCATCTTTCTTCCGTTCTATCCACCACAGCTTGCGATATATATTCGTTCTCATTTCCGAAATATAATTACTCAGCAGTTGTTTCGAGCTCTTTCGCTCCTTGGCTCCCTTCTCTCTTCTCATTTTCATTTCTTCATCTGCTATCGTTCATTTCGATCTGGTGCTCTTCTCCGCAAGAATCTCAGAGTATTATCTCCAGAATGCTCACCTATTCCAAGTCGTGGAGATCGATTCGCTCCCGGACGGGAAGTCTGTACACGCGGGCTCGAAATCGGCTGACGAGCTCGTTCCGCGGTGGCACCAAGCCTGACAAACTGGCCGTCGACGGAGCAGAGTTCGACGATTCGGCGGTGAGAAACACGCCTTGGGGCCTGAATGTGTTTTTTCTCTCGGAGCGAATTCGTTAATATTAAAGACAGAACTGAGCAACGGAAACGAAACGGAGAAGCGGGTGGGGGCTCTGCCATGAGTGTTCTGGTCCTTGTTTCTGTTATGAAGAATCGGGTAGGAAGTGGGGACAGACGCAAGAAGTTTTTTGAAAAAAAAAGAAGAGAAGTAGAGACTGGTTGAGTGTTCGGTAGCCCCGGGATGTCACTGATTCTGAGTGACGGGATGACCCGAGGGACGAAGTGAGCCACACTGAACCTTGTTTGTTGCAGCAGTCATCCGAAGTGTGGATCGTGACAGCCGATTTTGACGGACAGACCGAAGGACATCTGAAAGTACACAAGGGAGATCGCGTCGAGGTGAGTGTGCTCTGCTTCTTTTTTGAAAGGGACCTGCTCTAAAATTATAGCATCAGAAGTTAAAATTTATGTTTCTGCTGTCAGAACAGAGCGCGTTTTCATAACCTATACAACTATTGCGAACATATTTTTGAGTCCTGGCTTCTATTCAGAATGTTTTCGTGTCCGACTGGTCCGAACAGTTGACGAATCGCAGCCAATCACGCGAACATCGTCTTGCTCCCTCCAACATAATTGTGTCAATTTCAGATCGTCGATGACCAGGCGACAGATTATACCGACTTCGTGCAGGTCGTCCTCTGCGAGAACCCTTCGAAGACTGGCCTCGTGCCCGGCTCCATCATCGCGCCACGTTAGTTTCTTTCCACAAGATCCTGAATGTGTTAGCATGTGTGCCGCGAGTTCGGTTATTCAGTGAGCCAGTGATCGGGGTGTTGAATAATTCAGAAAGAAACGAGTGAAGAGTGTGTGGTTGTGCCTGTGATTCGAATGCATGATATCAACTTCTTTCTCGCTCCATCGCCACTTTATCTATTTACCTCTTTCTTCCTCTCCTCCTCTTCTCATAATTTCCATAATGCCGGTTGCCACGGACGTCTGCACACGCACGTCTTCTGAATGGGGCCTCCCAGTTTGTGCCCCGTAGCCTAATGAGCAGAAGCACTCTCCCCTCATTGGCCGCTCCTCTGCCGGCCTTCTCGTCCTTCTTCTCCTCCCTTTCGCTCCTTCATTTTCTTGATTTTTGTCGTCTTTCAATTGGAAGAGGACGAGAAGACGGCGAAAGAGAATGCCAAGAAGACGTGTGTAAGCAAACAATCGCCCCCCGTCCGTTGCCATTTCTGCTTCCAGTCTCAATTCTGTCCCCCATTATTAGCAAAGCTCTCGCCATCCAGCCAATGGCATCCACCCCACTACCATCCCGTTACTTGCACCTTACTTTTGATTTCAGACCCATCATGCTTCCATTAATTTCCTATAACCCACCACAACCCATACGCATTCAGTCATTCCCTTTTCCCTCTTCTTTACTTTTTTCTTTTCTTTCATCTCATCCAGCACGCATTTCTCTTTTTTCTTTTGTATCATACATCGGGTTTGTACAAAAATTGTTACTATGTATGTATGAAAACTAAAGATTCATTCATTTCGAAATTTCACCTCTGAATTCCTCAACGGTAAAAGGTTCCCGGCCATTTTATAAATGTGAAGATAAGCCACGGGCTCCGCGGGCTCTTGGCTCGTCTCATAAAAGTTAGACACATCTGGTCGAATGTTTTATAGATCCCAGGATCTCTCACATTTCTCCGGTTTTCTGTTGGTTTTTCTCCGCTACACATAGTGGCCTTTCCGTTGTGTCTTCTCTGTTCCGAACGTTTCCAATCGTTTCAGAAGTTGTCAACGTGGCTTTTGTTTTGTTCCCACGAGCACCTACCGTCTCGGCTAATCCCGCAGCCCAGGCGCTGTTCTTTCCCTCTTTTCCCACGTGTCTTTCCTCGAAAGTTCTTATCCTCTTCCTTTCTTCCTCCGTTTTTTCCTTTCCTTGGGACTCTTCTCTAATGTTTCACCGGAAGCGTGTAATTCCGGCCTCCGCCCCGTCTTTTCCATACCTGGCCATTAGTCTGCAGCAGCATTCCCCCGCGTACTTCTCTTTCGCACTTTCTCAGTTTTATTGGATCTCCCAGCTCGAGAAAGTTATCAAAAGGTAGCAGAGCAACCTACGACCTCCCCCCATCACTGTTTACCTCGGCTCTTCACCGAAAAAGTGATAAAAGATAGCGGGCAACGGGACTGTGTGATACGGAGAGCCCCAGAGACACGGATCCTCTGTGTTTATTTGATGGCACCAACAGCCAGCGGCCACGCAAAAATCAGCACAAAAGTCCCAGGAAGAGCGAGAAATCGAGAGATAGAGAGACAGAGAGTGCGGGGTGAAAGTTTACAAACTCGCGAACGCCACGTAGTACTCGGAATGGATGATTGAGGGGTTCAGTTGGATCAAGAAGCGTTCCGTGTATTTATACACTCCTCTCAGTTGATCAGTTCCAATCTTTACTATTATTAAACGACAAATTCTGTGTGTCTGTCTGTCTGTAAGTGTGTTTGTCCGCGGCCGTTTCTCAGCAACTACTCGACCATTTTCGTCGTTTTTTCGCAGGGAGGTCAGGAATTCTCCTCGCACGGTGCACGAGATTTTGATAAGGGATCCTTATTCTGTGAACCGGTCAGGAGCGCAGTTTGTGTGTTTTAGGCCCTTTTTCCCGTGTTCATTTCTAAAAACGCCTATGTCGGCCACGTTCATTTTATGAATTTCGTGCTTTTCAACGTGTAGGAATGATGAACCGGAGCCGAAGGCGACGGTTTGAACCGCCGAAGGCGGAAAACCAGGCGGGGGAGACGGCGTGAGCCGTAGCCGCCCGCCTGGTGATCCTCTGAATCGGAAAGAGACGACTGATTCTGAACGTGAACAGAACAAGTATCAAATTGATGGCCTTCTTCTCTTCTTCTCCTTTTTCTCGTCCTGCAAAGTTCATTTGATTGTTACACTGGCCAGTCGGCGAACGAACACCTTCCTGTTTTCGACTGGATCCTATTTTTGTGTCTTTTGTGTTCCCACCAGTTGATAACCTCAAAGCCACGCCCTCCCGTCGTCTCAACCGACGTCAGAATTCTGAAATCAACAGCAACCTCTTCCCGGCCACATCCATCCGCCAATCGGTCGTATTTATTTACGGCGGCAGCTGAAATTCATTGACCAATTAACTGGAAGCTTGACTGCTAATCCAGCCGTTCCGCCTCTGTTTTCCTGGCCTGATCATATTTGCTGAATTGTTGTGTTCGGGGAGCCTCTTGCTCGTCCACGCACCGCTCGCTCTCTCCATTTGTTCGGCCCGACAAATTATTTTCCCCCGAGAATGAAGCAATTGAAGTATTAGGTAGAGACGAGGTGGTGTTTTCAATAAACACTGTCGAGACACTTCCTCCATGAATTATTCATATCGAGGCGTTCTCCGAAGGTGAACGGATCCGTCTCTTACCGATGACTTCTCAGATGTCCGCCTGCTTCTCCTCTTCCACTTTCACGTGCTTCTCTCCCCCGTCTGACTGTCAAAACTCTCCGTGATCGGATCCCTTGACAAATATCGACGAGGGACAACGGCGCGGAGCCAACTCTTGCTCTCCCGGCTCTGTGTGCTCTCTCTTAGTCATTTTTTACTTGGTTATGTATATATTTATATACATATCTATATTGTATGGAGAGAAACGAAGAGAGACAGAAATTGGGCGAATAGAGTTTGTGTGTGCTCATCAATATGAGCTGTAGGCGCCCGGGTGCTCGCGCGCTCGGAAACTCCCCTCCATCCCTCCCGCAACTGTTTTTCGAGCGCGTTTTGAGGTTTTGATTTCTTGGTTTCGATCCGATCATCCCGACCTAATCGAGACCCGTGGTCTCCTCGAGCTTATTAGTGCCACCACCACCCCCGTGACTCACTCTGCTTACTCTCATTAGTCCGAGAAGACTCAATTCGAGATAATTTCCGGTCTCTATTCATTTTTCGCTCCTTCTTTTCTTTTCTCATTCAAATTTTGTTTCGATCCTAATTTCCGGCTGCTCTGTGCTACGTGCTGCCCCATAAATCAACGGCGTCTTGATTATTTCTCTGCTCGACGTCTTGCCTCATCGGTCCGTCCGTGTGTCCGTGCATTGGTTGCCAATTCACCGAAATTGAATTTTTATTGTTGACTGAGAGAACGAGAAAGAAAAACAGAAAAGAAAGTCTCATCGAGCAGGCGATGAGCATCACGCGGTCACCAGTTCTCTTCTTGTTCGGTCGGTTCGTTTTGGAAAGAACGACACGGCACTTGGTCCCAAATTGGTTCCAATATGACAAAGAATCGAGCAAGTCTCCAATTTTCCAAATCTAGAAAACGCCTCGGAGAGCAATCTTTGAGGTCAAAGAATGAACTCAAATGTTTACTGTTTCCAAGCTACGTATAACTTTTTTTGAGATGAACAAAGATTATCAACAGATAAGATACCTGAAACAATTTCTTCTAAAAGCAACCAACGCAGCTCTCGGGCTTTTGGGATTACTGTAGCCTAGCTCATCTGTTCTATTCACTCATTTTCTCTATCTTTTTCATTCGTTTCACTATCCACTCCGCTTTAAGTCCTCCTCAAAATCGTTTCTGTATTCAGTAGTCGTTTCTCTCGGTGTCTTAGATACCGATGATGCGACGATCTCAAACCGTCGAAGGCAGCACCGACTCGGCGCCGCCTGAAACCGGCCCGACGACGACAAAGTCTTCTAAGAAGGAACGCTGGTCGTTTGCCCTGAAACGCCGTTGGTTCTCCTCGTCGACCAGCCGCCACAGTCATGATCAGCACGACGTGGCGATTGTTCAGCCTGGCAAGACGACCCTCGGAGGTTCCGGGAACAGCAATGGTATTTTGAATGCTTGGGGGGAAAACATGGATGTTTTGCATGAGGTGTTCTGCATGATCTAGGGGAAAACAGCTGGCTCACTGAATACTGTACAAAAACGTTTTGAACTGAACTGATTGCTTCTGATCGAAAAATCAAATTCAATCAATTCATATCTGAACATGGGAATAGCCTCAACTTGTTCGGCTCATCTTATTCATATATCTATTTTCAGCCGAATCTGGAAGTGTGCCTGACCGACCCGATGATTCAACCGGATCAGCAGTTTCGAAACGGAAATCGTTGCGGTGAGTCGTTTCGTTTCGTTTCTTTTCTCCTTTTTCGCTGTGGCCCTCCAGAAGAGAAGTGGCACTTGAAGGGTGAATGGGCCAGTGCAAGTCGTCTCCATCTCCCTCCGTTTTTTGTTATTCTCGAACTTCTAGTTCCATTCGCTTCCTCTGTCCCTTTTCCTCTTCCAAACAAAAAATGATGACATCGTGTAGAAAAGAAGAGGAAAAGAAGGCGAAGAAGGCATTCTTCTTCTCCTTCGTGTCCCCTTCGTTGCCTCGTTATTCGATTCGAAAATGCGGTGCTGCCATGCAAAATCAACGCTTCGACGACGCGTTTCACTTCCCGTTTCGACCGCCTTTTTACTCGCGCTCCTACTCTTTTTTTTTTGTTGAAAACGACAAAGAATCCAAGAGAGTTGCTGTTATTCTTTCCGAAATTCTTCCACGGTACTACTCGGAAAGCGCTCAGATTACTCCGAAAAACTTTGCAATTCAAATTTTCCGAGTCTCGAGATCATTGCTTCAGACGGACAATAGTCTAATGCTAATTTTGACCCTGGTTTTCTCCGAAACCGAATTAGGCATTCTTCGCTCTGCTTCATTATCTGACAAGTACTGTACCACTTAGCTCCCTGAATATTTCAAATCTTTGATCGGGCCATTAGTGACTAAAAATCGTTTCTTCATCCGTGATTTCTGCAGCGAATCATGAATTCTTGTATAAAAAACAGTTGTATTTCCAGTATCACCTGTCTCTTTTTGTTTTTCGTCAATACGTAACCTGATTTGGTGATTGTGCTTCCGACTGTTCCCCCACAGCTCCACCCAATCGACTGCTTCCCCCCAGAAACCTCGCCGTGTCCCCTCTTTTTGCTTCTCCTTCTAATCAACTTCGCTTCCTAATTTTATTTACCCTCCTCGACTTCGCCTCCTTTTTTCGCCTTCGTTTTCTTTCCGCCTTCCATCGGTTTCCTCGAGAAGAAGAAGGACGTCATCAACCAGAATTGCGATTGGTTTCCTCTCTTTTAGCCCCCGGTCCGGTGACTCACTTCTGCAAAAGATGCTGCTGCTGCAGATGGTGTAATGGAATTATGTGAGGAATGTGAGACTGATACCTCTTGAGGAGTTTGCTAACGATGTCTCGTTGAGCGCAGTTACCGTACTCTGCACTTCTCCGGAATGTCGCTGTCCTCTCCGATCCATCCGGCTTCTCCAGAGCCCACACAGTTTCTCATCTTCTCTAAAATGATGCCCAATCGAATTATGACGGTTCTGTGTCGCTCCTCCGGCATGCACACAATCGAATCAAACCCCGATGTTTTCGACATGCCTTTCCTCGGCGCCTTCTGTGTGTGTCTATCCATTTCGGGCCGTCCGTTCTCTCGCCTTCCTCTCAGTATTATAAACATTGTCCCCGCATTTTACTGTTTCTCTCTCACTCTTTGTCAAACACCAAAACAGCCAGTGGTTTTTGTCCGTCTCGAGAAGTTTGAAGTTTCTTCTTCTACTCGTCCTGTGGCGTATTCCGGAGCGCAGAGAGACCCGAATTAATCTGGGCCCACGCACTTTTCGGCCATCTCCTCCTCATCCTCTTCTTCTACGTCTTCATCCTCACCGTCGGAGTAGTAGGAAGGAGAAAAAAAGAAAGAAGAAGAAGGCAGCAAGCGGCGAACATTCTTCGCTGGTTTTTATCGCCGTATCTTGGTTGCCCCCGCCTTTTTCAATCGGCATCGTCACCTACTCCCCACAACAAAAAGAAGAACAAGAAACGAGTTTCGACGTCTGCGTGTCTCACTGACATCTGTCTCTCACTGTCACGGTCTGCCACTGGCTGAAGAAGAAGCCGTCAGTCGCCTGATCTGAACCTTATTGCTGAACCTATTGACTATTCTCTGATATCGTCATGCCGTGTGCAAACCTCATGCCACGATGCAAGCAGGAGTTCAGGTTGGTTCCGTTTAACCCCTCTCACGTCATTACGGTAAACACGAGCCGAACGATTCGCTTGTTTTCCTTTCCTCTTTCAAGATCCGTGGAGGCGGAGGAATTCGATTGTGGGTGTAGTCATTAGGTTTAAATGGAAACAATAGACTGATCGACTTGTCTGGATCCTTCTTCAGAATTCGTCATCTGCAAACGAACATTACTGTTTCATACTTTGATATTCACTGTTCAAGGTCATGTTTGACTTTGAAACTTCAGTCCGAATTAAATTTCCACAGAACCTTTCGAACTGCCTCCTATCACTATTTTTTACTAGGTAGATCTATTTTTTTGAAAACAGTCTTCCTACGAGTTGCTCCACGTCATAATTCCCCGGAAAAGCGTCATCTTCCCATCAAAGTTAGATGTCTAACCCGATCCGACAAGTTCCCGTTTTCCACCTACTCACATAATTCCTCCGATCAAGTCGCATGTTACGGAGCCCCCGTGTTCTTCTTCCGCACCGCCAATCTCTTGCCCTCTATTTTCTTCTTTTCGTTCCTTTTGGAATGTTTTTTGCCCGGAAAGCGTTAGAGGCTTCTTCGTCTCGGCAGTTTCTCTCCTTCCCCTTCTTCACCGACGAGAAGCGGGAGGAGGAGGAGGAGCTTCGGGTGCTCCATCTTTGGAGCTCCCCCTGCGAGCAACTCGAAAACGGGACCCTTTTCATTCTTTCTCGCTCCACTCCGGTGGTGCCGTCCCTCCGTTTTTCTCGTTTTTGGAAGCATTTAATGAAGTGGAGCTCTTCTTCTTCTTCTCCTTCCAGTCCCTCCACTAACCACTCCGGGGCATCAGTTCCTCTCGCTCTTCCCCCAAAGAGTCATAAAACTGAAGTCTTCTTACAAATGTCTTGCCATCTTCACGTTTTTCTCCCCTTTTCTTCCTCTCATTTTCCCTCCCGGCTCAATGTCTCATCTCCATATTCGTTTTATGTTCGAAGCTCATTTATAATCCGCTTCTCGCTCTCTCGCATCGCCTGATCCGAAGCCTCTCCGAACCGAACCGTGCACTTTGCTCAGAGAGCCGCAGGCTACTCCTTCCCAAGTTTGATAGCTGAAATTGAAATCCTCACAGCCAGTGGTCTGCCAGATTCATTAGTATACTGAGTAGCGCACACCATGATGCCAATTTCCGCTTCTCCTCCGTCGGCTCTCTGTGAGCAGGTTTCTTTCCGTGTCAGTGTCAGGAAGGAGAGATTTATTCCGATATGCCTTCTCGGCCGTTTCCTCCGACCCCTGCTTCCACGTTCTTTGAAAATTTGCTCTTCCTGGAAAGTTGGACCTGCCTGCTCGCTCCATACAGCTCCATAGAGTCAAGTCGTCGATCGAAATGGCATAAATGATGGACCATAAAATATTTATTCATTCCGCTCTCCCCTCTCTATCCTCTTCGCTTTTTCATCCGTTTTTGAGAAAAAAAAGCTCCTCGGTCGAGAGGAAATTGGTTGGACGTCCGTCCGTACGACCGAAGGAAAAGAAGGAGAAGAAGCCAATGGAGAAAAAGAAGAAGGAGGGGAAAAATGACGAATTGGCCTTGCTCGACCCTTAGGTTAGGATTCTTGCGAAGAGCTTCATCTTGGATTGTCTCCGGAACTTCCTTCTCACCCACGACATCATCTCTAGCTGACCGGAAACTGTCAGACTCCAGAAACCACGTCTGCCGTCTTCTGATAATTGCCTCCCACGTACTCTTGTTTCTGGCCTGGTGAACGATCAAGGATCCCTTTCCGAGTCTGAACCTTCCACCACCACATTCCATCCTGTTTTCTGAATCTCCACGGTGAACTGTCCATCACTGATCAAATCAAATTCCTGATTTTCAATTTGCCGATCGTTCCTTTCTGATGAAAACGAACACGGGAACGCCGAACACCGGCAACAAAAAAGTGGAATCGATCTGCTTCCGCCACTTCTTTGTGTCGCAGCAGCGTTTCTTTCGCTTTTTTATTTCTATTCTCTGGATGTGTGTGTGTGTTGTTTTTGTTGTCGTTGTGACCCCTGCCGGAAAGCGAGAGGCGGATGAGAAGCTCGACGACGCGGCCATGCTTCTCCCTCCACGCTTCGCTCTCTCCCCCGTGCAAAGTTGTTGCCCGCGGCAGCTTCGTCGTCGTCGTCGCTCCTCCCCGCTGGCTCGCTCGCCCGTTGCGGGCTGTGAATGATGCGGGAAAGAGAAGAAGTGAGAGGAGCCTATGAAGGGCTACCATATATGTATATTTATCTGAAGGGCTTTGCCTGGCCCCTGCTGCCTTCTCCTCTGCGTCGTCGTCCGCCTCCTCGCCCTCCTCTCATCACTTTGTCGCCGCCGCCGCTGCCGCCGCGTCCTCGTTTCATCGTCGTCGTCTTCTTCTTCTTGAAGAGCAGCGGCGGAGACCACCGTCCTAATATCTTTTTGTGTGCCTCTGCCTTCAGCTTCAGGCTCTCCGGCAGCACACCGCGCGTCCGCATCGATCTCGCTGTGCTGTATTTCTTTTCGCTTCTTTTTTGCATTCCTAATTCGTAGTATCGTGTTTCTCTTCTCATTCGTCGCGCCACTCGACTGCCCGTCATCGTCTTCCTCTTCATTCTGTGCTCGCCGCTTCCTTTCCAATTTGTAAAAAACACATTCACTCTCCCCTTCTTTCCCCTTCTCGCAGCTTCCTAATTGGCTCAAGGATGCCCTTGATTGAATAGGAGAAGATGAATGATTTTCCGATCTTTTTGAGCCCCGCAGAGATTAAGCACTCTCTCTCCCCATCCCGCCAACTACAATAGAAGCCCTCCGGTCTGCACAATTCAAATGTGTGTCAAAAATGATTTTCGATTTTGAACACAACATTTGCATACACATTCTGGCCATTCGCCCGATTCACCGACTTCTCTTTTCACCGACGTTTCTCGTTCGCAGCAGTCAACGGAAAGTTGGTGTTTTTGAAAAACCGCAAAAGCGAGTAAGCAGAAAAGAAGAAAAAGATGGGAGAAGAGGAGCTCATTCCAATTTGCTCCTCCTTATTCTTCTCCTTCCTCCCCTTCTTCTCCTCCTCGTCTTCCCATTTTTTGTACACGGCCGTCACAACTAACTACCAACCAACCCATGTTTTCTGTCATCCACCCCACAAAGTTGTCCTTACCCGGCCACCATCATCAACTCTCTTCTTTCAGACGGATCTTCGCCAACTCGAGCAAAGAACGAGCTTCGTCGTCGAACAACAGTCCGGCAGCCAGGCAGTCGACTTCGTCGTCTTCTGTCATCCCGTCACCGGTTCTCGGAACTGCCAACGGACACGTGAGTATCTCCCCATTGGATAATAGGATCATCTTTGTTTCATTCCAGACATCTGACTCGTTGGCTCCCACTTCGATCGGAGTTCTTTCATCCGGAGAAGCATCCACCGCTAACGCTTCATCGTCAGCCCATCGTAACTCGATCCCATCAGTCAGTGCTCCAACGCCTTCGGTAGCAGTGGAAGAAGAGAAAGCCGAGGATTGTCTGCCACCACCGATGCAAAACATCACCATCAACAACAGCATGGAAGAGAAGGATGTGAACGACGAGTCGGCAGCGCCGTCCTCAGAGCCCGTCGAAGAAGTGGCGATACCGGAGAAAGTGGAGAAGACTCCAGAAGAGACGGCGAGGTTCAAGAGATCCTATGTGCTGATGGAGTTGGTCGAGACGGAGCAGGATTACGTGCGGGACTTGACGTCAGTTGTCGAAGGCTACATCGGCAATCTCGAGAAGATGGACTTGCCAGCAGATCTCGTCGGCAAGGACAAGATCATCTTCGCGAACATCTCTCAGATTCTCGACTTCCACAAGACGTGCTTCCTCAAGGAAATCGAGAAGTGCACGGACAACTACGAGGCTGCCGGATCCGCATTCGTCAAGTACGAGAGACGGTTACACACGCTGTACGTCAAGTACTGCCAGAACAAACCAAAGTCTGATTATCTCGTGTCACAAGACGATTTCGAAGGGTTCTTCGCGGAGACGAAAGCTAAACTCGGCCACAAAGTCGCTCTTTGCGATCTTCTGATCAAGCCAGTCCAGCGAATCATGAAGTATCAGCTTCTGCTCAAGGACATTCTCAAGTTCACCGAGAGAGCCAAGGACAGGCCTGATGTGCTGAAGAAGGCGCTGCAGGTAACATTTGAAATACTTCAAAAACTCTTCATTAGTCTCTTTTCAGGTTATGCACGTTGTACCGAAGGCCTGTGACGATATGATGCAAGTCGGACGTCTCCAGAACTTCGACGGAAACTTGGGTGCCCAGGGAAGGTTGATCCACCAAGGAACTCTGCAGATCAGTGAATCAGTTGCTGGAAACACGCAAAAGCCGAAGGATCGACGCATCTTCCTGTTCGAGCAGTCTGCCATCATCGCGGATCACATTCCCCCGAAAAAGGAGTTCGGAAACCCCACCTACATCTTTAAGAATCAGATCATGGTCAGTAATCAGGGAGCAATAACTCAGGTTGAATGTTTTATTTTCAGGTCAACAAAATGGTCTTCGAAGCCAATGTTTCTGACGATCCGCTCCGATTCGTCATCAAGAGTTCCGATCCAACTCAGCCGACGAGCTTCATTGCGAATGCTCAGACGGAAGAGGAAAAGAACGAGTGGAACAGGAAGATCGGAGAGCAGCTCGATCAACAGAAACGACTTCTCGCAGCTTTAGTAGATCCGAAACGGTACATGGGAGGAAGCGACGATCTGTCGAGCGGAATGGGCAACATGAGCATGTGAGTTCATTTGGATTGATCGAAACGTTTGACCTCAATCCTTTTCAGCGGTGCTCCGGGTGGAGGAGACAAGAAGGGAGCCCCATCAACGGCTTCCAAGTCAGCTGCCGCCACTTCCAAGAAGCCGGCCGAGTCTCCGAAGAAGGAGAGCAAGTCGAAGTCGCTGTTCTCATTCGGCAAGAAACCCGCCAAGTCGCCCACGTCGCCGCCTCCGGTTGGAAATTCGAAATGAGTGCCCTCCGTTGCATCGAGTGCCGACTAACCAGTTTGCTAACCATCATAACCTCTGCCGTCCCTATCCTCCTCTCTCGTAGAGAGCTTCTTCTCGTGTGCAGTCAGTCCGTCGTCCTAGTCATCCTTTCCCCATCTCTCTGTCTCTCTATTCTTGAGTTTTTTTGCAGGTTTCTCCTCATCTCTAGACTGTTTTCCTTACCACTAACCAGTTTGTTTCTAGTTCCCTTCCCATCATCTTTTGCTCTCCATTCTCTTCCTCCTGATCCTTTTATGTCTGTCTTCCTAACGGGTAAACCACTAACTTCTTCTCTCTTAGGTCCCATGTAAATCTTCCCTCTTCTGCATCCTCTCCCCCCACTCCCACCTCCTCATTCGGACCCATTCTCCCTTTCTGAGCCCAGTGATGTATATGAAATTATATCTGGAATTCGAAGTCTCCCAGGCCACCATTCTTCATAAAATCATCTCTCTCCTGACCCGACAAATGCTATTTCCCTCTTGTGCGCATTTCTCTGACTCTCTTGGCTGTCCATAATATTTTTCCCTCTCTTACTTCCCGATTTTGTCTCTATTTCCCTCTTTTTTGTTTCATTTTCAATCTTTTTTCTTCTCATCAAATCAACACACAGTATGTTTTGTGTACTTTGAATAAATTTTTCTGCTTGATGTGGGAGTTGACATAGTGAAAAGAGAGAGTCGGGTGCTGTGCTGCGGTGCACAAACTCTGGATCGATAAGCAATCGAGTCTTACAGCTGGAAGCTGCGGCCTCGAGCAAGTTCCGGAAAGTTAGGGACGATCAATTGGATCTAGAGCCTGGTGATAAGGTATAACTGATAAAACAGAACTCGATTGACAGTCGGAAGATCTTTGAATCCATCGCAAAAAAGCATTCCAGGTTACTGTACTCAATGTCAAGAATGGGTATGCCAAAGTACAAAAAGAAGACGGAACGATCGGAAAGTGTCCGAACAACTTTCTGATGATGAGCGAAGTTCCGGGGAACAATTTCGCAGAACAGATACAGTATCCTTGCACCGTCCCACAAGTTCATCTCTTTCTATCCTTTCCAGATATCGTCGTGAATGGCATCGGAGAATCGACGAGACGGACATCTCCTCCATCGCACAGATTCCGAGCGCCTTCGATGTTGCCAACTCATCTTCTGAAGATAATTTCGATGTGCTTCTTGAACTATCGACATGCGAACGTCCTGTAATTGTGGAGCAGATGAAGGATTTGGATGTCGTGGAGGGACACGATGTGGACATGTGTCCTATCATTTCATCAAGTACAAGAAGTTATGAATCAGGATTCAAAGGGTAAAAATTCCAGATTCTGACTTCACAGTGGTTTGGCACGGCCCGGCAGTTGACTCGAAACGTGCTCGAATACAAACAAACAATGTCAACAGTCGGCTTCTGATCAAGAATGTCAAGAAGTGCGATGCGGGTGCGTACTCGGTGATTGCGAAGAACACGTTCGGGGTCACATCGACTGTCGCTTTTCTCAACGTCATCTCAATTCCAGGTCGGATTTTGAACAGGAAACCCTCTCACAAAGTTTAAATTCCAGAACCTCCAACAGATTTCACAGTGAAAGTCACCGGCGATCACGAGGTCCGACTCAAGTGGAAGCAGGTCGACGGACTCAAGTACTGTATCGAGTTCCGAGCTTTCGGTCAGTTCCCGTATTTCCAACCGTCTATCTTAACCTTGTTTTTTAGACTCCTCGCCTACTGACACGTGGCAAATCGCCTCGACAAACATTGAAAAAGCTCATGTTTCGCTTCGAAACTTTGCCAGAAGCAGCTATTCATTCCGAGTTTTCGCCTACAATCAACGGGTTCGAAGTGATCCGTCGCAGTGCATTTGTGTGCTGTTCGACAGAAATCACAAGGCTCAATAGTCGATAGAGATCGAATGAACATTTTGAATTTCTCGCATTGTATTTTACATATTCACGTTCCAAGTCCGAGACTAGGTCTGATGACATAAGTAGCTCTCTTTTTTTAATTATGGTATTTTTTCCGGGATGTATTTATTAATTAGAACAGGTTGAACAGAACACGATTAGAATAAGGCAAAGTAGCATTATTAGACAAACCATCGGTGCAAAAACCACATAAATGAATAGAGGCAAAGGACACGTCAACAGGAGAATAAAAGACGGGCATGAATTTTAGGCTCAGAGACCGTAAAACGGGAAGAAACCGTATCGAAAGGGAAAATTATATTGTGGGGGAGGATCGGGAGAAAAGACAAGTAACAGGGTGAGAAAAGCTTTTCGACCTGGAGGTAAAGCGATAAGAAGACGGGCGGACCAGATTCAGAGACCGTAAGCAATGAAATGTCAGGGAAGGAGATAACCGTAGCCGAATTGAAGAATAAAATATGGATGAGTTGGGACCAGAGACTAGAGAATCGGCAGGAAAATACAGTACATTTGGATTCGCTGAGGAGCAAGTTCGCTCGGATGAGAATGGAAAATCTGACTAGAGGTCAACTAGTCCGCAGCGAATCCAAGTGCAATAAACATGTTCGGCAGGAATAATAGGGAGATGAAAGAAAAATAATAATAGAATGTTCTCACGGGGTTGAAAGTTTTCGAGGGGAACGAGAGAATATAAGCGCTACGCTTTGAACTGGGGCAGCAATCAGAAGATCAGCTGAAAGGCTATACTGGGAAGCGAACTTCCACGTACTATGCATTGTTTTTGGCGAAGATGTCGATGAAGGTGAAGAGATCGAGGCATTATTGCAAGTTTGAGATCCAATGTCCGTTGGTGTTTTCGGTGGGGCTCTTGGTTCCGCTCGAAGCGAGAGATGGAGAGGGGCTCGGTTCTCCGTCCAGCAGAAGTGCGAGACACGCCCACGAATTGGTTTCCGGGAGTTCGGAAGACGTCAACGAAGAAGTCGTTGGAGAAGCGAGAGAGTGGCTCTTCACTGGGTACGGTTGGAACGTCGGCGATGGAGTTTTAGCCATCAGATCGATGGTCATAGTCTCAATCGGCGAAGGAGCCTTCTTGATGATCGTGTTGGGGTTCCAGGTTCCGACGTTATTGAAAACGTCTCCGGACGGCGGGAGCGGGTTCGGCTCGTTGAAATGTCCGTATCTTCCGTACTGTTGCGGCTTCTGGTAGCCAGTCTGCATGGCCATTGCGTTCGGATTGCCGCCCCAGTAATCCATTGCACTGAAGACGTCGTTATCAGCAGGCTTCTGCGACTGTTGAATCCACGGCTGTGGTTGCTGCCGTTGGTATTGGTAGCGTGGATGTTGTGGAGCATTCCAGTGGTTCTGTGGAACGTTCCACTGTTGCTGATGTCCGAACCGCTGGGTGTTCATGTTCACGTTGACCTCAACATCGGCCCACGACGGTGGCTGCGGGGTGTTGGCGATGTGCCCGTGTCTCATGCTCTCTCGGCTATCGAAGCGGATCTCGGCTGACGCGTTGGAATAGCATCGGAACGGTTCGTTGTCGAGCTGTCGGGCCATTGCCGCTGGACAAAGGATCTCTGAAAATGGACGAAATGAGGAACGGAAACGGAAAAGAATTTCGGCGGAGAGAACACAAGAGGCAACAGTACGGAATGAACGGAGGTAAGAAGAGGAAAGGAGAAAGAGGAGACCACGGTCGACCACACAGAGAGGTGACGCAACGGTGCCCCTAGAAAACGAGACAATAGGAGAAGAATGACTGAGTGGGTGACGGTCGAGAGGGACGGGCCGGTGCACTGTCGATCTCCACCCCCTGCCGTTCTATTTGCTGCCCATTACCGCCCCACCAAGGCCCTGTGACGTCTTCCCATACTC
The DNA here is from genome assembly GCA_900536315.3 of Caenorhabditis becei. Taxonomy (NCBI): domain Eukaryota; kingdom Metazoa; phylum Nematoda; class Chromadorea; order Rhabditida; family Rhabditidae; genus Caenorhabditis; species Caenorhabditis becei. The sequence goes on from LR539298.1 coordinate 735,205, forward strand.
TGGAAGCCCAAACAAAGAGTGTGCGAGATAAGGAGACGACAGACGGCGATAAGTGCGCTGGTCACACGGACCCAAATTACAGGGGTTACTTGGCGATGCCAGGTGGGCAGCCACTGTTCATCTTAATTACTCTAGCTCCTCATAGATTATATGTTGCGAAAAAAGAGAGTGGGAGTTGCATATTTTTGAAAGGAGACTTCTAGTGCAAGCGAGATTATCTCTGAATCAGCGGAGCGTCAGCAGAGATCAACAAGACCTGACGATTAGGTGAACTTTTAGAAGGTTGGAGAAGAAGCACTTGATAAGCTGACTGATGACAGGAAGGAGTTGATATGAGGACGTTGTGCTTATTGGAGAATATTTCCCAATATTCGAAAAATTTCAAAACGTTCCGTTTCACAATAGACGAGTCGAGAAGAAAGTCACATTGAGACGGAGACAGTGGACGCCTTCTTGATTCGAAAGCCCTTATGGGAAAGTGAAGAAAGAGAAGTTCAGTTGCACTTTCGGAAAAGTAAAACAAGGAGCGATCGGGTATACGGTTGAATTGGGTCGTGACGTGGTTTTCGAGAACATATTTATGAACGTTGCCAGTTTTATTTACGACGTGGCAGATTGATCAGATGAAAGGACCATTCCTTCGGGTACCCGGCACCCTGCCCAAACTACAGTTTTACGATTACGACGTCATAAACCTGGACCACCCAACCAGAGAGATAAAACGAAGCAGCAGCCGGCGTGGTGACGATTATTTCGAGACTCTTTCAACATATCGAAACGCGGGAACACTGGGGAGAGGGAGAGGCGAGCAAACAGAAACAACTGATAAAAGGACGAGAAGGGTGTGCAGAAATGACATTATGCGTGCTGAGGAGGAGAGGAAAGGAAAGGAATCGACTGGAAACGGGGCGAAAGGAGCGGAGGGCGATTGGACAGTGGCTGCTCGTGCTTCCCGGCCTCTCCGCGCCGGCTACTCTGCCTCGCAGCCCCCTCTCGCTTTGCATTCCCTTTCATAACATATTATGACTTTCGAAACGGAATTCGTGGTAATTCGTGGGAGCGACGGAGGATGGCGAGATGAAGAGACACTCTCGCTGATCCTTCCACTCAAACAAAGGCCGCCCTAATCTCCTGCCGTTTTCAGATACAATCGGACGCCGCCACTGGGTACACAAGCGGCGAATACCGTATTCACCCCTGGAAAGAAACCGAGTGTAAATAATGACTGTGTTGCACAACACATACGATGACGAGGTGCCAATGGACCGACGGTCGACTGCGTAAATGGTTTATGACGACCTTGTTGATGATAGCACTGATACTGGGTTATCTTGTAGTTTGATGACTTGCTCAACTAGATATTTCTATTTCTGCAAGTTCTTGTGTGACCCAGCATGTGACTTGACTCCAGTGGAATGGATGTACCAATTGGCGTGATTTCCCTGACCCCCACACATCCCACGCGGACAAAAACATGATAAACAAAAGTAGGATCCTAGAAAATAATGGGGTCAAAACTAGGTTATCAACCCGGATGTTTTCATCAATTTCCAGATTGCACCAGGAACACATTTCTGTGTAATAATCCGATTTAGATTATGTTATTATCAGTTCAGGAACAATGAAAGATAAGAGGAAATAAGCCCCCTGAAACAGTCAATCGAGATTCCAATTCTGCTGAAGCGACATTAATTCGTGTCCTTCCGAACTTTGCCAAAACATCCTCCTCCTCTCCCTGGCAACTTATCTTTCGTCATCTCCTGCAATCGGTCCACCATCTCCCGAGAGGTGCCCGTCTTCTGCGTGCCATTCGCTTCGCCCCCAAATAATCCATTAATGTTTTTGAGAAACTGACAGACGAGAGACTGTGTTCAGCAGAGATTCGCAGATACTTGGAGATATTACAGCGTGTGGGAACAGCTGCCCTCGTCGCTCCCGAGTCCTCGGGCACGTCGAACTTTCTCGGCAGAGTTGTTGACCAAACAACGGAAGAGACGGATGGAAGCGCAGGCGGACAGTCGGATTCAGAAGATCAGAAACAAGGAAATAGGCCATTTTGTGTTTATTTACAAAAACGACAAAATCTCCATATCATATCGTGAGAGTGATAATATTATTAGGATATGAGAAGTTAACGTATGCGGTTGTGGACGGTGTCTTCAGAGAAAGGGGCTTGGCCGGAAAAGAGTTGAAAACGAGCGGAATTCTTTACGTTGAAAGCTTCGAAGAGCAGGAGTTTAGCCGGAGAACGGGTTCGACTTTCCGGCCTTTTGGAGCTGAAAATAAAGGGATGAGCGACTGATAAGGAGGAAGAGATAACTTACAACTCTGCCGAGAGAAAGAAGAGTGACGCAGACGGAGAAGAGGTCACGTCCTTCGACGAGCTCGACCGACTGGAAGGTCTCCTCGTTCGGGACTCCCTGCTTCTTGGCGAACTCGACGAAAGCGTTGATGTTCTCCATGCAGGCGAAGGTCGAGATCGGCTTCTGGATCTTCTTGACGGATCCGGCCTCGAGTGCGTTGGCGACCCTGGAAAGTTCTAGATGCGGAAAGGAATGCCCAGGATAGGCTTACTTGCAAAGAAGGGTTCCGTCCTTGAGGAGGTTGTGGAAGTTGTCACGGTCTCCGGCGGTGGAGATGTTCTCTCCGGAGCACTTCTTGATCCACTCGAGAAGAAGGTTTCCCTCCTTGTCGTTGAACTTGGAGTCTTGCTGAAAGCATGGGAATAAGATGTCAGTCCGGGAATATTCCAGCTCACCTTTTGGCGGACAGCGAATCCGATTCCTCCGGCGGTGGTGCGGTTGGCCATGTTGCTTGCTGGTTAGAGACAATGAAGTTCTCCCGGAGCCCGGCGACCGACGCTTTTATCAGATGCTCAAGCTCCGCCCTTCGGGAGCCAACTGGTCGATGGGCTCTCCCGCTCTCTCGACGGATCCCTCCCCTCGGCCAGATGCGGGGGAGAAGTACCCGCTGACGTGGTGTTTTGAAACGGAGCAGAGATCGGAGCAGGGTGTGTTGGCGGGTGGGTGGCGAGAGAAGTGATCGCCGCGAACGGATCATGAGTCACTTGGCACTGTGTGTAAAGAATTTCGAGACATCTGTTTTGATGATGTGTGTTGAAATTGTGACATCGAATTGAGAAGAAGATTCCAGAAGGATCCCAGTCATCGAGACAGTGTGGGTCACACAAATGAACACTGTGGAAATGTTGTCGAAAGCAATTAGCATTCAGATCTTCTTGCTAAACCCTTAGTTTGAAAACTGAGCACCCAATTCCAGCTTACGTCTTAAACAATCTCGTTCCTGGATTCCAAAACTCATTCCAGATGTCCAAAATCCCATTTCTCCGTTCAGAAAGTCTCATTCTCCCCCTTCCAAATATCCGTACAACCCATTCAAAAAATCATTGCTCCGTTCCGGATCTTCAGTGTTCGCCCATCTGGATCTCATCCATACATTTTTGCTTCTTCTCCATTTTCTTCCCAGTGTAATGCTCTCTTCTGCTCCGAGACCACAAATTAAAAGTGTAATGACGTGGCAGTAATCAGCTCGGATCTTCTGGAAACTGGTTGTCCCCGGTCGGGAGAAGAAGATCCCGGATCGATGGGTGAGAGGTGTCGAGGGGTGATGTCGACGGAACAGCTGTCCCCAGCCGACCAACCCACTCGGTTGTTGTTTTCGTGAAAGTTTTCGAAAGAATGCTTCAAAATCCTCTATTTACTGCATAAATACTTGGGGGTAAATAAAATAAACACACCAACAGAAACCGAAAAAAAATTGGGACCAACTAGAATGCAACAGACAACAATAAATAGAGGGGCGATATGAGAAAAAGCGGGGAATACTTGGGACAATCATATTCATGTTTTAGAAGAAGTTTGAGAAAAGAAGACGACTAGTTAATGGCTGCCAGGGCGAATTTCCGAGCGAGTTCAACGGCGTCGTCCAGCTTGGCGACATTCTCTCCAGTCAACTGGGCATTCGCATCCTTGCCACCTCCCTTTCCACCGAGCACTGTGCACACCTCGTTCACCCATTCGTTGGCTTTCAGTCCACCGCTCACAAGAGTCTAAAATTAATCTAATTTTGAAAGTTCTTGCAACGAAATGAGAGTACCTTGTCAACCTTGGCGAGGCAGAGCACCTTTCCAGTGTCTTCGTTCACCGAGAAAGCCATCACAGCCTTCGTGTCCTTAAGCAGCTTCAAAGCGTTATCGATGGCCTTGCTGTTGGCATTCGAGGCGAACACATGGACCAGAACAGTCGGTTGCTCGGCAGCGGCGGCGAGTTCCTTGGCCTCTCCGAGAACTTTCTCGGCGACGGCAGCTTGTTCAGCCTTGGCATATCCATCCAACGTCTTCTGGAGTCCCTTGGCGGTCTCTCGGATGGCATCTTTACGCCAGTATGGGAGCTGAGCTCCGTTGGCCTCGTCAACGATCTCTTGAATCTTCTTCTGAAGAGATTTGAAGTTTTCCTTGTTGGAGACCAAGTCCTTGTTCTGAGCAGCTTTCGACTCTTCGGCAAGTCTTGCTTCAAGACGGTCAGCTCTGGCGATGGCTCTCTCGGCTTCCGGTCCAGTCAAAGCGACGATTCTACGAATTCCCTTAGCGATGGCTTCTTCTGAGGAAATAACGATGCAGCCAATGTGGGAGACGTTTTGAAGGTGACTGTAAATACAGGAGATTGACTATGACCTGGTGGAATCAAGCTTACGTTCCACCACAGAATTCAACAGTGGTGTTCTGTCCCTCCTCGGCGTCTGGGTTTTGCAGAAGCTGCTCGACTGGCGTTCCGACAGCGACAACACGGACCGGGTCGGGGTAGGTCTCGTCGAACATGGCACGGAGTCCCTTGATCTTTTTGGCGTCTCCGAGTGGCGAGTTCTTGGCGTAGACTTGTCCCTTCGAGTCGACGAGCTGCTGGGCGTACTGTTCGGCTTCCTTCACCTGCTTCACAGTCATAGCGGCCTTGTTGGTGAAATCGAATCGCATGCGGTCTGGGGCAACTAGAGATCCCTTCTGGTCGGAGTCAGCAAGCACCTTGCGGAGAGCGTAGTTGAGGACGTGGGTTCCGGTGTGATTCTTCATAATCAACTGCTTACGGTCCTCGTCGAACTTCTGGTTGACATTATCTCCAACGGAGAAGCTTCCTTCGGCGGATCCGACGAGCACGATGTATCCTCCACGAACCTGGCAGTTGTTCACGTTGAACTCGCTCGATTCCTCGTTGACCTTGGTCAGAACTCCAACATCGTAGATTTGACCTCCTTGCTCGGCGTAGAAGTTGGTGCGGTCCAGAAGAATAGCTCCTTCCTCTCCGGCAACCAGCTGATCGACAAACTTTCCGTCGCTTCTGATGGCAAGAATCTTTCCGACGCATGGCTCGAACTCTGAAGTAGAAGTTTATTTATTAAATTTTGAACGATTAAAACTAACTGTAAACCGCATTGGATCCTTCTCCAGTGAACGAATAGGCGTATTTCGGGGAGTCATCCGTGGTCGGAACTCCCTTCTGTTGAAGCTCAGCGAGAGCATGCACATCCAGGTCAAGAGTGTCACGGAACTTTCCAGCTCCTGCAGACGAGGTCTCGACAGCCTTCTTGCGAGCATCGTCGAAGGCGGTGTTATCAACGGAAAGTCCCTGTTCTTCAGCCATCAACTGGGTGAGATCAGCCGGGAATCCGTAAGTGTCGTAAAGTCTCCAGGCGACATCTCCTGGGAAAGTCTTGGTTCCTTCTGGAAGGGAAGCGACAGCACGTTGGAACAGAACACGTCCGCGAGACAGGGTCTTCAAGAACTGCTTCTCTTCGTCGTTGATAATGTCCATGACCGTTTCTGGGTCACGGCTCAGTTCCGGGAAGGTCTCTCCGAGAAGGGAAATGACAACTGGCACGAGAGAGGCAAAGAATCCAGGCTGAGCATTGAGCTTCTCCGTGGCATAGCGGACTCCACGACGGAGAATACGACGCAGAACGTATCCTCTTCCGGTGTTATCTGGTCTTCCACCGTCAGAAAGAGCAATGGTCAGAGTTCTGATGTGATCAGCGACCACACGGTAAGCCATATCGACTCCGTCCTTATCCTCCTCGCCGAGAAGTCCAGTGTAGGCACGGACTCCGCTTCCCTCAGTGATAGCTTTGAAGATCGGCTGGAAGAGATCAGTATCGTAGTTACTGGTTTTGTCCTGCATAACGGCAACCAGACGCTCAAGTCCAAGTCCACAATCAATGTGCTTGGCTGGCAGTGGCTTCAGAGCACCTCCTTCCTCACGGTTGAACTGAATGAACACAAGATTCCAGATCTCAACAACCATCGGATCGTCGGCATTGACAAGGTGAGAGGCGTCGCGATTTCCGATGCGGTCATAGTGGATTTCAGAGCATGGTCCACACGGTCCGACATCTCCCATCTCCCAGAAGTTGTCCTTCATTCCAAAATTCAGAATGCGCTCATCAGGAACTCTAAAAATGAATGATCACGAAAACCGAATATAATTTCAAAAACTAACCCAACGGATCTCCAGATTTCGCGAGCCTCAGAATCAGCTGGAACGCCGTTGGCTTCATCTCCTCCGAACACAGACACGTAGAGTCTCTCGGCTGGGATTCCGTAGACTTGAGTCAAAAGTTGCCAGGCCCAGGTGATGATTTCCTTCTTGAAGTAGTCTCCGAATGACCAGTTTCCGAGCATCTCGAAGAATGTGTGATGGTAGACGTCCTTTCCGACGTCGTCGAGATCATTGTGCTTTCCACCGGCACGAATGCACTTCTGGGTGTTGACAGCTCTCTTCAGTTTAGCGAGGTCGCTGTTTGGATCGGCGATACCGAGGAACAGAGGTTTGAACTAAAGATTATCATTTTTGAGATGCTATTCTGAATTCCGAACCTGGTTCATTCCAGCATTGGCAAACAGAAGAGTCGGGTCATCGTGTGGAATGACGGCCGACGAATGCACATAGGTGTGTTCTTGCTTCTTGCGGAAGTAGTTGATGAAAGTTGAGCGAACCTGGAGAATGTTTTCTTATTTGACACCACATTAACGAAAGAACAAACCTCCGAGGCAGACAGGTGCTTCATGGTGACCCAAATGAGATTCGAATTTGAAAAAAACTGAATTTTATACCAGTTGAGAGAAACAAACGCGAAAAGTGAGATTATGGACGATTTCGCAACCGAGGCAGAGAGAAAAAGAGAGAAACGGGTGCATGTGCGGGAAGCTGAACAAAGAGGAAGTGGACGACCGCGCGGAATACGCGCGGAACAGCCGAAAAACAGGAATCAAGCGAAATCGAGAAAGAAACAGGCAAAAGAGGGCAAAGTTTGCTTAGGAAAACAGAAAAATATCCAGGTGGGCGGAGCCTATTTGCAACTGCCGCACACTTCACATCAAAGCGGCGCGAATTTAAAAACGGATTTTTACAAAAACGCTGCTTTGAAATGGTTACAGTGAACACAGATGATTTGATGATCTTTATTATATTTGGAAATAACTGAACAGACAAATTCATGATAATTAAGTTATCAAAATCAGAATCTCTACAAGGGAAGTATGCTCCATTGCAAAACAATCCACTTACGTGAATTACATAGCTCTTCCCACGTGCCACAGTTTTCTTCTTCTACACAAAACCGCTGAAAGTGTTTTATTCCTTTACGAATGGAAGTTTCCACTCCAAGAGCTGCTCCCAACCAGAATGGTCGTCCTTTTGTAGCTAGAAAGAGAAGAACTCCGAGAAACCCGAAGTACAAGAAGAATGTGGAGAAGAAAGAGCCGGCAAATCCGAACCGCATCGACATCGGAAACGTCGTCGAGACGATCAGAAGAGAAAAGTTCATTGTAAGGGGAATCGGGAGAGATCTGATAACTCGAGACGGTTTCAGCGTCAACAAGAAACGAACCAACAGTCGGCTCACATCGTCAACGATCTTCAGAAGTGGAAGAATAAGAACGACAAGAGCTTGAAGGATCTGAAGGAACAGATGGAGATTCTGGAGAAGCGGAAGGCGCAGATTCGGATGGATATGGCGGAGATGAACGAGTTGGCGGACCGGCTGAGGGAGCGATTGGCCGTGTTCGAGAACAATGTGCAGGAGGAAGAACCGATGCAAAGTTGAACTGCCCGATAGAACATTTTCCTGAATAAACTTGTCCTTTTCGACTGAACCAGTTGTCCGATACAGTCATTTTACCCTTAAAAAACATATCCCGTTGATGATTCATCAGCTCTGTCCAGACCAATCATCGCGGTCACCACCATTCCTTCTTTTTTCAGAGTTCCCCCTCCTTTTCTCTCGCCGTTTCTCCTCCGATTTCTTCGCCTCCTAATGTGCCCAAATCCTATTGTCCTTTCGTCTCGGGAGCCCGCCTATCGTATTTCGGACAGAACACATGTTGACATGAAAAGAATGGTAGAAGAAGAAGAAGAAGAAGAAGGAGATGGGCGGTGAGCATTCAGACCATCCGAACCCATTTCCTGAATCATCAGTTGTTTCCGATTGCCAATGTTGCAACCCAGTTTCTTTTCGGATGCCGGCCGAGGTTCTGAAATGGCGTTCTTTATCGAAATCCTGATTCAGAAGGGTCCTGATCATCCGTTCACTTCTCCATCTTCTAGAGAAGCTTCTGGAGTTCAACCTTTCCAGAACGATTCATGCTTTCCTGCTTGATCACTCCCCTATTCCAGTTCCTCCCCGCCTCCTTCCACTTGTTCCGCCGTTCCTTTCACGAAACGTGTCATTCCCTACAAGTACTCTTCCTGCTCCCACTTGACTCTTTCCCCCACTTTTTTCCGTGATTCCACCAAATTCCTTCAGACAGCAATTCGAGCGAAACACGAAACGAAACAAGACGAAAAATAAAACAAAAAACATTAAAAGAGAGAAAAAAGGAAGAACAGTAGAAGTCGACGGGCAAACACGCGAGGGACAAAGGACGCGGCGCGACGCGGAAAGGTAGTTTGTGTCTCGACTGTTGTGCAGCGGCATGTCCGACGGTACGTTGCTCCTTCGACTACTTATTGAACCCGACACACTTTCCAGGCGATAACGTGTCGATTGTGACACTTGATCCGTGTGCAGAAGCAGTCACACTGCATCCAGAAGCTCTGGAAGATGACGTCGTCGACGAGCCTTGTGTCAGTCCGCCACCACTGCCTCCTCCGATTCAGAAGAGTGCCGTGATCACTCTGGACCCCAGCTCAATCCTTCAGGTGAGTATCTTCACCCGTCGTGTCTCGATTTCAGTTCCACGTCATAAAACGTTCCGGAATGAGACCTCTTCCTTCCTCCTTCTTTTGTTTTTTCTCGCCACTTTTCAACATGTGCCCTTCGATCAGCTCTCTGTCACTCTCCTCCCTCCACTGATCACTTCTCTCTCGTCCGGCTTCGCTGTAAATAAGCGGGGCAAGATGCGAGAGTGGGCGGCTCGGCTTCTCCTCCATCACTCACCCCTCACGGCGGTTTTTTCGCTCTTTGTTGTTGTTGTTTTTTCTTTGGACCTGTCTCTTTCTTGAGACAATTCTAGACGTTTTTGTTTCTTGTTTCTGACTCACGTTTTAGTTTCAGGAGGACGATATCAAGAAGGAGAACAACAACGAGAAGATGTACGATTCGCCAAGATATCAGACTACGACGACTGTAGTCGAGACCACCGAATACATCACAAATGATGGACCTGCTGTCAGAGTGAGTTCACGAAGTTTGTGAATCCAATTGAATCATGTCTTCTAGATCGAGATGCCCCGTCTCGATTGTGAGTACATCCGAACTCTCGGAGGCATAATGAAGATCGTCTGCATCGTTCTCTGCCTTTTGACTTTCCTGTTCGTCATGATGGGACCTGCTTACTACACTGGTATTCCTACCTCTCCCATCTCTTCTAATTCTGAGTTTCAGGCGTCGGCTGGGCCACTTTCGTCTCTTCCGTCGGCATCTTCGTCACCACTTCCCTCCTGACCCTCTACCTTTTCCGAGTCGTCGACACTCTCCCTGCCATCAACTGGATTGTCTGTGTTCGTTTCCAATGTCTCTCTATCCCAAAAAATCCGTTTCAGGAGATGGTCTACTGCTTCGCCTGGACCGTCTTCTTCTTCATCGCCGCCTGTGTCCTCGCCGTCGCCTCCGCCCAATTCCGTGGAACCTTCGCCTGGGCCATCGCTGCGGTGAGTCCCCCATCCCTACTTATCGCCTCAATCCGATCCCTTCCAGTTCTTCGCTTTCGGTGCCATGTGTGCCTACGGATTCGACTGCTACTTGAAGTTTCTCTCGTGGAAAAACGACGAACGCGCGACGGGCGGCCAGAATCCGACGGTCGTTCAGCAGCAGAGACGCACTTTCGTATGATTCCAAGTTCCCCGAATCCCGCACCGAACATTCCACACTCCGCACTGTATTATTCCCCCAATTAGTGTCTTGTTCCCCCTTTTTGACAGCTAATTTTGAATAAATGTTTACATTCAATCAGAGGGAAGATCCAATGTGCACTCGCTGGCAACTGAATTCCCTTCACTAGAATCTTGAACTTCTACGCCCTGGAAGAGGTCAACTAGGAGAGGGAAATGACAGTAATTTCAACAAAAAAAAACGATTATGACTTTATCTGTGAAAACGATTCAATAAAATTCAGTAACAAAAAGGATATGGAATCAGTTATGCATGAAAGGGGAACATTCGAAAAACCGGGGCATCACAGGGAGGCAAAGGAAACAGGTGAAACGGGAAAAAGACAACTAGACAGGACTAAAGGAGAAAAGAATCAAGATGATAGGGATGTGATTGACAGAAACAGAAGAAACACACACACGACACAGAGAACACGAAATACAGAAAACACGACGGGAAACTGCCCGAAATGTCCACGAAACTCTGTATTCTCTCGTTGTTCTTTGTGGCGTGTGCAAGATAACAAGGATAACTTTATTGAATGAAATGAGTTTCACACACAAAAGAGAATGGAAAAACAGCAACAGGGGATGGAAAGCAGGTAATTAGAATGGCTTGGCGAGATGCGCCTTGATCTCCGCTTTGCGCTCCTCTGTCATCTCATTCTTGGTGATCAGGCCGTTGAGAATTCCGTCCATTGTGAGGAAGCTGAAATGTTCGATGGTTCAACCTGAACATCCCCACTTTCAGCGTTTCCACTCACCTCAAAAAGTTGAGATTATCCTCGGCGAGATTCTCAGTGGCTCCCTGTTGCCTGTCGAGAACTGCAATCGCGTCAATCACCTTCAGATCCTCCTTACGGATGGCCTCGGCTGTCTCGCGGATGGATTCTCCCGAAGTGACGACGTCTTCGACGAGCAGAACGGTGCCTCCTGGCTGATAGACTCCCTCGATCAATTGCTTGGTTCCGTAGGCTTTAGCTTCCTTTCTCTTCATCAGCATTGGAACATTCAGAATGTCAGAGACGAGCTAAAGAATATAACTCACACGATGTTCTAGTTGAGTGAAAAACATACCGTAGCGAGCGGCAGAGCAGCATATGGAACTCCCACAACGTAGTCGAACTTCAGCTTCTGAGCAACAACTTTATCGCACATCGCCTGAGCAGCCATACGAAGGACTCGTGGAGAGCTCATGATTCTGCGAAGATCTATGTAGATCGGCGTCATTTGACCGGACTTGAGGAAGAACTCTCCGGTGCGGAAGCATTCCATCTGGTAAAGCTCCTCAAAAAGGTCGCTCTCTTGGATTGGAGCTGGGATTTCAGCCTTGACAATAACTTGATGCTCGATGGCGTGGCTTCCGTTGGCTGTAGCGGCGGTCATTTTCGAGTTCTGAAAATCACAACGATTGAAAACGTTCACCGTGGAACCGGTTTGCAGATATCACATGGCAAAAAACCAAATTAGGAATCATCAATATTGATCAAAATGAAATGATAATTTGTATTCAGATCGACAACAAAAAGGCAAAAAAAACTATTCTATAACTAGCCTAAAAAACTAAAAAAATCTGTACAGAAAGATCGAGAAGAAGACATGAAAAGTGCGAAAGAATGGGCGTCTGATAACATTATCAATGGGCGTGTCCAAAAGTGCACTGCCGCCGATCTTCCGACCCGTATAGACAATGCGATGACGACGGTGTCTAGGGCCTTGGCGGAGCGATGGGGTAACTCTTCGGGATGCTCTTCCATTCCTTCTCCGTACGCTTGTAGATCATCTGGCGAGTGAAGTGTCCCATCTTCTGATTTTCGCGAAGTTCCTGGACAGCCTTCCTTTCTGCAGGAGCTTTCAGAATCTCCTCAAGATTACATTCAATCTTCGGTTGCGGAGTGGTATCAACTTGGATCAAATCTACTTGAACCTGAATTTCGAACTTTTTAAAGCAAACTGAACTTAACACTTACAGTATCCAAATCGTGTAGCAAAATTGATTTTGTTTTCTGTCTTGCTTCTCTCGACATATGGGCTTTGAACAGGAAGAAACTGAAAAATGCAAGTAGGAAAAATTTTGTTGGATCAATCTCACTTTGAAGCGTAGACCGGCTCATTCGTCTGTTTGGCCAGCCGTTTGTAAGGCAAGTCACGATGTCCGAGCGACTCAACTTTTTCGATGACTGCTCCATGATCAAGCAACGTGTTGCCAGCCCGTGACAATGCTTTCACAAGATCTGCCTGAAAAACATGGGAACTTGATTTGGAGAACAGTGTCCAGTCGTACCTTCGACAGCGATCTAGTGATAACGCTTACTTCATAAAACGGCATTCCTGGGTTCTGAAAACAAGATTTTTGTTTTTTGAAGAGAACTAAAAAATTTAATCGTATTATGCGCAATGGAGAGCAGTACGAGCAATTGAAAACATAATTATTTTCTGAAAAATGACGAAATTTCCTTATCCGGGGCAGTTTTCGTATCCCTTGCCAAACTGGTAACGATTAGGTAGTCAATCGATAGAGGAAAAAATCCTCTTTCGATTGATATATCATTTTCGCAAAGTTATTTTTAATTTTTCAGGCAAAAAACATGAAAATCGGAGTTGAAGCGGAAAATTGCGTTGAAATACGGAGCGGGTCTCGCCACGACCAGTGTCGATTTACGCGCAAAATTGCCTGTCCCTTTAAACGATGATATTTCTTTTTCAAACTGTGAACGACAATTTTCAGTTTTTGGCTCATTTTTATCAGTTGTCCCAGTTTTATCACAATTTCGGTTATAAAAGTTGAATTCTAATCGTGTTGCACATATCTTTGTTACTATTTTCTGCGTTGCTTATCCCGAAATCTTCGTTTTTCATGTTTAGATCTTGGACTGTTGAATTCAGCGAATTCCTTGTTTACTGTTGACACGTGTTAGAAATATAATTTATACTTTTTCAGAAATGGCCCCGAGTAACAAGGATGGTGGAGTTGCTACCGCTAAGCCCGTCGATGTGCTCAAGCAGAAGGCTGGAGCCCATCACTGCCTCGGAAACGTCCACGCCAATCTTCCAGTCAACAAGGTTCGTTCAAGGAAGTAGAAAAACATTCTTTTAAAGTTGCATGTTTTAGGTGACCGTTCACCCCTTGGTACTTCTCAGTGTTGTCGATCATTTCAATCGTGTGAGCAAGACTCAGAGCGTGAAGCGTGTTGTCGGAGTCCTTCTCGGATCCATGAAAAAGGATAAGACTTTGGACATTGGAAACAGTTTTGCAGGTTTGTTCAGCTTTCTTTCTCGTTGTTTTTCAAAACAAAATAACACATCGTTTTTAGTTCCATTCGATGAAGATGACAAAGATAAGAGCACTTGGTTCCTCGACATGGACTACTTGGAAAGTATGTATGGAATGTTCTACAAGGTTTGTCCATTTGTCCATTAATCTTTTTTTCAAAAGCGATTACTTTCAGGTCGCCGCCAAAGAGAAGATCGTCGGCTGGTACCACACTGGACCGAAACTGCACAAGGTATATAAGTGTGTAGCGACCGAGAGAGGCGGCGCACCCCGTGGCTTAATGGCTAGCGCGCGCGACTGCTGCGTTTCTCGTTGCTGGTTCAGTGCCGCGCTCGGGTTTTGTGATGACTACATACGGATCACTGGGCTCTGAATCACCGTGAATCGATAATATCCGTTCTGATACCCGTTTTGCAAACTTATTTTTCAGAACCTAATAATTTTAACTTGTTTACAGAACGACATTGCTATCAACGAGCAGCTTAAAAGATTCTGCCCAAATCCAGTGCTTGTTATTATTGATGCTGAGCCGAAAGACATCGGATTGCCGACTGAAGCTTACATTGAAGTTCAGGAGGTTCATGACGTAAGTGAGACAAACGGAACAAAATCACAAAATGATTTTTCAGGACGGAACCCCGCCAATCAAGACTTTCGAGCATGTGCCATCAGATATTGGAGCCGAAGAGGCCGAAGAGGTCGGAGTGGAGCATCTGCTGAGAGATATCAAGGACCAAACCGCCGGAACACTGTCGCAGCGCATCACCGATCAGCTGATGGGACTCCGAGGACTGCAGTCCCAGCTCGAGTCGATCGAGAAGTACCTGCACGACATTGTTCGCGGAACTCTCCCAGTCAACCACCACGTCATCTACTACGTGCAGGAGGTGCTCAATCTGCTTCCGGACGTTACTCACCCGGACTACGTCATTTCCCAAAATGTCCAAACTAACGATCAGCTCATGTGCGTCTACATGGGATCATTGGTCAGATCCGTCGTTGCTCTTCACAACTTGATTGATAACAAAGTGAGTGAAGCGGCGAGTTCTATTTGAGTACATGTCCCATTCGTTTCAGATTGCTCTCCAGAAGGTAGAGAAGGAGCACGAGAACGGTGAGGCCGAAAAGAAGAAAGACGAGAAGGACAAGAAAGAGAAGAAAGATGAGAAGAAGGAGAAGGACAGCAAATCAGCCTCGCCGAACACTCCAAAGAAGAAGTGAACCCCGAGCCGAGCTCCCAAATTCGTCCTCCCCCATCAATCTCCCTTTTCTTTTTTCAACGCATCTTACACTTCTAATTTATTCGGTGTATTTTTCTGTGCATCAATGTAGCATTACTCCCCTCCCCGAAATCGTTCTATTTATCGAAAACAAAACAGGTTTCCTGATGGATTTATTCGGAAAGAAACGCTGGAAGATCCCCGTAAAGCAATGGTATCACGAAGGAGAGGAAAGGCATGGCTTATTAGATAGAGTATCCTAGAGGAGATTACAAGTCTTTCTGCTGATGCTTGATGTAGATTCCTTCGGCGACCTTCCAGGCACTTCCTCCAGTGATGGAATCCGTACCGACAACCTCCCGCTGTCCATGAATCGGTCTTCCGAACTGCTGACCAGAGAGCGAGAGATATGTGCCGGTGACTACGTGACGAAGTTTGAAGTGCTGAATGGACAAAGGGATTGGTTGGTTTCAATGAAAGCGAGAATGCAAACCTCGGATTCCACCCACTCGTCTCCGTTGCAAAGCACCGTCCAGTCGTCGCCCGTGTCACTTTCCGCTTCGCTTCCGAATGCCGATACTTCCTGAAACGTTTCAGTTCCGATACAGTTCTCAGTTGTTTCAACGCACCTGATGATTCTTGGACAGGGGTGCAGTGAAGTGGTGAGAGTGGAGGAAAGTGCCCGTCGTGAGGTGCTTCAGTCGGATCTTGTCTCCACATCTGATCACATCTCCACGATTGCATTGAGCGTTCAAAGCTAGAAAACAAGTCCGGTTTTTCTCTGCGCAATCCTTTTCTTCTGTCTTACCTGGGAAAATCTGCCAGTGAGAGTTTATGTCGTCCGAGTTCTTCACGGCCGTCACCGACTGTTGCCCAGAGCCGCTGCCGTATTTTACGTCATGTGAGTGTAACCTGAAACCGAATAGGCATTGAACTCGTTTTCTTTCTCCCCAATCGTTTTTTGTTTCTACATAAATTAATGGAAAACGAAACATAAAACTTTCGAGAGAGTCAATTCTGACATCATTTGAAAACTCAAAGGCACACGCTATAAAATTTGATATAGGTCCCGCAACGACACGATTCAAATCAACCAAAACTACGGTTTCCGGAATATAATTTGCGAAACGAATCGAAACAACTGTTGCTGTTTTCTTTGTTTTTTTTTCTAGACATTTCCTCAATAATGAATAGGACCGGTTGCGGGAGGAGAATAGCAAGAATGAGTGTATTGTCGATGTATTCCTGCTCATCGAAACAATTCTTGATAGTTTTATGTCCTAATGGCTCACCTCGAGCCATCATTGACGTTCATGAACTTGAGAACACTGTAGCACGTCACAAACTCATCGTCGGCATATGCAAATGTGAGAGAGAGTAGCAAACTGAATAAAATAGGCAACTTTGGCATTTTTAACCTGTAAATTTTTAAAGTACGAAATGATTTTATTGTGTCAGAGAGGCGGAGAGTTATAAAATCACATTTTAGTGGCACAATATTGAAATTTCCAACGCATAATCAACGTAGAATTGCACGGAAAGCGCGCTAGCGACGCGATCGCTCGCCGAATGACGTCAGCGGTGCCGGCCTGACGCGCTTCAGCTTTGTTTCCACTCGGTTGCTATCGTCGATTTTTTGCGAGCGATTGACGCCCCGCTTTTATCACGAGACCATCCAATATAATATCGCTGGCGAATGTTTGTTTGAAGTCATACGGCTGTTATCACTTTCCTTTTCATTTAATTCTGACCCCTCAAACCCTCGTCTCGTTCTAAAACAACCCTTTACAGCTCAGCAACAAGACGCATGGGCGAGCAAGAAAGGTGGAGTTGGCGATGAAATTTGAAGAGGCTTTAATATTTGCGTAAGCGTTTTACTTCGATTTGAATATTCATAATTCTTACTCTTCCAGTTTACTACTTTTATTACCTGAAGCTCACACAAGCCAATCAGTAACATTTGTGCGGAACTGGCAAGACGTTTTGCTGCAAAATGGAGAGAACAAGTATGCTTGTATAGTTCGTTTCTCCTGAAAAATGAATTTTTCTTTCCAGATTAACATGTTCGCCTCTGGATGGTTGTGCGAGAACGGAGCCTTACAACACTACTAAAAAAGTTGGAAAAACACACAGTGGTGAGTGTTTTGTTGACTAAAGTTTCCTTCAAAGTTTAGTTTTAGTCAATGCTTCCGAAAAAGAAACACCTCAAGAGAAAAGCATCGAAAGCTTTGACGAATGGACTAAGAAAAGAAGGGATGCTGTTGCGGTAAGAGTTTCTGAGTTGAACATCAAATTCCATGAGAAAATCTCTTCAGAACCAAAATGGACAACAGAAAGAGATCGATTCCGTTCCTGGAACAATTGTTCATCACGAGAAAGTCGACATCCCTCCGATTCCCCGTCCAACGAGAAACTTCGCCAGTCGAGAATGTGGTGCCAAGATTATAGCGCACAACCCGGAAGCCGAGAATGCCAAGGCAGTGGTGAACGAGAAAGACGTCGACGACTACATGCGGAATCCGTGTCAGTCAGCAAAGGAGAAGTTCATTGTCATTGAGCTGTGCGAGGCGATCCAAATAAAGAAGATTGCAATCGGAAACTTCGAACTGTTCGCGTCTCGGCCGAAAACCATACATGTTTTTATCTCGGAACGCTATCCTCCACTGGCCAGCTGGATATCTCTTGGCTCGTTCCAACTTCAGGATCATCACAAAAATCTGCAAACATTCGAAGTTCCGAACACTGGTGTGTATGCAAAGTTCGTTCGGATAAATCTCGAAGATCACTATGGAAAAGAGCACTATTGCATCGTTTCGGTAGTGAATGTCATGGGAAGCACGTTGTCTGATGAGTACGACAAGGAAGAAGCTGCTGCACTGATTCGGAATGTGATCGAGGAGAAGAAGGAAGAGCCAGTCACAACTCCTCCACCTTCCGAACAGAAGATGCAAACTCAGCTGCCAGTACCGCCAAGAGCGACGAATCCGAATACAGCTGTCAGAGAGAAAAAACTCAAGTTAGTCGGATTTTTTCCACAACTTCTAATTTTCATTTTTCAGACTCCGAGATATCATCTCTCTCTGCAATCAAGACTCCGCACGGAAAGTCTCTTTCCTCGTTTGTCACCTCTTCCCACACGTTTCCTCCAAAAAACAAAATCAGTCATCTTCGAAAACAACTACAGCCAAACCACCGGTATCTGATAACAAAACACTGCATAGCGAGTTCCAATTATGGGCCGAGAGGAGCCGTCACTTGAACTACGAGCAGTCTCGTCGCAGGAACCTCGCCAGCATCCAGAGATTCCTCCCAAAACAAAGTCGCAAACAACCGAAACAACAGGAAGGATCTTCACCAGGAACTGCTGGGTCTGCGACAACGATGCCAACCAAAGATGCCAAAGTATCTGAGCCACCCCAACCAAAAGTGGTGTCTTTCGAAGAACCAAAACCAGTTTCTGCTCCTGCCCCAGCTCCAGAACAACCAAAACAGCAGAAGAAACAGAAAGTCGAGCCGATCCTGCCGGGAGGTGGATCAACGAGTCAACGGGAAATGGTTTTGATGAAGTTGAGCAAGAGAATCGCCGCAGTCGAGATGAATTTGACGTTAAGCACAGAATACTTGTCAGAGCTCAGCAAACAGTATGTTTCCTAAACAAAACTCGCGATCATAAAGTCCATTTTCAGATATGTCACCCAAATGAGCGACTATCAAATGGAGCTCAAGGAAACGAGAAAAGTATCGAGACAGTCTGCTCAAAACGCCGAAGCCGTCATGCGTTCCAAAATGAACAGTGTGAAACGAGAGCTGCGCGACCTCCGACAGTCGGTTTACGTGCTGCAACAGCTGGAGAGCAGTCGGTACAAACAAGCACAGAACGAGATGAGCAGGAACATTTTCATGTCTTCCTGCCACATCAGCTCCAATGTTCCACCTCGTGAGTCCAGTTAGGTTGTCAGACAAATCTCAATTCGGAAATTTGCAGATCCAACTATCCCCCGACTGCCTCTAGTGATCCCGTCGATCGGTGGCAACATGGACAATTTCACGAACTTTGAAGAGAAGATCAAGAGGATCTACGAGACGGCCAAGTCTGTCATGTTCGGATCAGTTACTTGGAATGTAAGGAATAGCTTGAGTCCATCTCCCAATTCATCAGTTCTTGCAGACAGATCATCTGATTGTGGCTCTAATCACTTTCAATGTCGTGGCACTCGCTTTCCTCTTCGCCGGTGTCTTCTACATTCATCGAAGAAACAAGGAACGATGCGCAGAGACCCAGGAAGTTATGAAGAACGAGTTGAGAGCCAGAATTGCAAAAGTTGGAAATGAGAATCGGAAGATGATCGCAAAGGGAATGCGTCGAGCTGAACTCGCCGTCACTGCTGCCGTGTCGTCTGCGCTGAAAGTCGAGAAGTCGTCGAACAACCGGAAGGCGATGACGGAGTTGGAGACAGCCCTCGCGAATCTCTTTGCTGCTCAGCAGACCCGAATCGACGAACAGTTCGAGCAGAATCAGCGCCTTCTGAAGGATGCGTTGGCAGAAGGCCGACGGTCCAGAGCCGACGACACGATGAGTGTGGAGGACAGCGAAAGCTCTTCGGAGACGGAGCAACCCAAGGAGGACACGCCCACTTTCGACGATCAAGATTAGATCTTAGTATATATATTAGAATCCGTGTAGAACTAACTTCTAGAACTGATTACGGGTTCACCTCTCTTTCCTCTCTTTTTTCGTTTTTCGTGTACAATTCAATTGCATCCCCGATTACAAACGTTTCACAGGTCCATTTCCCACCGCGGCATTCAATGTCTCAATTTATTTTTCCCCAGCTTGCTGTGCATGCTTATCTAACCAACCCACAGGGTCTTTTCCATCTTCCGGTGTACAAACCGAGATAAACCACAACGACTCTGATCTTTGTCAAATTTACTGTTCTTGGTGACCCTTTTTCATGTATTCATCACAATGAACTTGTTTTATCAGTTATCTTGAACAGAAATAGTCAGGAATACAGGTGTGAGTTGCCTGCGCATATCTGTATCAGTTAATCTCTGATTTGAATATCCAAGACTGGCTTCAGGGATGAAAGACGCACTGCCGAAGAACGCAGAAGCAATCAATCGGCCGTCGACATCTCAGGAGCCACTGGATGTATTCGACCTGCGCAAGACGAGAAACAAGTACAAGGTGGGTAATCAGCCATCTTTATCCTTATCAATAAATTATACAAAACAACCATCATCTTAATCAAATTTTCTCTTTTCTCTAGACATTTTTCCATTTGATTTTCCACGTCTCACTGTCCACCAGCGGCGTTGTAGTCCTTGATGAACTTCTCGAGTTTGAGAACGTTCTCAGGAGTGAGAATTCCGGCGTACTTGGCCTTGTACTTGTCGAGGAAGTAGTTGAGCATGACGCGGTGGATGTAGAGGTACTGAAGATCGTTTTGGATTGAGTAGGCACGCATGTCTCGGATTTGGCGCACGAGGTCGGGCATCGGAAGGAGCACCTCGTCCTTGGCGGCCGGAGCAGAGATCTTCTCTGAAAAACGGCTGGTTTAGAACTGGAACTGCTTCCGATGTTACCAAGGATGTACTCGATGGCGACGATTGTTCCGGTGCGACCGATTCCAGCCGAGCAGTGAACAACGATGGGAACCTTGGAGCCACGGACGGCCGAGAGCAGCTCGAGACTGGTCAGCTTGCACGGCGGCACTCCACGATCAGGCCAGTCGGTCCAGTGGAGGTGACGCACCGACATGGTCTGTCCGGCGACGGTGACGTTGAGCATCGTGATCTGGATCTCGCAGTCGCGCTCCATCGGTCTGGCTCCCGCGACGCATTCGACGACGAGTCCGCTCTTGAACTCCTTTTTCTCTCCGACGTTCATTGGCCAGTACTGGGCACACTTGTACTTGCCCTGAAACTTCCTGTAAAATGATCCGGAATGACAGCACAAACCGTCTCAATGGTCTTGCAGAGCATGATGATCTGCTCGACCTTCTGCTGATGAATCATCCACCAGAACTCCTCGACGGTTTGATCCAACGGTCCCTGGGTGCAGATGAAGCGACGGTTGCCCATTGGCGTTGCCACGTAGTTCGCGTGGATGTAGTCGGTGGGAGCTGGAGCGAGCAGAGACACGATGAACTGATCCTGACACGGAACGTCTTGGTATCTGGAAAACAACCAATTTTCCCTGAAACGATACTCCAACTCACCTATTCTTGGTTCGTTCCACACTCGGATCAGAGTTCTTGTTGAACGCGTTCTGCGTCATCCCGGGAGTCGTGTACTTTGCCAACTGACGGAACTCGTCGCGCAGCTTTTCGACACCCATGTCCAGAGCTCTCTGGCACCACTGCTCCACGAACGGATGGCCTTGAGCAGGAGCCACCGACTGGGTCGTCTTGGCTTGAGGCGGGGGCGCCACCTCCGTCTTCTCCTTGTCGACCGGTTTCTCCTTCTGCCCCTTCTCAGCTGCCACGTTTTTCTTCTTCTCCGCAGCCTTCTTCGCCCCTTTCATCTTGAAGATTCCAGCTTGAGCTCTTGGAGGCTCAGCTTCAAGATCGGAGAAAGACTTGGATTCGTTGCTGTCCACAGCCATTGAAATGCGAATTAACCGTTTTTGTGACATTTTCCTCGGATCGACCACGTCATGGGCGGTTTCATTGAACCAAAAGTTTGTCACGCTAACTAATAGTTGGCGCGTGAAAATTGGCGACTTTTTTATCAAACGCCCCTAGGATAAGCACGATGTAGAACATGCTTGATAGAATCCCTTAGCCTCCCCCAGTAATTCTTTGTTGATTAGCTCTCTTCCGCAGGAAAATGTGACATGTAACTGTTTTGTTATTGAAGAACGCGCACTTCGGGGATACGGTATTGCAACAGCTACACGGGCTGCGAATCAGAGACGTCTTCTGCGATGTCACTTTGGTAGGTGACTTCCAACTATGAATTTGAGATAAGAAAGTATCAGATATGCGGATGGAAGCGGATTAACGCGCACCGGCTTGTCCTCTCCTCGTGTTCCGGTTACTTTCTCTCGATGTTCACCTCGCAAATGTCGGAGTGTTACATGAGTGAGTAAATTGAGAAATAGAGTTGGGGGGAGACAAAATTATTCTTGCAGGAGAAGTGAATCTGGAGAGCATTGAGCCGGCGACGATGGAGGCTCTTGTCGACTTTTGCTACACGGGCTGCATCGATATAAACGATGGCAACGTCCAGGACATTCTCCCCGCCGCATGTCTTTTGCAGCTGCCGGAAGTCCAGACGGCGTGCTGTGAATTCCTCAAAAATCAGCTGGATCCATCGAATTGTCTCGGGATTCGTGCCTTTGCTGACACACATTCCTGTAAAGAACTGCTTGGTTCGGCTGACGAGTTTGCTCTGAAAAACTTTTCGGTGAGCATTGAAAGTTTCATATTCATATTCAAACATCTTGATTTCGGAGCGTCGTTGGGAAGGAAGAGTTCCTCCTGCTGACTGTGGAGAGTCTCACTCAAATAATCAAGAGCGACCGGCTGAATGTCGCCACCGAAGAGCTCGTGTTCTCAGCTGTGATTCAATGGATCAGGCACGACATACCGACTAGGAAACAGCATCTTTCAATGGTAATTGTTGTTGTTGATAACGTCTGAAGACCTATTCATTTCCAGCTCCTCTCCCATGTACGCCTCCCTCTGTGCACTCCCAAGTTCCTGGTGAGCACTGTCAGTGAGGAGATCTTGGTGAAATCTGATTCGGCGAGTCGGGATCTTGTCGACGAGGCCAAGAACTACCTCCTACTTCCCGTCGAGCGACCCAACATGCAGGGACCTCGTACGAAACCTCGAAGGCCGCTGAAGGTGGCAGAAGTACTGTATGCCGTAGGTGGATGGTGCAATGGAGATGCGATTGCGTCGATTGAACAGATGGATCCTTTGAAAATTGGAAATGTCTGGAAGTGCGTGGCGCCGATGGGCAAAAGGAGGTGTGGAGTCGGCGTTGCGGTGCTCGAGAATCTTCTCTACGCAGTCGGAGGACACGACGGACAGTCCTACCTGAACAGCATTGAACGATACGATCCGAGGACAAATCAGTGGAGCAGCGACGTGGCTCCGACAGCAACGTGCCGAACGAGTGTCGGAGTGGCTGCGTTCAATGGGTTCCTGTATGCAGTCGGAGGACAGGACGGGGAGAGCTGTCTGGATGTGGTCGAGAAGTACGATCCTAGGAAAAACGAGTGGACGAGGGTGGCGAGTATGGGAACCCGGAGACTCGGCGTCTCGGTGTCGGTTCTAAATGGATGTCTCTATGCTGTTGGCGGATCGAATGGACCAGCTCCTCTGAACACAGTAGAACGATATGATCCCCGAGTCGGGAAATGGGAAGAAGTTCATCCGATGCTAACGAAACGTAAGCATCTCGGGACGGCTGTTTACGACGGACACATGTACGCAGTCGGCGGGAGAGACACAACGAGTGAACTAAACACGGTGGAAAGGTACAGCGCCGAGAAGAACGAGTGGCAGCCTGTTGTGGCGATGAGCAGCCGGAGAAGCGGAGTCGGAGTTGCAGTCGTCGGCGATAAGCTCTACGCTGTCGGTGGCTTCGATGGACAATCGTATCTCAAATCGGTGGAGGTGTTCGATCGGGAAACGAACCGCTGGAAAAACTACGCGCAAATGTTCTACCGGAGGCTCGGTGGAGGTGTCGGCGTCGTCAGGATGACGGATCTTCCCGAGCACGGAACAGAAGCAGCAACGACGGGTGTCGCGACGAAGCGAGAAGAGTAACCGAATAATAATTGGACTGTTGTCATTGATTTATTTTGTACATGGACCCTACAGTTGCTATCAACGCTATCAACGCTATCTAACTGATAGTGTAGGTCATTCTAATTTGCAGGACAGCAAACAAACGTTGAGCGGGCGCGCTCTCCCTTACCACTCTGCGTCTTTCCCTCACCTCACGAAGCCATCTCTCTCCATAAACTCAGAAATTGTCTGAAAACAACGGTTGTTTCGTTCGCGTGTTTGATTACTTTCCCGATATGTTGTCATAGCAACTTTTCTGACCGACCAGACTCTTTTTTTTTCTATAAATGTATCTCACCACATGAAATGAAACAGCTGGCTTTACAATACTACACACAGAAATTTTGTAAAGAAAATACACCTTTGGATATCTCTAACATGTCGGACTGCTTAGGCCGCAATCCTGAAGTGACTCGGGACCTGTTTCATTCGAAAGAGAATCATCGACTTCCTATAGTGAACTGGGCTCAGATTTTGCCAAGAAGTCCTTATTTCGGCTCACGGGGCAATCAAAGTCCCAGCTAGCACTAAAAACCAGTACAAATTAGCACTGAAAAACACATTTCTCACGCGTAAAAATGAGTGCTTGAGACAATGGCCAAAATTAGTACTGACTGGACACTTTGATGACTCCGTGAGCCAAAATAAGGACTTCTTGGCAAAATCTGAGCCCAGTTCACTATAGGAAGTCGATGATTCTCTTTCGAATGAACTATAGTTATAGGTCCCGAGTCATTTCCGGGTTGCGGCCTAAGCAGTCCGACATGTAAAATATTTCCTTATTTTATTTGCGATTCTCACTTCCGAGTCGAGATCGATCTCTTTTTGTATCCCGAGAAAATCTTTCTTCTTCTCGCGCTTTTCTCTCTCTTTATCGAGTAGTACTAGATATCATCTTTGCCCGATATCATACGTCTATATCCGCAAGGGATTATCATGCGTTTTATCTCGACTAACGTCACCAAAGCATCCAGTGGGCGGAGTCAGTGAAGACTAGAGAACTGAGAACGAAAGAGAACTGGGCGGAGTCTGCACTTGCGGACAACCCACACACCGTCGGTCAAGGCCATGACCCATAGCCGGCTGTCTGTTCACACTTTCAATTTTTCCTAGACAGAGCTAGACAGATACGATACTTTATATATTTGTTATCTTCTCTCTCGTGGGATGATACATTTTTGAAATTCCACAGATTCATCGGGCGATGTTGCAACAGCGAGTTGAGAAAAACCTGCGTTTGAATTGGCGCCAAAAGCCGCGAATCAGTGTAATCCTAAAATCAATTTTTGCAACGGTATTCAGGCTAGCCTATCAGTTTTTGAAAGACAAATAGGTTTAGAATAGTGCTGGGAACAAGTTTTTCACTTTTTTAGGATTTCAAATAGGCTGGAGTGCGCATAATATGCTGGAGCTAATTGTCGCAATTGGCTGCGTAGCGACTCAACCAAGGGCGCACTTGCTGACTCCGTACGCTTCAAAACGCCGTGATTTATGTTGCAACAAAATTCAAAAGCAGACACACAATTTCAGCTACAGTAATCTATATTTGAATGCCGAGGTGTTTTCGTTGCGAGACCCACTGTGTTTACGTGGCGCCAAAAAAACTGTTTTCGATTGACGCCGCGAATTTCAGAGCAGCCCAGTCCTAAAATCCTCTCCTCCAATTTTGTTTTGCTCTCTTTTTCTTTGATCTTTTTAATTTTCGATTGTCGCTAACAAGTTTTATCAAAATTTAAATAATGTTTAGCCAAATTTAAGCTTGTTTGCGTTCTGCGAACAGTGTGTTATTCCTAAAATTTAGAGTGAGCAATAGGTTTTCCAGCATCGTTTCTAGCGAAAAAAGTCGTTTATTGTTTGAGTTCAGCAGCTAGCTCCGTCTCTCATCTCATTATTTTCACCGCTCCTTTCATTTTTTTTATTCTCGCATACTTTTTGACTAATCATGATTTCTCAGTCAGCTCAAAATGAATTCTGTCCAAGAGAAGCTCAGTCAGATGGCAGTCAGTGAAGCTGAGAGTAAGACCAAGCTCGGTAACGTCAAGCTCGCCATGAAGAAGACCCGTAACACCCGCGGAACCAAAGTCACGATCGAAACTAACATCCGACAACTCGGTAGGTTTCGAGTAAAACATGCTTTATTTCAAACTGAATTTCAGTGGTCACTCCGAATCAGCCAATCTATAAGTACGCTGTCCAAGTGCTGTACGTCTACAAGAAAGCTGATGGATCAGAGATCGTCGTGGAAATGTCGAAGTCTACGAAGAAGGGGACGGAGCACGACAACGACAAGTATCGTTGTCAGAAGGTCTACCGCGAAGCAATTGAGCGTTACCCAGAGCTCAAAAAGGGAGGCCCATTCTTCTACGATAGACAGGCGTCGCTTTACTCTCTGAGTCAACTGAAGAACGAAGAGATTCGCTTCTCCGTCACGAACGGAATCTCGAAGCGCATGAACTTCGTTCGTGCTGACTTTGTCCTGAAAAAAGTGGACGCATCGTTCCAATCCACCTCGAACGACATTGACCGAACTTTCAACGCTGCTCCGGCTCTGGCGGACAGAACTCTCATTGAAGCCTTGAATGTTATTGTCAGTGGTCCTGCTTTCGACAACAAGAATGTCATCACGATCGGAGCCTGCGTCCACTACCTCATCGATCCGTCCGTCGACAGACTGCAGATTCCGTACAAGGAATACCAGGAGGGAGCTCTTTATTCTGGTGTCGGTGCCTCGAAAGCCGTCAAGACACTGGAAGGTACAACCTTCAATGGAAAGAAGGGCGCAAGCCTCTACATGACCACCGAGATGAAAACGACCCTCTTTCATCCTGATTACGCTAATCTGGTTGAGGTTATGTCCACATACAAGGGATTCGATGTCAACCTGAAGTCCAACTCGCCCGCCGCGGCGCGCATGGCTAAGGCTTTCATAGGACTCGACGTTACTCTTGACTACGGACCGCACAAGGGACTGAGAGAGGACGGAGTGGTCATGAGAATCCGTGGATTCTCGAGCTCTGCCAATGAGACGTTTTTCAAGAATGATGGCAAGGACACCTCTGTTACTCAGTACTTCAAGCAGAAGTACGGAGTGACATTGAAGTATCCGAACCTGTTCACGATCGAAGCGAAAGGAAAGATTGGCAAGTTGCATCTTCCCGCTGAACTGCTTCTCCTCTCCCCGTCGCAGACGGTTACCAACGATCAAATGATCAACAACGAGCAAGCTGATATGATCAAGGTAGATTCCAACTACAAAAACTTTAATATTATATTGGTTTAGATGTCCGCAGCTCAGCCACATCTTCGCAAGTCTACAACCGACAGCGTTGTGCAGAGTGTTGGATTGGCCTCTAACAAGATCTACGGATTCATCAAGGTCGAGCCTCCACAAAAAGTCGAGGGTATCATTCTCGACAAGCCGAAGATTGCCTTTGCTGGAAACAAGATGGCTGACTTGAACAACCCGAGAAGCAAGTTTCCAACTGACTTCACGCGCGCTGGGCAGTACTTCGATGCCAAGTCTCTGCAGAACTGGGAGATTTGCTTCGTTCAGGGCGAGGAAGTCCAGTATGTTTAACACATTACTATCAACTTCTCAAACTGCGAGTTTAGGGGTCTTGCCGAGGTGCTTATGGGTGAAATGACCAACAACGGAATGAAGGTGGCCAAGCCAGCTTATTCGACGATTGTTCGCGGAAATTTGAATGTAAGGGTATATTATGCGTTCCACAGTTCCTGACGACCCGTCCATACTTTCCGCGGGCTGATCTCAGTGATTTCAGTCTTGTAGGTCAAAATTTCTTGAAATGTTTCGACCTGAAAGCCTGAAATCGCAGCGAGACCAACACCGCCGAAATATTCCCAGGTGTCACGAACTGGGGAACGCATAATATTTTGCGTTGAATGAACTATTATGAATTTTCAGTCCATCTTCGAGAAGGCCAAGGCTGCTAAGAGACAATTGGTCTTCTTCGTGATCAAATCTCGCTACAACTATCATCAGGAGATCAAGGCTCTCGAGCAGCAGTACGATATTCTCACTCAGGAGGTTCGCGCCGAAACTGCCGAGAAAGTTTTCCGCCAGTCCCAGACTAAGCTGAACATTATCAACAAGGTTCGTCATTGGTTTTGAAAGTAAAATCTAGAAAAAATCTTTTGTAGACAAACATGAAGCTTGGCGGACTCAACTATCTCATCGGCAGTCCATCCTTCAATAATCCGGGTCGTCTGATCATCGGATTCGAGACATCTCAGCGCGGCGGTGGCGGAGGCGGTGATGTACGAAATTCCGCGTTCGAAACCAAACCATTTCGATGTTTTTCAGATGCCAATCGCCATTGGTTATGCAGCCAACATGCTCAATCATTTCCAAAAGTTCGCTGGAGGATATATCTATGTTCAGCGCGATCGCGATGTAAGATCTCGACTTATGACTTTTTAAACTATCATTTTGCAGATCTACGGACCGATCATTAAGGACACTGTCAAGAAGATTGTTCTGACCGCAAAGCAGAACCGCAACAATCAGACACCTACAGATCTCCTGATCTATTTCAACGGAGTTTCTGAGGGACAGTTTGCCATGGTAAGATACAATAGTTTGAACAACTTTGTAGCTCACTCTTCCAGATCAACGAGGAGTTCTCTGCCCGTGTGAAGGAAGCTTGCACTGCGTGCCACGAGTCCTTCCGTCCGAATATCACCATCATTGCGTCATCCAAGACCCACAACGAACGTCTTTACAAGTCGGACGGAGTGAGTCTCGTATTTTTCCTACTAACCTCAGTTCTTCCTCCAGGGACGCATCGTCAATCTCGAGCCGGGAACGGTTGTCGACCACACCATCGTTTCTCCCGTGTACTCGGAGTGGTACCATGCCAGCGCCGTAGCTCGTCAAGGAACCACCAAGACTACCAAGTTCACGGTAGTTTACAGCACCCACACACAGGAACCGCTCGGAAATCTGGAAGTATGCTCCATCCGCATTCAATTTGCCTAAGTTATACTTTCAGCAACTGACCAACGATCTCTGCTACGATCATCAGATCGTCTTCCACCCGGTGGGACTGCCCGTTCCACTCTTCATCGCTGGACGCTACTCTCAGCGTGGAGCGATGGTCCTCGCGTTCAACGGGTCAGATTTATTGGCCATGTATTTGTTAATTTACTCTCTGTTTTCAGACCGCAGTTCACTGATGGAGTCATCGATCTAGCGGCTACCAACCGCAAGCTCGGATACGACGGCAAGACCCTCGACTCTACTCGTTTCAACGCCTAAAATCTTTCCCATTCTCTCACCCCCCACACCCACTATTATCATTGTAAGGTTCGTGTACTTCTCACAACCCTTTCCTGTCTATACCCAATCTCGCCAAACTATCCGGGAACGTTTTAATAATGACTTCCACATCCTTTATCCACCACCCATCATCCACGAATTGCACCTTCCGCTTTAATGCATTTTACTTCCACCTCGGTTTCTGTTATTGTTGCGCTCCGCGTAATATCGTTTGATATGTAGAAATTAGTTTTATTATGATAGAATAAAAGTGGTGCGCGGAATCTTGTAAAGTTGCTGTCGTCGTTGACGTTGTGTCAGTTCTGTGAAAGATACTTTGACTGGAATTCCAACTTTAGGACTTTACTATCGTCAATGGTTTCAGATGGATCCCGTTCTCGTCGGAAGACTAGAAAACATTGCGAGTCGAATGGAGAGCATTCTTCTGAAACACGAGAGCTTGAACAAAAGTAGTATTCGCTATATATGTACCACCATGCTGTGTCCGTTTTGCAGCTGAATCGCCTTCTCTTCCTCCGAAAACCGACTCGATCCCGGAGATCATCGTCAATCTTGACAAAGCTGTCAACGAGAAACTGAATCGCTTCATTCAACTTTCTACGGCGATCGGAGGCGAGATCAATACTCTTGGTGTTATGGTAAGTAACCGCAACGGCTAATCACTAAAATACTATTCACTTTTTCAGACCCAAGACGCGTTCGATGGTCAGCGAGATCTTCTGTGGACGGCGGCTGGATGCGAGAAGCCATCTCACCCCGAAACGATGGATGTCATGCTGAAATTATGCTCGACAGTTAGCTGCTTCGCGAGTTTCAAAGACAGCCAACGCAATTCTAAATACAAAGATCATGTCTCCGCTGCCGAAAATCTTGCGATGGGTGTGAAATTCTAGGAAAATTCAATTTCATTAATTAATCTACAGGATTCGGTTGGGTGAATATGAGCAAGAAACCGGCTGAGTACCTGAAAGATTCGATCGACGCGGCTCTCTTCTACATCAATCGCATCCTCACGACTTACAAGGGAAATGATGAACAACAAGTAGAGTGGGCCAAGGCGCTGAAGGAGTTGTGGCTGACGCTGCTGAAGTATGTAAAGGAACATCATGGCCAGGGACTCGATTGGAACTCGCAGCCTGGTACGAAGATTATCAGACCTGCTGTGAAAAAGGCTGGTATCCCTCCGCCGCCGCCGCCACCTCCACCAATGCAATTTTCTAACTCCCCTCCGTCCTCCTCCGAACAGCCTGATACGTGGTCCAATATCTTGGCATCACTGAACACTGGGCTGGATGCGACGAGCCGTCTAAAAAAAGTCACCCCCGACATGCAGACACACAAAAATCCATCGCTGCGTGTTGATTCGAAGGTCACGAAGTGCGGAGCCGTGCTGGTGAAGTCTTCCAATTCAGTCACCGAACCGTCGAAAAAACTGGTCGAACCGCGCATTTTCTGGGACGGAAAGATCTGGAGAGTCGATCATCAAGTTGGAAACTTGGCCGCTACTATTGAGGTCAAGGACAAGAAAGAGTCGATCTACATCTACAAGTGCACCGACTCTATTATTAAAGTAAGCGCTATTGATCCTTTCACAGCCATAACCTGTTTTTCAGATCTCCGGGAAGGCCAACGCCATCACTCTTGACGGATGCCGCCAGACTTCTGTCGTGTTCGATGGCCTAGTCGCCCAGTGTGAAGTCATCAACTCGCAGTCCATCCAGATCCAAACTCTCGGAGAGCTGCCGACTGTTTCTATCCAAAAGACCGACGGATGCCACGTCTACTTGTCGAAGAAGGCACAGAATGCTCAAATTGTTGCATCAAAATCCAGCGAAATGAACATCTCCGTGCAGTTCGACGACGACGAAGAGTACACCGAGATGGCCATTCCGGAGCAGTTCGTCACTATGGTTCAGGGAAGAAATCTGGTGACTCAGGCCTCGGAAATTGTCTAAATCTACGTACTTGATCTCATTGCTCTTATGACCTGGTTTTATTTTAATTTATTCGTTTATGTGCATCTGTATGGTTTTCATTGGCTATTTTCGTAATGTGAATAAGAATTGCCTCTAGAAGAACGTTTTGACATGTCTACACAGACCACTTGGCTAAAAACTTGATTGCCTGTTCATATTTCATACCGAAAGCGCGCGAAGCCCTGAGCAACCTTCGAAATAGACAGAATGGCTCAAGTAATGGATCGTCGCGTGTCTCTTCCTCACACTTCCGCTCTGGCTGCCGGACACCATCAGGAATGGAAGAGAACATCGGATCTGATGGCGCCGACGATGGTTCTTCAGGGCCACGGAGGCGAGATTTACACGGCACAGTTCAGTCCGGACGGAGAGTTTCTGGCGAGTGCTGGATACGATATGCAGGTGAGGAACGGACTAAACTGTTGGGAAGACATGGCTGTTTGCAGATTTTCCTCTGGAATGTGTACGGGAACTGCGAGAACTTTGCTGTTCTGAGAGGACACAAAAACGCGGTGATGGATGTGAAGTTCAACACTGATTCCAGGTAAATAAGAAGTTATTGCATGGTAAAAGGCGATTAATTATATGCTAATTTCACAAACTACCTCTTTCGGCTTCTCTCTCTTGTGTGAGAAGACATTTGCTTTGGATTCTTTGAAGACGCCGATTTGACAGTCAATTCAAATGTCTTCTCCATTGTCAAATGCTGCCTCGATTAGTTTATATGCAAATACAGGGTGGCCTGCCATCAAAGAGAAACAGGGAAGGGAAACGTAGGGACGATGAATTGATGTTTCAGCCACCTTGTCTCTGCCAGTGCCGACAAGACTGTTCGTGTGTGGGACATGGAGACCGGAGCATGCATCCGCAACTTCAAGTCGCATGCAGACATCGTCAATGCTGTAGACGTCAGCCGTCGTGGTCCGGAGATGATCTGCTCGGCGTCCGACGACGGAAATGCCATGGTTGGGACACGGAAATGAACTTTGAACATGTTTGGTTTCAGATCCACGACTTTCGAAGCAAAGAAGCCGTAAAGAAGTATAACAACAGATACCAACAAACGGCCGTCGCGTTCAACGACTCTTCTGACGGCGTCATCTGTGGAGGCATCGACAATAAGATTAAGGTGCGGGTTTGTTTCATTTCTGAAAAGAAGCCTCAGAATGACACGAAAGACTGCTAAACTCTTTCATCTAAATCGAATGTTTCGTCTCAAATCCGAAAGCGTTCTGTGAACATTTCCTCTTTCCCCCTTGCATCGTTTTCCGCAAGCGCCCTTCTTTTTGGAGTCGGTTACACGAAAATAAATGGCCTTCCGGCGCTGCACACAATTGACCTAGAGGAAAGACGCACGCAGGAAAAATATAGCACATCAAAAAAGACTCTGTGACGAATGCTTTTTTGGAAAGCCGGGATTGAGCCAATTTCAAAGATTCTTACGACGGACAGATTGAGTCGAGGGGAAACGATGAAAGAGAGAAAGGACAACGGATACGTTTAAGATATCAGACACCAACTTGCAGGTGTGGGACACGCGTCGTGACGATCTCTCGTTCGTGCTCCAGGGACATCGCGATACCGTAACCTCGCTGTCCGTGAGTCACAACGGAAACTTCCTGGTGTCGAATTCGATGGATTGCTCATGTAATAACTCTCTTCCGCTTTCATAGATATTCTCGGTTATTTCAGTGATGGCGTGGGACATCCGTCCTTTTGTTCCGGCGCAGCGCTTCATGAACAAGTATCAGGGACTCATCCACAATTTCGAAAAGGTTCCAGACTCCTCGAATCTGTTTCCTAACATTTATTTCAGAATCTTCTGAAATGCAGCTGGTCGCCAAAGGATAACTACATCACCGCCGGATCCTCGGACCGTTTCGCCTACGTCTGGGACGTCCAGTCCCCCAAGTGTCTCTACAAACTCCCAGGACATCTTGGCTCCGTCAACTGCACTTCTCTCCACCCGAAACAGCCAATTCGTAAGTGCATTCGCTTTGAAAAATGGGCACGGACGTTTCATGAGCCCCTCAAAATTCGCCTTTTTTTTCGTTCCTCGGGGGGTCTAAATTTTCGATGAGACAGACGCAAAGAGGTCGGGCGCCCCAGATGAGAACAGCTGTACGGGCGAGAAGGAGCAGAGTGTAATAGACGAGAGTGGGGGGCAAGCGTTTTTGAGGGATGAGCTGGGCGGATTAGCCAATGCGCTATAGTTATCACACGAATCCGTGAGTTTCTTCGGACATTCCAGTGCTTTTATCCTACCACAAAACAATAGAACTAGAATAACATAAATTAATTTTGTGTGATATCTACGGAATTTGACTGGTCAAACAGAGTCTACTGTAGAACGGTGACCTAGTTGCATTGACACAATGATTCATACTTTACATTTTTTTAAAACCAGAAGTCTAGACGTTTCGTTATCGAACACTATTTAGGTGCCAGGCGGTACACCCAGCTTGCCACTAAATATGTTTTAATTCGTCTCGGTTACCGATAAGGCGCCTACGTCACTGTCGGCCGACCTTTCATAGTGCAAGTTAAGTCGGGCGGGCAGATGTTCTCTACCCCACATGCTTCCGGAAAAGGGTAATTTGTCATCCGGAGAAGAACTCTGCCCGTTACTTCCCATCTCCCGCTAGTCCTCTGCTCTGCTTCTCTTCGCATCGTCGCCCTCGCCGAGAGCATGCTCCGCCCACCTCGCTTGTTTCGTCGTCAATGCAACCCGTGCGGCCATTTTCGTTCCACCGCCTTCGCTTTATCACCGCTTCGTCCTCCCCGCTCCCCCTGCAGCGA
The DNA here is from genome assembly GCA_900536315.3 of Caenorhabditis becei. Classification (NCBI taxonomy): domain Eukaryota; kingdom Metazoa; phylum Nematoda; class Chromadorea; order Rhabditida; family Rhabditidae; genus Caenorhabditis; species Caenorhabditis becei. Next base: position 768,956 of record LR539298.1, read on the forward strand.
GTTCTTGCCCGTTTCGTTGTGATATGCACTCGCTGCCGCTAGCGCCACGTTAGTCGAAGTGAGGCCCCCCACCGCGGAACACATGCGATTGTACTCTGCCTTGTCCTCTAGTTCTAACCACTTTTCGCTTACCTTCCCGTAAGTAGGGCTTCTGAGCAGGGAAGTGGCAAAACATCCACGTGTTTGTTTCACGACACAACCTGCATACCTCGCTAGCCTACTGTAGCTTCTGCATTGATTGATTCCTCTGAGGCGTGGGAACATTGGCGTCCCTCTGTTTCAACGCGTGTTAGAAGTGCGAGAAGTCTCATTCGTACACTCTCGAAAATGGCTGAACCATGTTATAATACATAACATCTGCTCTGTTTCTGAAAGTTCTCTGCTCCTTACTTCTATGCTGTGACTCGTGCAGCTGCCACTAATATCTTTTCATTTCCACCGATTGGTTTTTTTGGAAATTGCGCAGAGTGAAACTAATATTGCATTCATTATTTTGAATGCGTTGTAAAATTTTGGCAACAAATTGAATTCATTTAAATTTCAAAAGAGGAAGCAATAAGAAACGTCCAGACCCTTTCATGAAACCCATCTTCCCTTTCCCATTTCAACCTATTTCAGTGCTCTCCGTCGGCAGCGACAAGACTATCTTCCTCGGAGAACTCCACCTCGATGACTACTGAATCTCTCTTTTTCTTTCTTTGTCTTTCATATTTGTTCTCTGATTCTGTTTTTTATCCTCTTGCTTACTCTCTTCATAAACTTTCTTTGTCATAACAACTCCGTTTTACACATTGAAACATTCAGAAGAGAACTCATAAAAATCAACAACTGAAAATGCAATCAACAACCAGCAACGCCAGAATCGCCCTACTTGAAGAGGTTTGAGAAGAACATTAGAGTTTTGTGACTCGCAAGTAGTTGTCAATTTGTTAATGATCCTTTTGAATTCTCTTCTGCGTAGAGTAAGCTGGTACAGTATCCTTCCAACGGGGATCCCAAAGTGTTCCTTGTTTTCTCTTTGCTTCCATGCTGAAACAACAGTAACGAACACTCTTTATTTCACGATTTTCGTCGCTTCCAGATCGACAAACGCAGCCATGAGGAGCTCTTTCGGTTCATTTTCAGAACCAAAATCTCAGAAAACGTCATAGAAAAACTGAAAAAAGACAACGTGAGAGACACGATTCGGGACGTTATGTATTACTTCAAGGAGGAACTGTAGGTCAAATGCAATACTACAATAGAGAATACAGATGCTTACAGGCTAGACGGAATAAAGACATTCAAGGATCCAGACGGCAACTTGGATGCCTCGAGTTTCCTGCAGAATTATAGTTTGACCCTCTGTCAGATCAGTCATTGTGCGATCTTCCCCTCTGAATGGGTCAGTTTCCGTTTCCTCATGCTTATTTCTTCCACTGTAACTTTCCAGGGAATCGTAGGGAAGCAGATCCGGGAACAACCAGACGAGGAAGGCCTCGGGCGGATCCTGATCGTCACTGCTTACCTAAACAAGAGATTAGGTTGGTTCATGAATGAAATAGCTCCCATGTTTCCGTTTTTCAGTGTTCTGGAATATGAAAAACTCAACTCGTGATTTTCATTTGAAGCCGGTCTTCCCGACGGACTACGATTCGCCGGCCTACAGGTGTGCCTTCGACAACGCGCACAGGTTCTTCCGGAAGTGCATGGAAGCCCTCGTCGAGTAAGTTTAACTCGATGCTTGATCAAAGATGAGACATCGTTTGCAGGATGATGAATGTGACGAGGAACTACGAGCATATCAAAATAAAGTGGGTCATAGAAGAAGCATGGCCACGTGGAACGGAATTGGCTTATGACATGCGGAAGATGTATGAGACGGTCGAACCCTGCCTGATTCCACCACGGCTCACTTCCGTAAACCGTCTGAGTTCCTCTCACCACTTCAATCAATACCCGGAAGTCTCGAGAACGTCTCCCGAGTCAATGGACTTTTCGTACAACACTGAATATCGTTTGGAGATTCCTGGTCGTAGTCAGATTCCGAGTCAAAGCCAACACTTCAGTCCTCCAGTCCAAGTTACCTCCCGTGCTGGAAACGTGGTTCCAAGAGACCAGTGGCAGTCGACGGAGATGATCGAGCAGCCAGTACATCAGAGACCGAGTACGTCCTCATCGAGACCTTCAGAAGTCTTCTCGGCCCGTCACCCCATATCGAAGTCATCATCCATGACGTTGAGCAATCGGAAAGAGTTCGAAGGAAGACGATCTCTCGACTCACACACGTCCTACTCCACCACCGCTCATCCGACAACATCTTCATTCGATGAAGTCAATCTGCCTTCGACGTCCGGAACCCGACAGTCCACGTCTTCCGACTCTTCCTCCTCCACCGACTATAGCTCTCCAGACATGCTCTCCAGGATCGGAACTCCCGCTCCTTTGAGTGGACAAGTTGAGATTCCATCGTTTTCTCGTCTACTCAGTTCCATGGCTGGTCAGAGCAGAATTGAGCAGAGGGAACCGACTAGAATAAGTCGGGCAGAACGGTTGTTCCCCGAAAAGCAAATCGAGATTAGTCCGGGAGTGCCAGAGGTCGGAACACCGCTGCAACTGATCGGCCTACAGATCGATACGGAAAGTTTACTTTCACATCTCGTCGAAGCTCCTGTCACTCCGACGTTGCTTTCTGGTCTCAAGCGTCGGCAAACCGTGGATTCAGCCGAGCCACCACCAGCACGACGCAATTCCTCGCGACCATCACAAGGTCAACCCGATCCGATGACTTATCGTTTGCTGCAACCAGACGAAGATGTTCCTGAAATGCTAAGGCTGATGTGCCGACATGACAACGATTCAGACCGAATCTGGCACGAACTGGGAGATGCGAGGAAGATGGAAAAAGAAATATTCGGGAGATTCGGAAACAAGGTCAGAGGAAATAAAGCCGAAAATGAGCTCATTTCCAAGTTGGTCGCCAACTATGCAAGAATCGATGTGGAGTAAGTTAAAACGACTACAGCAGCTCACAAAGACTTAGTTATAGGAAGCCGTTGAAAACACATCATATGGACAGAAGCCAAGGAACACCCGTGGAGCTCTCAAATGTCATTGACTTTGTCAAAAACCTGATGCAGCAGTTCTTTCTGGCCCCTGAAAACAAGGACAACTGCTCGATATACGATAACAGACAGATTGTTCCGACGGACTGGGTGAGTCGAATAACAGTCATGCCCTGGAGAAACAGTGTTTTCAGAAAGAATTCAATTGGGGTCTTTTGAAAGAACCTATTCAAGTCAAACGGAAACACCTAGTTCGCAACGCGCCATCTTTGAAATGGACGAAACAGATAAGAGGGTCTGATGATGTGTTCGTGACGAATCTGCAGCACAGCCTCTACGCATTATCCAAGAAGATCATGGCGGATATCATCCGAACCTACCTCGTTGTCAAGGTCGATCATATGGGCAACTTCCACTTCTTCTGCGACGGAACTCGTGATAAACCTTGATGGGTAGGTCCCCCTCCAATTACAATTTGCTCCTTCCATAACCATTTCATCTCTCCGGTTTCCAAAACCGGTTTCTTCTCTTTTCAACACGTTCATATCGTCGCTTTTATCAAATGAAAATCTAATTTTCAAACTGCTTCCCTCGTCTAACGTCGTTATCACCTCACGGTTTCCCCCTTATCATCTCAACTTTCCTTTCCGAAATTCATGATTCTCTGCTTTTTAGCAAATTTTACGGTTACCTGTTTCCTAAAAATTACCCAGTATTTTTTTTCTATGATCCGATTACTGAATGAAGCATTTTTGAGCAATTTTCAAAATTTACAGTCAGAATAATTACATGATAGATGCAAACAAATCAAAACAACAGCAACCTCGTAGTACACAGATCAGTGAATGGAGTGAGTGCGAAATGGGACGAGAAATAGAAGATTGCAGCCATGGCGAGTGGGAACGGAAGAGCGGGAAGTGCGGATTGGGAGAGGGTTACGACTGGGAGGGTGATTATCAGCCCGACGAGGTTAGAGATGAAGCAGGCGAGCGCAGTGGGCATGGAAGCTGTCTGGACGGCGTTACCAATCATCAGCGAGTAGAACACGAAGTCGCCCATGCCGAGTCGGATGTTTCCTTCGACTTCTCGGACTTCTCCTGCAAGAAAACCTAGATGATCAAATATTCCCATTGACACTGACTCGTTCGGCGTGGTGTTAGTGGAGTAGTTGTCAGGGAATCGGAATAAACTGCGAACGAGTTGGCCGAGCTCTGGAATTCTGTCATTTGGGTGCTGTTCGATCTTGCGGTGTCGGGAGATCCTGGGAATGAGCTGGCTAAAATTAAATAAACATTATTTTTTGTACTAGTCATTCCGAAAACTCACCATTATACAAAATAGCAGGGAAGTTATCATCGCCTCGTCGACTTGCGGTTTCCACGAGCATTTTCAATGGACCACAAGGCGTAAGAACAGCAATGACGTCCCATGCGCAGAGGGCCATCAGAGCAATCCAAACAGTCCAGTCGGGCATGTTGTTGACGAGAAAGATGGCTGTGAGGGCGGCGAGCATGATTAGGTAGAACTGATGAAGTCGTTTTGATGTTTTCCAGTGCAGGCAGATCACTCCGAAGCATCCGAAGTTGAAGACAATAAGAGAAGTGGTGGGAAAGGAGATCGGAATTGAGCAAGCATAGAGGACGTTGCGGAACTGGAAAAATGCATAGACGACGACGAGCGCGATGCTGTTGGCGACGACGTAGACAGTTATCGCCTGGAAGTTCGAATGCATCTGTGATAAATACATTGTTTTTCTTACTTTGTACCACCTTTTTTTGTAGCAAACGACTCCGAGAACTGTAGTCAATACAAGAAAAAGCATAAAGAACAGAGCGATCCAACCGTTGTCATTCGAATCATACGAACGGAAGAGACCGTATATTCTGAAAAGGGATTCAACTTTTTAAATGTTGGTATATAGTGTCATTTACATTGTAGATGTTTTGCTTTCTATTGTTTGGGTTAGTTTGACATTGACTGCAACGAACAGCATGCACATTCCGACAGGGCACAGAACTCGCAGCAGCGTTCCGCCATTGTACACTCGCCTTATACGAGGCATCTGAACTTTGGAGATGAATTCATTGAAAACTCCTGTTAAAACAAATTAACTCACTTATTCAGTTAGTTGTTCCTAGCCTAGGAATCCTAGGAAATCGCAAAAGTTTATGTAAAAACAAACAGGAACTTGAATAAAAATTAAAATTTTATAACCGTAATGTTTAAAGGGACAGTCTTGAATTTCTGCGTTGGTCTCGAAACGAAAACTTAAAGGCGCAAGCATTTATTCAAATTTTTTTTTCAAAATCGAAGCGGAAAAAAGATAATCACCACTTTGTCGAGTGATAACATTGTTTTCGTCAATAACATAGTGACTTCTTTTTAGATTCAAATTGTTTTGAAGATACCCTGCTCAGAACCAACACCTCTTCCAATATCCGGTCCGTAATTGTGCCTCATCTCAATTCCCCGTGTGCTCTTCTCCAATAATCCCATCAAAAACCACATTATTATTATATTCCTCCCACAACCTCATTTGCGTGTACACGTCGTTGCTACTGGCGTTTGTCTCGTCTCCCTTGCGCTTTCTATGCAGCGGTGCAATCTGCCGTCGTTGTGTGTCTTCGATTTTCGAATAGCGCTACGCTCAACAGCCCAAATTCTGCGCACTTATTCGAAAAAACTGCCAATTTTCTGTATTTAATGAAAATATTTTGTTTTGCAGGTTTCGAATTTGAAAAAACCAAAGAAAAATGTCGGACGAAGATGTTCTGGTGGACGGACGACCGTTGTCGTCCCTGAAAGTCGCTGAACTGAAAGAAGAACTCGAGAGTCGGAATCTCTCGACAAAGGGAGTCAAGGCAGTATTGCAGGATAGACTCAAGGAGGTACTCTGTAATTTTCAAAGCTTTCCTTACATTTCTGATCATTCAGGCCCTCGTCGCTCAAGGAGAACCTGTCGTCGACGAGCAGAATCCCATCGTAGCAGGATATCTTGCTCGTCAGTCAGCGGCACTTGAAGAAGCACGAAAGAGAACGGAAAGTGAAACATCTGCAGTTGACACCCCAACGGTTCGATTTAAAATAATTTAGAAAAAATTGAATTGATTTTTTTAGAGTGATTTATCGCCGGTCAAGAAAACTGAAGCTTCTCCGAGCAAGAGAACTCCCAGGAAGAGGTATTAAATAAATAGCCAAAATTAAATTTGCAATCTAAATTTTTAGTTTGCGTTCTTCAAATGCCGAGCCAGAGCCAAAAAGCGAAGAAGCGGCAGCCGAGCCAGTTTTGGAAACTGTTAGTTCCGAAACTCAGGAATTGGAAAACCCGAAAAAAGACAAAGCTGAAACTGAAGAAAAACAAGAAGAAAGCGCGTCGAAAAACGGCTCTTCAGAGCTTCCAAAATCGTACGTTTGTTTTTCTAAAAAAATTTTTAAAGTAAAAACCGAAATTTTTTGTTCAACTTATTAAAATATGACCTGTAAAAGCAAAATTAGAAACACGCTTTACCCAAAACGACGGCACAAGTTATCACTAAATTCGAATTTTGTTTTCCCGCCTAAAAACTTTCGTGGCGGGGAACACGGAACGACAAGCTTGGTACGATTTACGGGCACTGTTTCGAATATGCATTTTTCATGATTTTTGTCTATTAAATCGCAATTTTCCTTTGTTTCAGGGAAGAAAAACCAGCTGAAGAAGAAAAAATGGACGAGGAGACCGCTGGTGAAGTTGTTGTGGCCCCTCCACAGACGGCTGAGTGAGTTTTTAGGAACAGTTCATTCAAAAACGTTTCGATTTTTAGGGAAGATGTGAAAGCTGAGGAACCGAAGCTAGTGGAGTCGACTGAAATTATTCCAGTGGAAAAGGAAAAAGGTGAGTGCTTGAAAAATCGATTTTCGTGCAAAAATTATTATTATTTCAGTTATCGAGAAGCCGGTGGAAAAGCAGATTGCGAAGGAAGACGACAGCGACGAGTTGGACTATGGCGACGATGAAGAGAAAGAACACAAGGAAGAAAGCATGGACACGGACGAGCCGAAGCAGGAAATCGCGGACGAAAAGACCGAAGAGAAGAAGCCGGAAGCAGGTGTCGAGAAGGAGGAAAAGGTGCGCGGATCGGTTTCTAACCGTCGTGCATCTTCTCCTTCGTCTAGGTAAGTCGTTTGTTATCATTGGTAGATCTAACCAGCAGCCAGTTCCAGACACCCTGTTTCTAGTATCGTCCACATCCGCGGACTGACTCGTCCGTTCACCGAGAGAATGCTTCGAAGCGAAATCGAGAAACACGGCGGTGAGATTGCCGATTTCTGGATTGATAAAGTCAAGAGCCATTGCTTCGCAAAAGTAAGTTGCTTTAAAAACGACCTAGTAATAAGGAGAATGTTTCAGCTCGCAACGGAAGACGCTGCGGACAAAGTTATGAAGGCCATGCACGACAAGGTCTGGCCAGATGGAAATCCGAAGAAATTGGCAATCGTTTTCGATAACGAAGAGAATGTAAGCATTTGTATTCTGTGTGGAATCATCTCTGATTTTTCAGTTCACTCGCTACAAGGAAGGCAGAGGAGAGGTCAAAAAGCCGGAAGTCGTCACCATCGGCACTCTGACTGGAACCTCTCGTGCCGAGCGTCTCTCCAGCACTTCCCAAACATCCGTCACAGGAAAAGCAAGTCTGCAGATAACAGTGAGTCGATTATTTTGTGGCGGATGCTAACATCCTTAATTTCAGCTCCAAAACGTGATGCGTGACAACGACAAGCTCGACATGGAGAGAAAGGAGAAGCGTGGAAGTCTGGCTGGTCGTCTTACTCGCATCGACGACAAGGAGAAATCGAAAGAGCAGCCGAAGGAAGAGAGAAAGAGAGGAAGATCGGAGACGCCGCCGTTCTCCCGAGGAGCCGGATTCATGGACGAGAAGAAGGCGAAGAAAGAGGAAAAGGAAGAGAGAAGTGGCAAGAGGTGAGTCGGAAGACTTTTGAAATGTTAGCAAGTGACGCCAGTTACAGAGACGAGTCACACCACCGAGAGGAACATCGTGAGGCACGTCGATCCGTCGTCGAGGAGGAGCCGCAGCTGAAGACTCCTGATCAATTGTTCAAGAAGACCGTTGCTGTGCCTCAGCTTTATTACTTGCCACTGACTGATGAGCAGGTTAGTTAATAACGAAGGCTTTAGAATCTACATCATTCGTTTTCTAGGTTGCAGCGAAAGCGAAGAAGCCAGCTCCAGCTGAGCCAGAGAAGGAAAAAGTTCCGGAACGTTCGGAGAAGCCTTCGAGAGCAGAGCGTGATCGTGGAGATCGTGGAGTCAGAACCGAAAAAGCCGAGCGTGGAGGAGATCGCGACAGGGATCGCGAACGTGATCATGGTCGTGACCGTGATCGTGACCACGGTCGTGATCACGGCCGCGATCGTGACCGTGACCGTCCGAGACGCTAAGAACCATCTCCTGTACCACTCTACGTTGCCAACTCTTTTACTCTCAACTTCCGTTTTCATTACGTCGTTCCTTGCTGTACCTCCTCGTCTGTTCTTGTTCCGGCTCTTTTTAATTTATTGGGAAATTTTATTTTTGAAAATCGATCTTCCACGTTTTTACCGTTCTCTCTCTCTAGGTCCATAAGACCGCGCATCTTTCTTTTTGTTTTCATCAGTTTTCGGAGGTCCACAACTATCTCATTTCTGCTTCCATTACGCTCTGTAAAAAGTATATCCACTTCGATTATGTCGGTTTCCTCTTCCCTTCGCTTTTCGGAATAAAATGACATAGATAAGAGCCAAAATGAATTTATTTATTGAGTTTGGATTGGTCGGGGTGTGTTTGGGTGGGAAAATTAAATTGAAACATTTGAAGTTTTAGTGAGGAAGTGTCAGGAATATATCACATTTTTTGGTGGTGCGTCGACTGAAAATAAATAGGGGAGAAACGGGAAAAATAGTGTCTAGATGGGTTGGGAAATGGGAAGAAAGGCGGCGGAAAAACTGAAAAAGTGGATAAGGAGAGAGGAACCCATGGATTGGCGATTCTGGAACAACCTGGAGGCGGTGGATATTGTACAGACGAGAGGATCACATGGGGATCGTGTGGGCGATGACTCGGGTGCGGCTCTCGCGTTCCAGCTGCTTCCGCTCCCGCTCGATCTTGTTCTTCATTCCCTTCACTTTCTTCTTGATCAACGAACGATCCGAGTGGTTTTGGATGCCCATTGCCTGAAAGAAACAATGACTCTCCTATCAACTTCCCGTTCTCCCTACCTTCAATTTATTGCCATCCAACTCGAGGAACTTGGCTCCGTTGACCTTGTTGATCGTGAACTCTGGCACGTACTTGTCGAGTCCCATCGAGACGAGCAGTTGGCAGACGTCATCGACGGACCAGTGCAGAGCCTGGAGACCGACTGGCTGACACGTGGCACGCCAGAACTCGTTCTCCGCGTACTTCTTCCGCAGAGGGAACAGAAGTTTTCGATGCGTCAGCTTGTGAGGAAGAGCCGGGGAGGCTGGCTCGGAGATCCGTGGGACGGGGGACTCGCACGGCGAGGAGTACTCCTCCGTCCAGCTGCTTCCCACCGACACCTCAGCATCCTTCTTGTTCGTCGGAGTCACCACCGTCTCCAAGTTGGCCATCACAGCCTTGTCCTCGTGCGGCAGTTCTCCTCCCGGCTTGTAAGCCAGTCCCTCGTCCCTCTTCTCGATCTTCTCCTTCAGTTTCTCTCTCAATTCGATCAGTTCCAAGTTCTGGATCGAGTATCTTCGTTCCTCGGCCTCTTCCAGCTTTCCTTCCAACTCATCGATCCTTTCCTTCAGTTGTCTGACCAGCGAAGCGTAGTGGATGTCCTTGTCTCTCAGCTGTTCCACGTGGTTCTCTTCTCTATTCAGCAGTTCCTTCTCCCTCTCCTGATAGTTCTTGATCATGTGATTCGCCTGCTCATTCTGCTTCTCCAACTGATCACAATGGGTCTTTGTTGAGCTCAGAACCTCGTGGAAGTGCTCTGCCTTCTTCTGTGTCACATCCAATTCCAGTTCCAGAGCAGCGATCTTCGATCTGATCTCAGCTTCTTCCTTCGAAATCATAGAAGTCGTCGGACGATCGGAATCAGAAGACGACAGTGCTGACGACGTCATCTGAGGCATCTGAGACGGTGGTGGTGGTGGCTCCTCAATGTCGTCCTCATCATCCCCAAGCATCCTCATGCGATCCTGCTCGAGGCTCTGCTGGATGAGTTGTGCCACTTCAGATTCCTCCAGATTCTGTTCACGACCAATTGTGAAAGTGACCCGATTGCTAGTAGATCTGAGAGTGTTGGCTGCGTAAAGCTGCGACACGCCGACAAGACTCTTCCCGTCGACCGAAACGATCTGATCGCACACTCTGATGCGTCCGTCCCGATGAACAGCTCCTCCCGGAGTGATGCTCTTCACGAAGATCCCGAGCTTCTCGAGTCCAGAGTCTGCTCCGACGCCCATCCCTAAAGAATATCTATGATCCACCAGCTACCGAATCTCTGACTAACCAATGATGGACACTCCGAGTCCCTCGGCCCCCTTCTCCAAATCCACCTCGAACAGATCCATCCGTTCGAGCCTTCTCTCCAACTCGTACTCGGCACAACTCGCCACCGGATCAATGTCTTCATTCTTCCTGTCGTAATCCTCGACGGAAAAGGCCGAGAACACCTGAAAGTGAGAAGGATGTGATAAGTGAGAAGGGATATTATGCAAATTGGACGTGTCACCGACACCCCGTTTTCTCTCCTCCTCCTCCTCTTATCATATCTTCGAGAGGTGACCTAATTCCGGATTGTACTCTTATTTCGGACGCATATAAACATTGTTGTTAGGGAAAGCTATGGGTTATTGGACAACTGTAAGTAGGTGTGTGGTCGGGTGTCTTACCGGAATCGGTGCAGTGCTGAACGAGACCTTTCGGTTGGTGAGATCCGCGTCGGGCCGTTCCGGACTCAGACCCCGTCGCGTCTCCATCAGACCTCTGCCTTCGGAAGATGCTTCGGATTCGGCTTCTCTGGGTGTCTTCACGACTGCGTATGTCGTGTGTTTCATGCCATTTGCAGAACCATTACTGCCATCGTTGTCGTCGCCGAAACTGAAAGATCGAGATGATGGATGAGAAGCCAGGTTGAGCTCGGAATGCGAGAAGGATCTTTGATCAAAGACGATGCTTCCCACATTCCGGAACCCTTTCGAATGCTCTATATTCTTTTCTGTTAGTGAACTCAAAGAACAGAGAAATCGCATGCTCGTAGAAGAGAAGACCTACGGTTTCTCGAACTGCCTCCGGTAGATGGATCCATTCCTCCAGTACGGCTCGAACGTGTTGTTGTTGTTGTTGTGAAGTCCGTATTGCGAAGTGGCTACCGTATTCTCGAACGAATACGGTGCATCGGAATACGACGAAGGCGGCGGAAGAGTGGAGGATCTGAAGAGGAAGAGGGCATGCGAAGCAAAGAGAAGACTGGTTAGTTGAAAAAGAAAAGAAGCTGTTTAGAAGAAAACCGAAAAGATCTGGATTGGAAAAAGGGACTCACTTGTGCTGTATGAACCTGGAAGTCGCCGGCGACGACTGGATGCGGTCCAGATCGGCGGCCAGCTCGGAGAAGTTTCGTTCGACCTGCAGACACGAATTCGTGTTTCGTTTCGATTATGTGTTGGTGTGTGTGTTTGGGAATATGGCTGTGATGGAGAGAGTGAGGGGGTTTCATGAATCTATTATCGATGAGCGGATTAGGCAAACAGAAGAAACGGTGATGTGATTTGGGGGGAAGCGGAGAGTTGTGGGTGTAACAAAAAGAGAAGAACGAGAGGAAGAGGAGAGAGTCATGTGGTTGACGCCTATCGCTTACCTGCGACATTGGGCTCGGCGGACATTGCGATGGCGGTTTTGGCGGCAGTGGAGGAGGCGGTTGGCGCTGGAGACGGGGCGAGTAGAACGAGGGGACCTGAAGGATCAGGAAATGGAAAAGAGCTTCAGAAAATGGAAACTTGGAAACAGAAAGAATTTCAGAAGCTTCTAGTTCAGTACCAGTCAGCGCTTAGGGATTCAAGACAAGGCTATGCTCATACTCAGATGCTACAACTCGGATGAATCTATGACCTAGACTGAACAAACAGAAGAATCTAGTCACAAAATTCAACAGTGAATAAAGAGTGTAAAAAAGAGAAGTGGGAACTCACATCTTGTTGTCTCTCGAGCTGTTCGAAGAGCGCCTTGGTGTGCGAGAAACGAGCTCTCGCATCGTCGGACAGCAGCTCAGAAGCTGTTGTCATGGCGGATGGAATCGGATGAATCGGCTGCTGCAAAGAAGGATTACTCAAAGTGTTTCGGAAGAGGGTGTCTATGACTGCCGGGGTATTATTGCATAACCGCAATAATAAGAAAGACCCGCGGTACGGTGCGGCGCCGTCCGGCAGCGCGGATGACCTGAAATGCGATCCGATGTCTGCGACTCACCGTCTCGCACACTCTTTCGAAACTGTTATCAGCGGCGCGCACGCATGCACCGCCCACTTGTTGTTGGCCGGGAGGCGACGTCTTCTTTTCTGAAAGAATTCGAATTCAGGATTGATAAGGCCGCGAGGAATCGAGGACGACAAGCGAACGGCGTCGATTGGATTGACGGAAAGAAAGAGAGGAAAGTGAAAATATTGGCGATTATAATTATATCAGGACGGGGTGAAGACGGCGGGGGAGAGGAGGTGATAACTGTGATAAAGGACAGGTTTGGTTCGGCACGAAGGATTGAAACAGATGGGCAGGAACTAATTGGATTGCGAAGAAAGAGAAAACAGTCAGGGTGAGAAGAGAAGTGAACGAGAAGCTGACGAGGGTACTGTAGTCACAGGAGAAGTGACAGAATCTTCTGATTTGATAAGATATCGAGACGTTCATCAGAGACACCATGAAACAATACCCGCTTTTAGTTCCGTTTCTCCAAACAAAGTACAATTTGTCGCTATTCAACTCACTGAACGAACGCTTTCCTTCTTATTTACACAGTCACTTTCTCAATAATTCTTCTCACCAAAAATGAATTTCGAAAAATAGAAAAACAGGACTGAACAGCTCGTTCTTTTCTGAAGAAAACAACGAAAAATGACATTCATCAATCATCAGAGAACGGCTCTTTGGCTTGTTATCACTTTTGCAGACAAGATTCTTCCAATTCTTGGAAGAGCTTATTCCGGAAGACGAGCCTTGTTGGAGGAGTGGAGAAGGAGGAGGAAGAAGTGTGAATGAATGAATGAAATATGGATGGAGGAAGGCAGCGAAATATGAAAACAAGGCGGCGAGCTGATGATGTAAACATAACGATACGAGGGGATATGAATGAATAAGAGACGGCGACTTTCTCGACCCACCGCTTGCAAGTTTTGCAAGCTTGCTCCATAGGACACAAATCGGCACAGATGAAGATCTGTCAGGAAGCTTCAGCCGGCTATATGATCGTGTGCAAAAGGTGCAAATCGACCTTCCCCAGCCCCAACCCGTCCTTCCGTGGCACCCTTCCTCTTATCTTCAGCCCCAATCAACCGGGACGTCCCACTTCCGAACGCTATAAATCCCCGGCCGTTTCCACCGAAACCTCATCAGTGACTGTCACTTCATCGTGCACTCAACTCGACCATCATGGACCGAATCCCTCCGTACGACTTCACCAAGTACGTGTTCACCGCCCGGGCTGCCGTCGTCACGTGCTCCGCCTTCGAGCTTCTGCTGTTGATCTGCGGATCTCTCGAGGACTCGAACGCTTTCGGAAAGCTGCTCTACTTCCTCTTCATCGCCGCCTCCGTCGGAGTCTCGGCGCACAACATCGCGTTGAACGTCGATGGACGCGACGAGATCAAGAAGGTGCTCGGATCGGCGGAAAACGAAGTCCGCGGCCGTTCCGCTGCTCGTGAGTGATCCTACAAGAAGCATTGACCAATTCTCCACATTTTCAGTGGTGCTGGCGCCAGCCTTCGGTGGGGTCTTCGTGTTCCTGTGCGTCTCCGGACACGCCTTCTTCTCGCTCTTCGTCCTCATCCACGTGCTCGCCTCCGTTGGACAACTCGGAATCGAGGCTTACGAAGTGAGCAACGAGCAACAGACTCCTGGCTTCCCGGCAGTCCCGGCTATCCCGGCTACCGCTCCTACTGCTGCTCCGGCCGAGCCAGTGGTTGATACCGCCTCGCCATCGGCTGTCCAATAGAACCCTACTGACATTTGACCCCTCAACTCTCTATAAGTAGTAATAAATGTTGACTATTTTTGTGTTCTTTCCACCTTTCAGAGTTGAGGGGTCAGAGTCTCAAAGCTCAAAAACTCTTCCGAACGTGTCCGTTTCAGGTCAGAAACGTCGGCGACTACACGTTCACGGCGCCCTCGCTCCAGCCGCCGCCCGTTCCGATCACTCCCCCTGCCGACAAGAGAGCCGTGGCTGCCACGCACGACTCGGCCTATCAGACCTTGGCCAACGTTCAGGACAACGTGTTCGAGAAGAAGTAACAGAAAAGCACAAGGTTCTCTCTTTCGCAACTCGAATTGCACTCTCCAGACTATTTTCTGCGTGCCTCAGTCGATAAATACTTTTGATAACGGATCGGTTAAATTGAATTATGAGAATGTGATCTGGGGGACGCCGACAGAGTTATAAAGTAGTAAAAGCTGAACGGAAAAACGCAGTAAAACTAGATATTCTGGGTATTTCTTGACTGGTTTCCGGTTTTCTCGGAGAATGACATAATGACGTGGCATAACAAAAAGAAACGAGCCGGAAGGCTGCTCAATGAGCTGTGAATCTGTGTCTTCCGGAGGCAAGTCGGCTCGAGAATATGTTTGTGTTGCCAAAAGCGAAAAAGTAAAGAAAAGTATCGAAAATCGACGGTTTCTGGTGTAAAAATGAGTCAGAATTTGGGAAGGAGGAGTGCCAAAAGAGGGTAAATAGACGACGATTCGATTCATAATTCAGTGAGACTTGGAAAGGGAAAGAGAACGGAAAAGGTTATCAGGAGACGAGATCAGGACGGAGATTCGGAAGGAAAAGTTGAAATCGAATCGGGAGGGAAGACAAGGAACAGACGGTCGGAACGAAGAAGGAGAAGCACTTTTGATGCACTTGAGCAATATGGAGGGGAGGGGGACAGATGGTTGGAACGACATGTTTCAGGGAGGGTGATAAAAAGAAAAAGGAGAGAGAGAAAGCTTCTTTTTGTGTTTTCATGGCTGTACAAATGGAATCGACGTGAAAATGGAACGGCGGGGAAAAACATAAAGTGCTGTCTTGCAAGTCACATGACAGAATTCTTTTCTGAATTCCATAACTTTGAACGGGGAGACTTTGATCCTTTTGAGAAGGGAAACTTGGAAAGATTCAAGAGGCTGTCTGGATTATCAGTTTCGAATGTCAACTAACATCTCAATTTCTGCTCGGACCTAATCATAATTCAATTGGTGACTGCCCAGAAGAAGCAATTTGTCAAACTCGTCAAGCCACAAGATGATGGTTGACGAGATGAAACAAAAGATACAAAAGAGAACTATTTGAACTGCTCCCAACTAATCATAACACTTTCGGTCAAGAGCAGCGTTGGGCCAACACGAGCGTCCCCAAACACGCAAACACTAATACTTGTTCTTGTCGGATGCCACCCTCCGCAACAGTTTCTTTTATGGACTCTAAGGGGCAGAAATAAAACGGAAAGGTCGGTTGCGCGGAATCGGTGTCAAACAAAGTTGAACTGTGAGGAGGTGTAATTGAGTAAAAAAGTTAGTATCGAATTGTAAATGGAACCGAGAGAAAGAGAGACGGAGAGGGTAAGCGAGTGGTCGGATCACAGGTGTTTTGGAGGGAAAGGGCACTGAAAAGGTTCCCGGGACATGTCGGGATTTCGAAATAGTTGGGACGTATTTGGTGTTCTACGGATTATGATTATTTTGGAGATTTGGCTCCAGACAGACACGGAAAGAAAAAGAGCAGAATGGATAATCTGTGACCCTGTTGACTTATTTATCGGATTAGCGAATGGTCAGAAAACGAGGGCGGAAGCTCTGAGAAGAACGTCTGGGAGGAGAAGTTGAAGGGGGAATCGGGGAAGAAACAGGTGATAAGGAAGGGGAAATGAGTCAGGGGTCATTGAGTCATTCAGTGATTAGTGGCATGTTGCAAAAAAGAGGTGCATGATACATGAGATGGAACTTTGATTATCAACCAAAACTCGAAATTGTTATCAGAAACTTGATTCAAAAGAAGAAGGATTCCATTTTTATCATATTTCGCTTTGAAAATGGTATGAAACCTTCGTCCAATGGGAATCAACAACTCGGAGAAACCACAATTCTCGGAAGCTGCAGGGTTACTGTACTGGGGACTAGGATGAAATCGAAAAATCAAGTAGAAAGACACCAGAAACCGGGGGGTTGAAAAGGCAAGTGAGTCAGTGTAGAGAGTCATTTCGAAACCCTTGTCTTCCTAGATTTGGAGGGCCGTTTTACATGGACAAATCGAAAAATGGCATCAGAGGGGATTACGTAGAGGGGGTGGAAACATCAGCGGAATCGTCGACGTCGTCCTATTCTTTCGATGAAACGAGACACTGACCACTCTGTTTCTGCATCACATAATGCATTAGAGCGGGATTTAGTGAGGAGGGAACAAGAAGAAAAAGCCGGGAAGCGGAGGGTCCCGAGGCGAGAGCCCTTCGGACGCAGACACGCACACAGTTGTAATAATCTGGAATCGAGACGCAGAGACGAGAGCGCGCGAAATATGTGCTCTCGGGAGAGCAGAACAGAAGGGGGGGGGGGAACGGGCATAACCAGAATAGCCGAAGCAGCAAACGGGTTCGGTTCGCGGACGAAAGAGCACGCAGTCAACGGACGGGAGGAGGAGGCGAGCACAATCCAATCATGCTCCAATACACTTCTCGTTTTCGCGCCCCACCCGTGGAAGGGCCTCCTCCTCGTTTTCGAGTGGACATCACACTGGCTACTCGTCTTTTCTCTCATCCAATATGTATGTGTTGACGTTGCGACACAGGGTCAGAATAGAAAAATGAAGTAGAGACAAAGGTTGAAAGTCACCTTTCGAGGAACACTAGGCTTTGAAAGATCAAGCTTCTTCTGAAGCTAGTCTATAACTTCTCATTGCAAAACTGATATCTGTCAAAGAGAAGTCACTAAGAGCCTGCCCCCGTGATCCTCTATAATTACCTAATTCCCCGTCATAACCACCTTCACCTTCTGCTTCTCCTGTCTCTCTTTTCATCATCGCCGCCTCTCTTTCTACTTTTCCCCATTGCTGCACCACACTAACGATGCCATTCATTTAGGCGAGAGACCTTCGGAACAAGAGAAAAGAAGAGTTTGGAGAAGGAGAACTGGGTTATAAATAACAGAATAAGTGACTTTGTGAGTGGTGAGAGGGAGTGCACGACCAGATGTTTTAGGGGGTGATGGCACTTGTTTCCGGACGGAGACAAATTGGAAAATGAGAAGAGGAGCACAGCTGGACAATGACGTGGGAGTGAGTTCATTATCACGGGAGTTTTGGAACTACAGGAATACTCTAAAGATTCGTTAGGCAAGTCCAAGAAGAGTTTATCTAGAGAAAAGTTTAAAAGGACTCCGGAAAACGGGTTGGCAGTACACAAACAAGTACAACAAGAGTCAACAATCCATGTGGGTCAGAAACTTCCGAACCGATACCCACTTCGTTACGCCTTCTCGTCTGCTCTCTGCTCCACCCGCTTCTCCTTTTTCTCGACGCCAAATTCGATTTAGCGGCCCCAAAATAATCGCCAGATGGGGTGGATATGGAGGAATACAAATTATTCGTGGAAAACAGGAAGATGTGTGTGTGTGTGTGCATGCACTGGCCAAAAACGACGGGCGAAAAACGGGGCGCGGTGAATAAAATATGCGACGAGAAAAGATGAACAACGTCGTCGTTTTTGGGGGGACTCGAGGAGCATTCCGTGACATGACATTCATTTTTGGACGCATTTTCCGTGAGAATTGAAACAGAAAAAGGGGAGAAGAAAGTGGGAAGGGGCACCAAAAAAGCGTGAGCACATGGATGGGCAAGCGGAAGAGACGGGTAGGGTGTCTATTTGTGAAGTGGCCATATCCGCGCATTGGAACGCAGGACAAACAGATCTGACGAGACAACTTCCGGAACAGATCCGAACGCAAAAAGTGAACTTTTGGGTTGGAAGGAGGCAGTAATTAGGAGGGAGTGAAGGATTCCGAAGACGTTCTGAAGACGTTCTGAACTAGGGAAGATTTATGATGTTTCTAGTTCTTTCAAGAATCCAGAAATAGATGAGACTTCCGAAGATCATAACGTCTTCTGGATTCAAAGATTCAGAAGTGTAAAGTCACGGATAAAACGTTTTTGGGTAAAAAGAAAAAAATCACTAAAATATGGCTCTCATATTCGGGGCGACACATTGAATATTCAATCCACTTCCTCGTTTTCTGGAACCTTGAAGATCTCTCGAACTTTGATTTTCTGTCCGAACTGACGGAAGCGAGATTTATGACGTGTCAAGGATGGCCAAGGGAAGGGCGCGAACGAAGATGAACAGCTGAATGACGAACGGACTTGTGATGGAAGTGTGGAGGACGAAACGAGAATTGTACCAGAGAACGTTATTTTGAGGGTCTCGCAACGAATAAGTTAGGTTAGGTACAGTAAGATCTCCTCGAAGCTTCCATGAGTGAACCAGTTGCTGTACCAAAGTCATTCTTTCAGGAAACAACAAAAAAGTTGATGGTTGACTGTACTGCGGAAGAATGCGCGGCGCCGACTGGATCTCTGCCATCCGGCCGTAAATACTCGCCCATATCAGTTGTTTTTTCGTCTCCAGTCGCACCGCAAAATGTCGGTGGGCGCAGGAGAGACCAAGAGACGGGACGAAACGGTTGCGCAAACCGGGTGCGAACACTCGAGTGCCCGCCGTCATAATACATGGAAAAGGACAGGGCTATAGTGGACAACGATGACGACGAGGTGCAAAAAGTGGAAGAGGAAGAAGCGGAGAAGGACGGGGGATCCTCTGATTTATTTATGAATTTATGTGAATTGGGGGAGTGTGCTGGTTTATATTTCACGACTCGCACAGGGTTTCGATTGTTATTATGCAGAGTTATGAAGTGAATCGGGAGCACGGATTGAACTTTGAATGCATAAGAATCAGAAGAGTGCTGTAGAAATTCTGGAAAGAAATTACTTTCCGGTTTCACAGAAAACTGGGATTTCCAAAAGCAAGAGCTTCTGATGTGGACGAGATGTCCTCTGAAGCTTCAGCGTTTTTTTGTTTATCCATTAGAGCATTTCTGCACTAAAACCGTCTAACCACCAGTTTTTCCCGAAAAAAGTAAAAGAATACAATATCCATTTCTAGGTTTACACGGAAATGAATACCCGTGTCACATGTGGACGAGAGGGAGTGGCTCCCGAAGAGACGCAGACAATGTTTGTATTTCATTCCGGAGCACCCACCCAAAAAAGTAGCGAAACGGGCTCTGGCAGAAGACGTTGTATTCGGGGCGGGCCTCTTCTAGATATGTGGTAAAATGATCCATTTGGAAGAGCAATGTGAGCGAGAGAGTGTGCGAGACGGAGAGACGCAGAGCACCGGAGTGAAAGCCAAGACAGCCGGCCGGGAATGGCCGGAAAAGCCCATATTTCATTTTTGTTCGAGTGCTGACAGAACAATGGACGGGCGAGGAGAAGGAGATGCAGAGAGGGTTTCTTTGGGGAATCGGACAGATTCATAATAATTGGATGGATCGGTCGGTTGGTTGCAAGTGGACAGGTCCGTGTCTAATTGCGACCGAGAAGAGGAACGAAGACGAAGATTCGGATATTAAAATGAGAAGTGGCGGAGAGGCGCGGAAAGGGCGCGGATGCGATGCGGCAAAGCGCGGAACGAAAATGACTGGGAATGGATGGGGAAAAAGAAGAAGTGGGGGACTGGCTGGAAACAGGGACTGAATGACTGACAAGTCGGGGCGACCACAAGATGTTTGATTCGCAGTGGGCGACTCTTTTTGGATATAAAGTTTCAGGATTCGAGAATAAAGCTCGGGAAGCTAACAGATCCGAGATCATCTTATCTAGAAGTCTTCTTGGTCCTGATGGAACTCTTAATGTTTCTGAAACCTTTTCAAAATTCTCATAGGAAAGTCAGAACACAGGACTGAATAGCAGTTCCCATCGTTTTTTTTGCAATGTGTCTGCTAGGAATTCCAAACAAAATTCAAGGAACACGGGAACACGAATCCATCCAGAAAGTAACGCGGCGGCAACAACTGCCTATCTGTCCGACTCTGCGTCTCGCTGATCTCCGTGCTTTCTCGTCGTTTTGAGATCCGATATATAATGTAATCGGCGGTTGGACGAACCGGCGAACGGTAGAGGTACAAATGCGCGGAGAAACGGGGAGGGATACTCCCAATAATAATAATAACAATCATCATAATAATAGTGGAGCGAGTGACTGACTGAAAGCGAGAGTGCTAGTTCTAATTGACTGAGTACCGTTTCTTCGTTTAGCATCCCGAACGGACGAAGACAATGAACAGGAAATGGGCGAGTTTTTTGAAATCAAGAATACGGAGAAAGTTTCTGAAGGAGGCGGAGATAAAAGTGATGGGCTGTGGAATGGACGTGTATTATGATGATGTTGATGGGCACTCCCCACGGACGTCGTTTCGAAGAGCACGCGGTAATTGTCGGGTTCCGATGGAAATGCGGTTTTTGAGTGATGGCAGACATTATGAGAATCTGATCCGAGTACTACAAACTTCAGAGGATCTCCCAAATTTGGAATCCGGGGCTCCATGTTTTCAGAATTCAATTCAGGTTGCCGAGTAGGTAGGCTTGATCTTATCTTCTTTATCAGCATGTTTTGATGACAATTCCCAATTGCCACGTATTGTTGTTGTTGTTGTTTTCTGATAACTCTTATCAGCTTCTTATCAGCTGCTATCAGTAAAAATGATGACAAATACCATCCGTATAAAAGGGGAGCATCTCGCCAGTTCCTACAAGATCAATCCGATCCTTCTCTTCCACAACAACCACCACCGACAGCCATGAGCGCCATCTACACCGCCGTCCTCGTCGCCTCGACCCTCGCCTACTCGGCCATGGCTTGGATCCCGTACACCGGCCTCGGAGCCTCCGACATCGAGGAACTTCTCTTCTAATGGGACCATCCCAACGACCGAGTTCGCTGCTGCAAGTAATCGAGATTTAATACGATATGATATGATTGTATAAATAAAAATGTGTGTGATGAATCGTGTTTTTAATGATCAACTCCGAGTTGAGAAAGTTCTCGATTCCCCATTAGGAGCAACGGTTCAGTTGGAACGTCAGGACTGATGTTCTAAATGGATCTAACTGGAGGCGTGATTGGTGTCTTTCAAAAGCCCGTTCAGAGCCTGAACAGATTCTGGCACCCGTTGTGTCCTTCGCACGTGTTGAGGAGTTCAATCTCTTTTTAAACTTAAAATTTGGGGAGCTAGGGAGCTTTCCTTTCCAGTCTTTCTGCAAACACCTTCTTCTGGAGAAAGGTGCGCACTCCTCGAAATCAACAGTCCCTTCTTCATCCTACTCATGTCACTCGCCTCCCAAATAAATATTCCTTCCTCTTTTTTTCTGATTTTCCAAAAGGGGATGCAGATTTTTACTCGATTAGTAGAAACTAAAATTCGAATACGCGCGCTTTGAAACTTCATGGCCTAGTTTTTGCTGCCGTGAAAGTTAGTCCATGTCGATTTACGAGACGCCCTCGTGATTTCTATCCGAGTTTGTCGCGGATCGTTCCGGCTAAAATGCCGAAGGTGCTTAACGTTTTCTGAAGTTTTATCTATTTATGCGTGTGTAGAATTGCACAAACCAGCCGATTCAAATGCATCACAACAATTTCAACTGGTATTCGACAAGTAGGCGAAGAAAACGTTAGAGAATCACATTATGATAATTTTTCCAGACAGCTACAAACGATACCAGCAAAAAGTTCGGACACCACGGTTAGATCAGTATTCAGATGAAGGTCGCGTACCCCTTGGTCACCCAGACGACCCCGAAAATATCGCAATGCAAGAACTGGTCATATCATCAGCGACACCGGAAGAGGTGGAGCAATGGAAAGCATTTGCAAAGCAACAGCGAGAAGGGAGTTTGCTAGCAAGGGTAAGAGTTGCAAGTGGAACACGAAAACAACGTTCTCATTGTCAGCGTCGCCTCGGATTGCCGTATGAAGACCCCGGCGATAAGTACCGCTCATTCCCTGTGAAAAAGCATGATTGGAGCCAATCAGCAAGTGCAGATCATCGAGAGGAAAGTGATACGTCACAAACGAAGAAGAACGAGTACAGTGAGTAAGATTTACGAACGACAACAGGAACCATTATTGCCAGGAAGCAGATACGTGTTGAACCGGAAGGTTGACAACCGGACGAATGCTTCCACTCCCCCTCCACATCTTGTTCCGTCGACCAGTGCTCAGAGTGACGAAATTTTCATTGATGGTACGCTGCCGTTTAGAATAAAAACATCTCATTCGTTCTCAGACAGCAATTCATCCTCAAGAACCAACGTGCGGATGGTAGTGTTGGGCGACAAAATCAAAACAGTGTTAGAGAAACAAGTCAGTCCTGCAAGCCAGCATCCTCGCATCACTGTCACAAAGTCTCCGATCAAGCCGGTCCAGCAGCAAGAAAACGTGACTGTGGAGAAGAGTGCGTCACCGCCGGTTGCTCCGTCAACTTCGTCTCCTGCGAACCACGTCCAGGAGTGCATACTCTTCAAGCACGGCCACTGCTTCGATCCGAAAGGATGTATATACCTACACGTTGGAACCGGTGGTGGAGATGTGGCGTAAGTTGCGCATGAAGTTATTGAGTTTAACAGAATTCAGATTGAAACCCAAACCGATAATATGGAGCCAGAAGACACCTTCGACTGAGATTTGTCCGGTAAGCATTTATCTTTTCCCACCGAGAATATCTGCTCTCAGGGCTACCCGACCTTCTCCTGCTGGGACACGAAATGCAAACTCCGTCATGTCGCCTATCTGCCCGATTCTCTGTAATATTCATCAAATTGCCTTCGAAATCGGTGCCGAACCCGATCTCCATAGTCAACCCGTTTAGATGCGTTTTTTCGAAAGCGGTAAGTTCCGTATTCATATCAACCCGTTTCGTTTTTTTTTCTGTGTATCATCATGTTCCATTATCAAATTGCGGTTCTCAGTTGTTCTTTCACTAAAAAAGTCAACGCAAGACAAATAATAAACTTTGTATTTCAAAAAAGTGTTTATTCACAGAAACAAAGCAATACTCAAATGTTATCAGTTCTCTGCCACATGACATTCAGCTCCTCCGTGACCACACTCGTCTTCTTTTCTGAAACAAGACATCGACCCCGATTCTGACTGATGAACCAACTTCTAGTCTTCTTCACTGGCTCAGAAACATCCGACAAGTTGGTCACCGACGGATTACACGTGGGAGCACACGCCGCCTGCTGCTCCAGGAACACTTTCTTCACCATCTGCGGATCGTTTTTCTCGACAGTCGACAGCTTCAGTTCGTGCGTCGGGAAGCTATGCCAGTACTCGGTTCTCTGATAACTTCTCTGTGCATCTGTTCTCTATTCTTCTCTCACCTGAATCGGTTCAGTTCTGTAGAGCGTGCTCGTCGGGACACGCTTCACACGTTCCAACTTGGCCTTCACGTGGCTGATCGGCTGTTTGCGGACCTCGATGATACGGTACTTGACTGCGACGTGCTTGCCAAACGCCAGGGTGAAAGTGACCGTCTGCCACTTCGGAAGCATCTTCTTAGCCACCTTCGCCTCGTCTGGACTCATCATCAGGCTGACACTCTCGGATGGATCCTCGAATTTGGATTGCTGAAACGAATCAATGCTAGGGAATGGAATCGGTGCCTACGAGCGTGCTCTGTGGGTCGGGACGAGCGACGAAGCGAACGAAGAACATCGGAGACACGTAGACCAGCACGTTCTTCGACTTGTGCAGCATGTTCGAGGCGAGGTAACGGACGCAGAAAGTGGGCGTGTCCAGGCTGACGAGCAGCGCCGAATGACCTGACAGCTTCTGGAAACAGACGAAGATCCCCGATATCTCCTGAGAATCGCACCTTGTTCGCTTCCAGCATCTCCACCTTGCTCAGCGGATACACGTTCGGCGGCGCCGTGCCCTGTCTCCCTTTCTGTAGAGCGCACTTTCTGAGGAACAACGGCTCCAGGACCTTCTTGGAGTCGACGCAGAGGTCCTGATGCACGGCGACTCGCATCTTCGATCTGTCCAGATGGACCGACGACTGCTTCGTCAGGATACTGATGTCGCTGCTCGCATCCTCGAACACTTCGTCGTCTTCTTCGTTGACGATGGCCTGTTTGCTGATGGAATCACGGACGGATACGGTTGTTTCTGTTCTGAGGAAAGTCGAAATGCGCTCGAATAGACTTTCAATGGGGCGCGTTTGCCGACTTACCTCGATGTCACCGTCAAGCTAGAATACGAAGACAGAACTTCTTCATCGGAATCCATCTTTATTTAATTACAGAAGAAATACTTGTGTTTCAGCGCCCGGCGTCCCTTATCAACATGTCCACGACACTAGCGGAAAGTTCACGTGAATACATCCATTTATTGCCCGGCTGCTCGATAAAATTTAAAAACATGCGTGATTGTGAAAAAGTAAATAAATAAGGGAATAAATAAGTCACGATAATATGATACAGTCGAATGAAACACTGAATATATATATATATATATATATATATATTATATATATATATATATATATAGGTGGATTGTATGGATTCGGAGTGAAATTGAGACCATTGCAGATCGGATTATGATTGAAGATGCAGCGCGAAGCATGGAGAAATGCGTGATCAGTTTGAGCGGATTCCGAGACTTTGCTCCAGCTCTTGACGCTTTTGATTGACCTTTTGGAACATGTACCTGGAAAATAATAATATTGCAAAGGTTTAGAAGACATACAACTAACCGTTGAACTCCTTCATCAGCTTCGGGTCTCACGTAAACCTCCGCATGTCTGTCTCCTTCGGTATCATGATTCAGCTCGTTCAACGTCGTCATGTCGGAATTCTGACTCTGCACCCAGTTGCGAATGAACTTGACGGGTTCCTCGTGGAATCTCGCGTAGAAGTCGCGACGAGTCTTCAGTTCGTTGATCTGCTCGATGATGTCGTAGCACTTCTGGTCGAGGATTTGAAGATCGTTCACGAGTCCCGGGTTGTGCACGAACGCCATCATCTGCTGCTTGATCGGATCTTCCATCTCAACATCAATGTCGTAGCATGTCGAGACTTGTTCCTGGCCTTCCGTCGGTCTCTGGATGACGTGATTGAACTCAAGAGGATCGACCTGTTGCAGCAACTGGTGAAGCTTGTTCGGCACCTCCATGAAACGCATTCTGTTGACTCCGAAGCACTGGGTCAAGAACGTGTCACAGTTAATGATGTCGCGTTCCTGAGGATCCTGGAGACTGTGAGTCTTGATGTATTGCCAGAGAGCTTCGATTATCTTCGGACGAGTTTCGGCAGCCATTCCGAGAACCTTGGCGAGACGTGGATGCAGCTTGAACTTGGCTGGATGATTGTCCAGAAGTAAAAGAATACGGCATGTGACGGGACGGTCACCGGCTCTCTTCACTTGGAATCCATCGGTCTCGTTTGTCTGGGGAGTGCGGTGCCACTCGACAAGATGCTGGTCCGGGCCGTACATCTCCTTGTCCAGTTCAATGACGAGACTTTTGAAGAAAGAACTGAACTTTTTCTTCGGAACCGGACGAACACCAGCTGGCTGAGCAGCAGCAGCGTTAGCATCTTCGAGCAGACGTCCCTCAACACGAAGTTCCCACATCGGGAGCTGAGCTTCATCTCCTTCTCTCTCCGGATGCTTCTCCTCCACGAACGTGTGAGAGATGTAGATGCGCAGACGCTTTTTTATCTTCAGGGGCCGTTTCAAAGCCTCTTGCATGTCAAGCTTCTTGCGTGAGAGGGTGGCATCCAACTTCTGCTCCGATGCTAGCAGAGCCATGTAGTTTTCCGCGTCTGGCTCGAGTTCGCGGACCTGGAACCGGATAAAATTAGCTAAGAATTCCATTTGAACAACTCACTTTGCTACTGATACACTTATCCGCATATCTTTTCTTCTTTGGAGGCGCCGGCGGAGGCGGTCTCACCGCTTGCATTGGTTGCGGCTGACCCGCGTACATACCGTGTCGGCGCATTGATCCAGGTGCTCCTGGAGTCTGAAATACTCAATTTTTATCAAATCACATGGAATCTACGACTTACTCCATGCGGATATCGCCCTCCTTGCGGATTTCCTTGAGGTCGCTGTTGAGGATGCATAATCACTTGGTTCTTCCTGCAAAATGGCAACTAATTATCGAAAAAGTTAATTAGAGTATGTCAGCAGCATTTTGAAACAATTTAATTGGAAATTAGGCCGTTAAAACATTAAAACCGTCTGAAGTTGGTAAGCAAAGACGTTCGAACGTTCAAAAAATCGAATCTCTGTTGTGTCCGCTAGGGCGCACTTGCATTACGCACCGTAGTCGACTAGTCGGAAATGGGAAGGAAAGAGGGATATACAAGGCATTATGGCACGTGATTGAATAACAAGATACATTCGGTTGTGAACCAAGCGCTTGATTAGATTTTGACAACGTATCACATAATCACTTTATCATGAGCAGTTATAAAAATCAACCTAGAATAATACATAAACCCGAAATCTAGCACAAGGTCGTTCAGAGAGAGTATCCCAATCAAGAAGTCAATTCTTTTGAATGTGTTTCAATTTGATGGAACGCCGCAACATCAGCAGGCTTCAGAAGATGCTGATAGAGTCGACACTTTGAGTACATCGGCTTCGTGTGGTAGGTGCACCGATGGGTCGGAAGGGAAGCAGAAACGGCGATGCGATCCGAGGTGAGCTGACGGAGTGGCTGATTGAAGACGTTCTCTTCTGGAACACATCAACATTTGATTTTGATGAATCTTGATAACGAACCAATATACATGTGGTCTCCGGGGAACAGATTCGTGATCTTGTCCTCTCCGATAGTCTTAACTGGCTGTGGACACAACACTTTCTTTGTGTTCCCGTACTTTTCACAGTTATCCCAGGATTTTACCTAAAACATTTGGATACAAAGGTTTTTCAGATGGCGGTACCTGAGCAAGTCGAGTGAGTTCATAAACTTGTGGAGGTGGCAACGTATACTTCCCGGCGAAGGCTTCCTCTACACATTCTTGCGGGTCGATCCAGGCGTAATCAGACATTTCGGAAGTGCACAGCTCAATGGCGGGTTCTTCTGAAGTTAGAAAACAGCTAATTATTTGATATTCTCCTAATCAGTTACCATCAGTGAATGCCAGGTAGAACTTTGTGAGAAACCGTCTCGGATTCGTCGCCGGCGTCAGGAAAGTGTCCCATTCGACGAGTCTATCTGAGCACATCACGTCGGTTAACTTCTGAAGCTTTGTCGAATCGGCGACGGTTTCGTTCTTGATTTGTGCCATTTCCGGGTTGTTTGCTGATGTCTGCCAGCCGTTCTTGGTCAGAAGAACTCCGGATTCTTCGAAAAGTTCCTAATAGACAAGAAATTGTCGGAATTGGGACTGGACCTCACCCTGACGGCCGCAATTCTGAACTCATCCCCCATTTTCACATCGGACTTGTCTACGACACCGCCCGGAAACACCATCGAGTTGGGCATGAACTTAGCAGTCTCGCCACGTTTCAGCATCAGAACTCGTCGAGTTGAGGTGCATGCTGAACGGAAAATGTCACTGAGAGATGGGGAAGTGCGCTCTACCGAGAATTATGGAAGCAGCGGACCGCCAGTTTGAATTCACTTTTCCCAAACACATTCTGAAAATTCAGGTCTTGTTAGGGGAATGGAAACCTGAAAATAAAGGTAAATAGCCATCTGAAAGGCATTCTGGATGATAGTTTGAGGTTTTCTACTATGCAATGAATGTTTATGAATGTAAAGCAAATAAATTAGTACATATTTAGCAATATATCACAGAATATTATTTCGGTTCGTTAGTTGTCTAGTTGATTCTGGCAGAGGAGAACAGATTACGAATGGCCATTTCGAAAGTGTTTTCAGTGTATTTGATGCCTTGAGGGAACACGTGTAACCGTTGGCACGCATCCAGCAGCAACGAGTAGTTCTTCCAGATTCGTGCTTTCACTTGGCTCTGAACGTTGGCGGAGATGTTCGGATCCGAGATGCAGTAGTCGGTTTGTTGAGCGAGAACTTGGTCAAAGTCACGCACGAATGTCTGGAAAAGATGGTTGATTTTTCAGAAGTTGTAGAGCAAACTCCTACATTCATGATCGACTTTGCCAGCTGCTTGTCTTCTCCGATGCGGTCTACAGACTTCAGAATTGACACTATTCCATTCCAGCTCTTAAGATACTCATTGGTACACGTGGCGATCTCCTCGTGGTAGAACGACAAGATGTTCGTGTTCATCTCTGTGATTGCGGGTAGAAGTCCGTCCTGCTCGTCAGCGAGCGTCTTGGCGATGTAGTTGTAGTTGTTCAGCAGGAATATCGTTGCGAGAGTCGGATCGTCGTACAGATTCGCTTTC
This sequence comes from Caenorhabditis becei, assembly GCA_900536315.3. Lineage (NCBI taxonomy): Eukaryota > Metazoa > Nematoda > Chromadorea > Rhabditida > Rhabditidae > Caenorhabditis > Caenorhabditis becei. Next base: position 797,682 of record LR539298.1, read on the forward strand.
TTCTTCAACATGCTTCCGAGAGCAGACAGTATTCTAGCTGGAAACATTGCGATGTCTTCGAGTTTGTAATTAGTTTAGCGACTAACCGAACAGCTTTGGAAGCAGTAGATTCGTGTTTTGTCCCTGCGGAGCCGTCATCGCTAGAACGTGTTGCGTCACTGTTACCCGGTGAGCAGTCAGACTCGAAAGGAAGTTGAGCGTCTGGAAATAGAAGATCATTGTAAATTTGAAGACATCGGCGACTTACAGAAGCTGTCGTTGGATGCACATTCCCATCTGGCGGCACGAACTTTGTCGTGTCTTCGTTCAAGTTCTCAATCGCTTCATTCACATAAGAAGAGCATTTCACTTGAAGCTGACGCATGAGCGAATCGAATTGAACATCTCCGATGCTGTTCTGAAAGTGCACAAGATTAGAAAAACGCTCATGAATGTAATCTTACCGTTGCAAGGTTATGGAATCTTGCATAATTTTGGGAGAGGAGGTGAAGAAGTGGAAGCAGTGGAACTATTCCGACATCTCGCTCGTTCACAATCTTCTGTGTCTGGAGTACCGCGTGAGCCAGTGGCCGGGCGACGAGTTCTCGGAACACTTGTGCTCTTCGTGATGTATCTGGGATAGCTTTCATCATCAGTCTTTCTTCTAATTCGAGCAAATTCAGAAGTGACGAGCACATCACATAGCAGGAATCCACGTCGATCAGAGCGTCTACCTTCTCGGATCGTTGTATTGGTTTCCGAACAGTCGAGCTGAAATACGATTATGATATTTGATTGTTTAATTAAGTAGACTCTTACATTTTACTCCGAGTAGCAAGCTGGAATGTTTTCTGAGCTTCCGAGATGTTCTTGATGTTTTTCATCAGCTGGGCTCCTCGAATTTCTGAGTAGTGGCTCAAGAAATGAACTCGGTGCTCTTTAAGAAGCCACACTCCAATCTTGATAATCTGCTCCTCGTCGTGGATTATTTTGACTTCTCTCAATCTCGGAGACAGTGGTTCCTGGTCACTTTTCTTCACGAAGAACTGCGGATCCACTGTTATACTATTTTTCAAGAGAATCGATTTGTAGGCCTTTTCAAGAATTGTGAATCCGGTGTCCAGTGTCATTTTCATGTTCTCTGTTTGACTCGCATAGTTCGGATGAGTCTCGAAAAAGTTGATCGCTTGCTGGAGACACTCCATATTCTCCAGATAAGCGTCCAAGTCTCCCAGTGGACTTCCGTCTTTAATTGCATTCTCTACTGTACTTGTTTTTCCGTAGAACTGCAGTGTAGCGTCAATTGTGTGAATTAGACGTTGGATATCTGAAGAAAGGCAAGGTTTTTCATACAAAGAAAAGAGACGCTCACTATGCTGCTTCTTCTGGAGCTGCCCGTTCGAGATATGCATCGGAAGTACATTTTTCTCAAGCGAAGTTAACCTTTGATCAAATTTATCGACAACTTCTTCGAATCCCTTCCGAATTTGAGCGCTTTTGGCGATGTTCTTTTGGAAGCTCTGTAGCCACTCTTCTTCCTGAAACAACGATGTGTTGCAGTTAGAAGTTTGTCAAGTAGATGAAACACTCACTTGTGCCAATTTTTTGGCTATTGATTCGGCATTATTCGCATCGCCTGACATTTGCAAGAACGAAACAAAAATAGGAAGCCGTCGAACAAACACCAAAATATGCCCGAATTCCTAGGCCATGCGGCCGCGAAGTCCTCTCGGAAAAGTTGGATTTGCCACGCAAATTTACATTTTTCCAGGTTAATTTAATATTTTCATTGTTTCTCACAGCAGCGAAAAAATAAAAATATGTTTTCCTTGTTTATTTATGTATTTTAATTATTTTTTTAAAGTTCTGCTTACAATCCACATCGTAACAAAAGTTTTTTTCAGGAAAAATGAACCCCGCTGCCGTGACAGCGTTAACACGATCTCTCCTCTTCAATCGATGTTCACCAACTTCTTTGCTTTTGCCATCAATTCGTAATTCAATTGCTTTCTTCGCCACTGCTGCTGCTCCGAAAATTAACGTAAATGTGGGCACAATTGGGCATATCGATCACGGAAAAACAACATTGACATCAGCGATTACCAGAGTACAAGCCAAGAAAGGTATTTGAATTAAATTAAAATAAAAAATATGATCTTTTGCTAACATTTAGGATTCGCAAAACACATCAAATTCGATGAAATCGACAAGGGAAAGGAAGAGAAGAAGCGCGGAATCACGATTAACGTAGCTCACATCGGCTACGAAAGCCCGGCCCGTCGCTACTCACACACTGACTGTCCCGGTCACTCTGACTTCATTAAGAACATGATCTGCGGAACATCGCAAATGGATGTTGCCGTCCTCGTCATTGCAGCCACTGACGGAGTCATGGAGCAAACGAAAGAGCACTTGATTCTCGCGAAACAAGTCGGCGTCAAGAACATGGTTATCTTCATCAACAAAGCAGACTTGGTAGAGGACGACGTGTTGGATCTTGTGGAAATTGAAGCAAGAGAGCTTCTTTCGCTCCACGGATTTGATGGAGATGGCACGCCCGTAATTCGTGGATCCGCCTTGTCTGCGTTGGAAGGAGAAGATATTTCGTGTATCGATCGACTTTTGGAAGCTTTGGATTCTCTCCCGGAACCAGATAGAAACGAAAAAGACACTTTCGTGATGCCAATCGCTTCCAAGACAGCTATCACTGGAAGAGGTTAATAGTTTTCTATTATTCACACCAAATGCATAAAGTTCAGGAACCGTGATCGTTGGAACACTGGAAAGAGGACTGCTGAAGAAAGGAGACAAAGTTGAAATCAAAGGAGACGGAAGTGTTCTGCAGACGACTGCATCGGACATCCAAGTTTTCGGAAAGAGTGTGAAGGAAGTTCGTGCCGGGGACCATTGCGGAGTGCTGTGCAGAGGAGTGAAGGCGGATACTGTGAAGAGAGGCATGTGGGCAGGACATCCAGGAGCCGTGACCATCACCAACCGAGTCAAAGTCGAGCTCTATCTGCTTTCTGAAGCAGAGAACGGCAGAAAAATCGGAATCCGCACGGGATTCACTGACAAGATGTACTGCAGCACATGGGATCAAGTTGGTCGGTTCGACATGTCCAACGAGTTGCTGATGCCTGGAGAGCACACGTCTGCGACGGTTCTGCTGATGAAGGACATGCCGCTGCGAAAGGGTATGCCGTTTACGCTGAGAGAAGGAAGCAGCAGAACTACTATTGCCAGAGGAATCATCTCGGATCTCGAGGAGCACGTGTCGGTAGAGAAGCACAATTTGAAAAAGTCCGCCGAGAAAATGTAGTGGAAATCAGAATAGTTAAATCAAGCTTGTAGGTTAGAATCTTATAGTCTGTTATTGTTTCTTTTTGTTTTCCCCCATTATAATTGTTTGTTTATTTTTTACTTTCATCTCAAAATAAGATATCAATTTTCTTTGTTATTTTTCAGACCCTTTATCCTCAGTCTATTCTGAACGCATCTACCTTCTTTCACAACTTACTCTTCATTTTGTTTTATCAACAAGACTTTCAGAATGTCAGGGAGAGTTGACGAACAACTCGACGACTTCCTCTGGGGAAAGACTGACGTCAATGATTACTTGATAAAGTGAGTTCCTTCTTTATTTTCGGAAGTTGCAACTGATTTCAGGGTAGCTGAATGTGATTCGTCGGTCGCCGATTCCCTCAATCGGAAAGTCGCCGGGCTTCATGAGACCCTTGATCGACAACTCCGGAAGGGAGTCGAGACCAACCTCCCGAGGCTTCTCGAACAAGTTCCGGCTCTCCAATCACTGGAAGACTCCCTCCACTCGGTACAAATGCGCATGTCTTCTGTTACTAACGAATCGAATCGCCTGGCGACTGTGTGCGACGATCTGACGACTCGACTACGTGAGCAAACTCGGCAATTAGAAACTACAATGTTGAAGAGAAACATGGCGGCGGATGCTCAGAGATGTGAAGAACTGTTCGAATCGCTGGAGAAGAGAAGTGATTTGGTGAAGAAAGCAGAAATAACTGCGGAGATCAAGGAAATACTGAATGATAACAAGAATCTTCGAAAGATCGGATGGCTCAAGAGCATGGTGGACACGAAGCTGAAGGTCGCTGAGAACGAGGTCCGTCGCAGTGGAGCTGAGGAGTTGAAGAGAGGACTCGCCTCGTTGAACAGTTCCATGGTGGCTTCTGCTCAGAGAGCACTCCGCACTCTCAGCTATCTGGACTCGGAACTCGAAGTTCTTCTCTCTTCGTCAGTCGTAGATCTGGACAAGAAGCTGATGGAACTGTCGAACAGCTCTGCCGAGGTGGCCAACAAGAGTCTCCCAGTCGTTGCAGCAACCATTCAATCCCATCTGGAGCAGGCTGCGATGCTTGGTGAGGTGTACAAAAAGAAGTTCTCTGAGAAGTTGGCTCGTCTAATTCGCAGCAGAGTTCCACTGGACACTCCATACGCTCTCCGCTTCGTCCAGCAACTCGGAAGAGTATTCAACTCAAAAGGAGAGAGCTCGGCAGCTCTGAATGATTCCCTGCGTCCTCTGAAGAACTCGCTGCTTACTCACTCTCTCGGACGTCTTCATAAACTCGTCGAAGAACACGATTTCTCGACTGCCCATGCCAACGCATTCGTCGATCTCATCAACTCGGCAATGGAAGAGGAGCTTCGGAAAGTCGATTGGGATCAGGAATTGAGCCAGAAGATGTGCAGTAACATTGAGAAGTGCATCGAAATGATTGCTAAGAAGTTGGAGGCTAATCTTCATCTGCAAAGTGATGACTTGCTACTCGGTAAGCATTTCGAGTTTCTCATTTTTCACGGATTTGTTTTCCAGGTGACCGACTGACTGCGAATCAGATGACCAACTACCGTTTGATTCAAACTGCCGACGGAATCGTGAAGCGGTGGCCGACCGAGTCGAAGAGCGTCGCAGCAGTTCAGAAAGAGACGCTTGACTCGATTGTGAACGAAGTGAAGAACTCGATCCGTGCAATTGTGGCCAGAATGCACATTGAGACACGCGGGATGAGCAAGTCGGTTGCACCGTACATGCAAGAGCTTCTGACCTACATCAACCACATCGATATGCACATGGCACACATCTCCCGGGCCGTCTGCCACTCTCACATCCTCTCGCAGGTCGCAGAATACGTCATAGACTCTTTCGTCCTCAACGCAACACTTGTCAGATCTCACGGATCCGACGAGAGACAGCTGATTGTCATCGACTTCTCCAGGTTTCCTGATAGTTCGAAACTTTGAAAGAACATCATGTTTTCAGACTCCTTGAAGCCGTCCGTTCCATGGAATGGCCATCTAAGTACGGAGACACTTCTCGTCTTTTGGATCTTTTTGGAAACGACGTCGATGGCATTCTGAGAGTTGAAGGCGTCAAAAAGTCGATTCTAATTCAGCTTCTTGTTTCGGACAGTCCGAAAGAACTCCCTCTTCCAAACGAATCGGTTGATTGGACGGTGAGCAATTTAATTATAATCTAACAATAAGCAACTGAATACCTCTTTCTCAGCCTGAACAATACGTGAAATGGTACGAAGAGCACACTGAACAAGAGTCTCTCGCCCTACTGAACGGACTGATCACCTCTTACAACACTTCTGTCATCTCTCGCGGACAGCAGCAGTACGTGGAGCACTATCCACGTATTGTACAACTTCTCCAGGACGCCTTCTAACTTTCCGTCTGAATCAAACGTAATCTAACAAATGGGTTGTAATTATGTATGTGATAAATAATAGTATTTATTGAATGATAAATAATTTCTATTGGGGTCATTATCAATTTTTTTCGTTTTTTCGTTATTACGGTTGTCTCATGTACCCGTTCCACTATCTTTGTTTCCTCTCATATCTTCCTATCTTTTTCTTCTGTTCCAGATCTCAAAATGCTGGAGTCAGTTGTCAAAACAGAAGTAGAAGGCACTCTCGAAGCGAAAGAAGAACTTCCTGATTCCATGGAACTGGAAGACGTCGATATGCGAGAAGCAGAAGTCGAAGAAGAAGAAAGCGGCGACGAGGAGGATTACGAAGAGATCACGATGGTAGTGACTGTCAACGGAATCCTCGACGCTGACCTTGTGCGAGAAGCCGTTCAGCGAGACAACATCAAGCTCAGATATGCGGAAACTGACGCTCCTGTTCTTCAGGTTTGTTTCTATTCCTTGACATTTTTCACAATAAATCTTCAGATCAACAACTCACTGTACACTGGCACATGGAATCAGGATCTCGGCACTAACATGATTCTGCAGTCGAAGGGAAAAGATCTTGAAGTGATATCGTGCACATCGACGATGCTCACTGCTGAAAAGGCCCTGCTCACTTCTGTCAGCACCGAAGGATCCTCAATTGCAGCAGCGGCCGACTCTGCACCAAGAGCGGCGTTGAGCAGGACACAGGCACGCGGAAAGTGATAACAGAAGCCCTTATCTATAAGTTCTACCTCATGTATGTTCCTGTTTCAACAATAAAGTCTTTTCGACAGCTAGACAGCACCTGGCGACATGCCCTCTGTTTTCTCCTACAGTCTTCTGATGTCTGCGCCTCTTCGCTTACCACGCTCCTGATGCGCGCAAGAATTCGTCGTCGCCGATCTGCGGCGGCCGGGTGGCATGTGCAGGCGGGCATAGCTGTTCTCTGCAGCGTCTGGCCCGTGTACACTCGCAATGCCACCTCTTTCTCCTCGTTTCTCTTTCTGCCTTGCCCATCGTCATATTGCCTAATTCCTTTCTCTCTCTGCCACTCTCGTTGCCTCGCCTGACACAGCTCTCCCCCGGGGTGAGCGAGAGAGAGCAGTCCACCGAGACACATTCTCAATTCGATATAGGCACACTCTGGCACAGGCCCTTCGCCGTCTTCTTCTTCTGCTTCTTCTTCTTCTTCTTCATTGCTCCGTGAAGCCGTCCCGACGACGTTCACGCAGCGCCACACCCACAACAGCCACCGAGAAAGACGGATAGACGCCGAGAAGAAGGTACCCATTTTTCATTCTCTTTTGCAAATCGATTTTGTGCGTGCTGCTTGAATGCTGGCTCTCCTCCAGGGAAAGCGGTAAGGTTTACTTTAGAAAAAGCAGTATGCTTGTTGTCGAAAAATTCTGAATTGCTGCCAAAAAGGGTAAACTCTGACCCGAAAATATGAATTGCTCGTTTTCTTATAAGGAAAATTGTTTCAACGAGCATTCGAATGTTCGAGCTGAGAAGCGAATCTTCCCAGAGTATCTCGCAGAGTATTCCTTCTAAATGTTTCCCAGAGAAAGTCTGTCTTTAAAGGAGCGAGGTCAAATTGTTGCGTGTGGTCTCGCGAAGAAAACACCTGCCGTGAGGTTCGTGTAGTCCTCACGGAGGAGTTCGCTTTCAAATTCCGTCGACCTGCATGTCAATTAGTTTTCCCTCCGCCTCATTTGTGCCAAATATAATCGTTTTTTGCAGATCCCAGATGGTTGAAACACGACGTAAAAAGGCAGCAGCTGCCCAGGACGGTGCTGTGAAAGAGAATAAAGCCGAGACACCTGCCCCGCAGACGCAGACGCCCACGAAGCGTGGAAGGCGAGGTCGTCCGCCGAAAAATAGACCCGGTGAGAGAAGCTCGCCAAAATATCGATTGCATTTCACAAACTATCTTGCAGAAGCTAGTACGCCGAGTACCTCAGGACCAACAGATGTCTCAAATTTAGAGCAGAAAGATGACGCCTCAAGTATGAAGCTGCTCATAGCATGCGTAAGCCGATGTCCTTCCTCGTATTTTAAAATTATAATTCTCAGGAGTCATCAAATGATTCACTGCTCATTGCAAACGAAGCAGATTCGTTTTTGGAGAAGGAAGATGACGCAGAGCCTGCGCCGTCTCAAAGAAAAGTTAAAAAGGAAATTGTGTCTCCAGAAAAAGCGAAGCATTCGCCAATACCCCCACCGCCGCCTCTTTCTAAAAGACGCTCGGCGACTAAAATCAAAGTAAAACAAGAGCCAGTAGAGCAAGTTCCTGCTCCGGAACCAGAAATCACTGAAGCCCCAGTTGAGAAAGAAAAAACGCCAGAAGCTGCACCACCAAGCCCTCCTCACCCGGAAGATCCACAGGTTTGCGCTATAATACTGTTAATTCATAATGTTTAAAGTTGCTATTCCAGCCATCAGCTGCAGTTTCCCTCCAAAAAGAACCTGAAATTTCAACAACTCAAGAAAAGGAAGAACCGGAAACTAATCATGCTTCCGAATCAGCTCAAGAAACAAAACCAGTGGTCGTAGTAAAAGATGAATCCGAATCAGAGGAGCCAGCTCCAGAAATGCACAACTTCACTGAACCGGAAACGACCCAAGAGGAAGGACACGCTCCAAAAGCGTCGGTTCAACCAGTCGACCCGAACAAACAAATGGAAGATTTAATTAACGATTCGGAGTCGATGGACATAGCTGACTCTGATAGTGACAACGGAGACGCCGCCGAAGTTTCGACTTCGTCGATGAGCATTCAACATGAGCCAATTCAAAATCAGATTCATGTGGACGTCGATCCCAATTTGTCTGTCAAAGTTCCTGGTTCGGCTTCTTGGGAGCAACAGTGAGTTCAAAAGCCAGCAAAGTGATTTTTCTAATCAAAATGTTCCAGAAACGAAGAGAAACAGCCCGAGAATCCGTTGTCGTCTCCGATGCGCCGACCAAGGATACACTTCCTTCATCCTGCGTATCAGAGTTTTGCCAGTGACCCGGCTCAGGTTCATGTCTCTCCGCAGCCACCTCCACCTCCAGAGCCAGCTCCGATCAAAGAGACTGAAAATGGATTTTCGATGGGTTTCAAACCAATGGCGTTCAAGTCCAAGATCGGGTTGAAGAACAATCCTCTCATCCAAGCAGCAACCGCTCCGGGCTCGATTCCACCACGCCCGGTTGCTACACCAACAGTTGCTGCTCCCGACTCCTCGACAATGCCAACTCAGTTCAGTCCACAGAAAAGGAATTCAAACTTCGGATCGTCAGCATCAATTTTGCCGCCGCCAACAATGGTAGATCTCCCCAAACTATCCTTTTTCAATATGCCCTCCTCCAACAGCGTTGAAGTAAGCATTCTATGCCGTTCGCAGTGTTCTCGTGCTTGTCCTTTCCACTACCCAGCGTCTCTTTGCCTTAACCCATGATTTCCATTAAAACCCACACTCTTATCCTCCATTCAGAATGACTCACAGTCCAAAGAGCCGGCCGAGAAGCCTCCGAAGCCGGCATGCGCTTCAATTCTTCCAGCGTCACCCAGACTTTCAGACGAAAAGATTTACGCACTGGTGAGCCTTATCGATGTCGTGCGGAGCGAAGCGTCGTGTTGTTGTTGAATTCACTTTGTTTGTGCACCTAATCTGTGTTTAGAGGGGAATTCGCATGCGAGTGTACGACACAAACTCTTCTTCCCTCGTCTTTTCAACGCCACAAGAATAATTTTCAGAAAGCCAAAGCTGAGAAGGTCGCTCAAGACATAGCACGCCGTCATCATGTGGACAGACAGAAAGAGGAACGAGAAGAAACCGACAGAAGACGAGAGGAGCGAGAAAGACGGCACAAGAAAGCCGAGGAGGAGTCAAAACAACGTCAGAGGGAGGATGACGAGCGCAGAACTCGGGACCGCGAACTGAGAAGGAAGGAAAGGGAGAAAGAAGAGGAGCGGTTGCAGGCGCAACGGGATCTCGAAAGAAAACAGAAGGAGGAAGAGTCGAAAATAAGGGAGCAGGAACGGAAGGCTCGGGAAGAAGCTCGGGAGAAGGAACGACGTGCAAAGGAAGAGGAAAGGAAAAAGGAGGAAGAGAAGAAGATCAGGGAGGAGGATATGAAGGTGCCGCCATACGAAATTATCAACGAATGCAAGTTCCTGATGAGAAATGCTAACAAGAAGAAGACAGACTCGATGATGTTAGTTTAAACTTTGCCGTTGACACAACTTATATTTGACTTTCAGCTGCGACTGTGCCCAAACGAATAACAACTGTTCCGACGGGAATTGTGTCAATCGAGCCATGCAGACCGAATGTCCATCTACATGTCATTCCAAGTGCAGAAATCAGAGATTCGCGAAGAGAAAGTACGCTGCTGTCGAAGCTTATCACACTGGAACAGCGAAAGGCTGTGGATTGCGAGCTTTGAAAGACATAAAAAAGGGCAAATTCATCATCGAATACGTTGGAGAAGTTGTGGAGCGTGATGACTACGAGAAGAGGAAGATCAGATACGCTGCCGATAAAAAGCACAAGCATCACTACCTCTGCGACACTGGAGTCTACACGATCGACGCCACCGTCTACGGAAATCCGTCTCGATTCGTGAACCACAGCTGTGATCCGAATGCCATCTGCGAGAAGTGGTCGGTTCCAAAAACTCCAGGAGACATCAGTCGAATCGGATTCTTCGCGAAGCGCAACATCACAGCCGGAGAAGAGATCACGTTCAACTACCAATTTGTCAACTACGGGTTCGTTTAGGATAACTGTTCATTTTAATACTCTCAAAAAGTTATAGACGCGACGCCCAACAGTGCTTCTGTGGAGCATCCAACTGTACCGGTTGGATCGGCCAGAAGCCAGATCAGTTCTCTTCGGACGAGGAAGACGACGAGGATGACCCGAACAGACAGATCCAAATCGACGAAGATGTAGACGAGCGTCTCGAAGAAGATATGTACGATATGACGGCGAGCGAGAAGGTCAAGTACCTGGATGAAGAGCTCGGATCTCTGGCGAGCAGGAGCAAGAAGTACACCCGAAAGGTTATCACTATTGTTTCCAAGATGGAAGACTATGAGCAACGAGGCAATCTTCTGAAGAGCATGTTCTGCCAGGACATTGACTACAATACCAGAATGAACTACGCGAAGGAAGGAATGAGCACGTTGATCGGCGAATGGCTGGAACCTGTTGACTTCTCCCTGGACAACTTGAATCTGGTCAAGATTTGCCTGCAAACTCTGCAGACTGACGGATTCACGAGCTGTCTGAAAACGAATCGGTTCCTCATAGACACCGTCAATCGGTGGATGAATATTACCTGGAACGACTGGATGGATGTGCAAGTCGTCACGGATTCCCTGGTAATGTGCGTTTCGGACCCTACAAAGGAGTATTCAGTGGTTGGGGAACAATTTCATGTAAGCATCGTTAGACTGATATTTTGTAAACAAAGTTTATTTGCAGAATGAAATTATGATCAACCTCCAGAGAGTGAAGGAAATGATGGTGCGGCTGATGAAACACTGCGGAGCGATATCCTTCAAGATTCCGAAGAAGGCTCGCGACCAAGAGACGAAGGAGAGTGAGAGCAAGCTGCAGATGAGTGCTTCTTCTCATTCGCACGAGTCGAATCGCAGCGGAGCAACCTCTCCCTACCAACGTCATCATCATTCTTCCTACTACGAACGTGAATCTCACCCACGGTTTTTCAACAACGGAAACGATGTGCATCAATACCGATTTGGCGGATATCATGGAAACAACTACAAGGAGAATTATCAACGGCGAATTTCCAGCCGAGACTCTTACCGTGAGCGCAGAAGACCGGGACGCAGATCACGCAGTCGCTCGAGAAGTTCTTCCCCGCAGATGTACAAACGACGGAAGCTCGAGGAACGTGAAGGCCGTCATCGTTCGCCGCTTTACGAGCGTCGCGGTGGCAGTCCGAGTGCCCGAACACCTGGGTCGTCTGCTTCCGGAGAGAGAGTGTCTGCAAAGTCCGAGAGCAAGTTGCACGCAATGTCCGATGCTTCCTCGAGTAGTCTCCACGTTTCTGCTGCTCCCGGTGCCCATGGACAACCAGCACCTCATGTCGTTGCGTACCCGAATCCCCATGATCCTAATGGCCATCCTGTTCCTGTCGGATATCCAGTTCCTGGTTATGAAGCATACGGTAAGGGCTATTCACAGTTCACGCGCCGCGCACTAATAAATGGTGTTGAAAGTGCGCTCCATTGCACAAGTCGGCTCTTCTGAAAAGTTTTGAAACTTGCCACACACGAAGTTTACTTTTTTGTAGCTCTTCACTGCTCTACCTCGTTTGAAAAGACGGTGTCTTTCACACACTAATCAATTGTTTTCGTTATCAACATCATTATTTCAGCTGGTATGGTCGACGCGAACGGAATGTACGTCTACCATCCGTCAGCTGGTTACTACTCTTCGTACCATCAGCATCATCCGGGCGCTCTAACACTAGAAAGCCTCCCGCCAATCGAGAAACTGAGCGAGCTCTACGAAACTGCAACAGTCAATCAGTTGAAGTAAGTGTTGCAGTGCGAAAACTCTCTCAAATATAATTTTTCAGCGAAAGACTCCACAGAGCCAATAAGGAAGTCGACATGATAAAAGCTATAATTGCGAGAAAACTCCACGAAGAACAAATCGTGTCCGCCGCTCGTATAAAAGCCGCAGAAGAGGCTCGTGCCTTGGAAGCCCTGAACCGTTCCAAATACGTGTGGGCCAGAGCCAAATCCGACACCGGAGAGATCTACTACTACAACAAAGTCACCAAAGAAACACAGTGGTCTCCACCAAGTGCCGAGCAAGGGCTTCTCGAACCCAGCGACCGCGCCTCTCCGGACACTACCGTCGTTGCTGAAGAGATGAAACTTGTGGTGGTCGAGGAACCCGTTGTGGAGCCAGTTGTTGAAGTCAAGATGGAGCCGGTCGAACAGCCGACGAGCGTTGAGGAGGCTCCGGTTGACGTCAAGCCGAGTCGTGATCGCGAGCGCGAGCGTGACCGAGATCGTGAACGTGATCGAGACCGTGATCGTGATCGTGATCGTGAACGCGATCGTGATCATGGACGTGATCGCGACCGTCGCGAAGGAAGTCGTCACCACGAGCACTCGTCGCATCGACACGAAAGCCTCTCGAGAGACGAACGACGCACCCGTGACTTCAAGACCAGCCTCGAGAAGGTCGTCCGTTCAGTTGTCAAAGTAGCCATACGAGACCTTCGAGATGCCTCCCACGACAAGACCACTTGGCTCATCAAGATGGTCGCCAAGGAAATGTTCAAGCGAGAGAGCCAGCAACCCGGTTTCGATTGCCGCTTTACGGAAGAATCCGAAAGAAAGGTGAGCTAACTGTAGTGGATGACCAACCCTAAACATCTCATTTTCAGGTTCGCAACTACACAAAATCTCTAATCGACCGCAAACTCAAGTCGGATGACCTCTGGAAGGGTTACTCGGAAGGACGTTAGGCACCGCCTCTACCTCTACTCCAGCTTCTTCCTCCCATTAATGATTCTCTTTTTACGTGTATGCCATTTTGCTTTTACCTCTCATCCCATTTTCCCTTTCAACTGTTATCCCCCCTACTCTCCTTTTTATCGATCTCCCCGTTCCAACCGATTTCCTCAATTCCCTCCCGATCACCAACTCGACGAGTCTTTTCAGTTCACATCGAAGGATCACCTGGAGCCGTACCATTCATTGTTTTCACCCACGAAACCCTTCTTTTCTTTTCTTTTCTAATTCTCCTCCCCAAACCCCCCTGTTCGCTTTCGAAAGTTGCCAAGTTCTCATTTTTCGTTTTTTCTTGTTTTTGTAATATTTTTTGTAATGTACTGCAAGTTATTCGATTGCACTCTTCTCTTGTTTTTTCCCTGAAAAAAAGGAATTTGGTAAAATGAAGTACAAATTCTTAAATGAGATTCACACCCCAAAAACAGTTCAAATGTCTCCAAAATTATTTGCAAAGAATTGGATCGAAAAACGAGTTGAATTTCAGATGGAAAAACGGGTGACAGTGCGAATAGAATACACGAAAAACACGTTTTTTGAAAAGTAATTGCTCTACTCTTGTGATCGAATCAGGTTTCTTTGATTTCAGACTTCTGAAGACGCAGCATCAGGATCAAGAAGACCGGAAACAGAAGTACGTGTACCACAAAGCTCACGAAAATCTGAAAAAGTTCCCGTTTGAAATCAAAAATTTAGTTGACTTGAAGAATGTTCAAGGTATCCGAGTCTTATTCTCCAATTCTATCTTGAATTCGTTCAGGAATCGGAGAGAACATCGCTCTGAAACTGGAGGAGACGTGGAATGCTGCGTGTCGAGAGAACAAAACCGAATTGACGCTGCGGGAAATCAAGAAATTCAAGACGGAAGACTACCGACGCTTCCAGAATTCGCGGAAATCTACGACAGAGAAGATAAAAGATGCGAAAAGGGCGGAGAAGCAGCAGAAGACGACGGGACCGACGAAGGCAGGACAGGACGACGAGTTCGAGTCAGATGACGATTCTCCCTCCGCGGCTCCAGCTGCTCCTTCTCTTGCGAAGACGCAGAGTTATCAAGTCCTCCGTACGGTTCCTCCAGTCCCCAATTTGGTCCGTTCCCAGAGTGGGAGTGTGTCATCCACGGCTTCAGCTTCCGACGTTCCGAACTTCAGAGTGCTGACTTGTAGACCCATTGAAGAACCTACTGTAAATTCATTCGTTTAATTTTTCACTTCTTCATCTTTTCAGGTCTATCTGATTGCTGACAACCGAGAGCATCACAACAATCCGCGATTCAAGTCGGTCATTGAGCATCTTGTCAAGAAGGATGGCATACGAGTCGACATTCGATCTCTTTCGGTCGGAGACTACATCTGGGTGTGTCGGAAGATCGATGGATCAGAGATCGTGATGGATTGGGTTGTGGAGAGAAAGACGTGGGATGACCTGCAGAAAAGCATCCGGGGAGGACGGTACGACGAGCAGAAGGCACGACTCAGCATGGCGCCGATGAAGAATCGGATCTATCTGATTGAAGCGCCCAGCAGAGGAGAAGTCGCTTGCGAACAGGTACTCTGAGAAGTCATTGTCTACTTCTAAAAAACAGTTGTCAGGCTGTCGCGTCGACTCTCTCAAATGGCGGATACCTGATTCAACGCTGTTCGGACACTCGAGACACGGCCGCTTTCCTGAAAGAAGTCACCGTTCGTCTGCAGAACAAAGCGTCCGTCGAGGAGATTTCCGGTGTTCCGTTCGACCAACTCCAGAATCTTCTTCAGAAAAAGAAGGCGGAGACTGTGAAGGAAGCGTGGATCCGGCAGCTGATGGTGTGTCCGGGAATGTCGCAGACTCGTGCCGAAGCCATCGGCGAACGGTTCCCTTCGATGCCAGCACTTCTGACCTACTTCAGAGACAACGGGGACGATGCTCCGATAAAAATGCGTCAAATGATGCCACAGCTGCCACAGCCGTTAACTCGCAACTTGTTCAAATTCTTCGTTTAATAGTACATTCCTCTATCAACTTGATCTCGTTTTTATCAGAACAATGAATTTTATTGAATGTGTATGCATTTTGGAAACGAACAAAATCAACAAGAGCAAAATCAACAAAAAGATGACAATGAAGGGTTAAAATGGAATGAGGATGATCAGTTCAGGTGGCTTTCGTTTCTGAGGTACTCTCCGAGATCACACTGATGCAGAACGACGAGTGCAGTTGGGTCGGCACGCTTGCTGTCTCCGGTTCCCTTCGCGGCCACGCCGAATCCAAGTGGAACATCGGTCATCGAGTAGACGACGATTCCGGCGTGAGTCGGAGTTCCCTCGGTCATGCGGGCGATTCCCGACTTGAGAATGTTGTTTCCGTAGAGGAACTGCTGCTCGGCGTTCGGCTTCAGCCACACTTTGTACTTAGCGTACGGAGCAAGATAGTCGAGTGCGGTGATCTGGAGATGGAACTTCTTGGTCTTGGTGAACTTTCCGAGGCACGTTCCGAACGAGAGAAGTGGCTCACGGGCGATGCAAGCAGCCTGACGCATCAGGTTCTCTGAGCAGTAGTAGACGCGCTCCTGTAAATGTGAAAATGAGGAATGGAACAAATTAGAAATGCTCACTTTGTGGTTTCTGAAGCAGTAGTCTCCGTCGTTTCTATCGATGAGCATCGAAACGTTGTCTCCGATGAAAGAGGCCAGTTTGGCGAAAACGAGAGATGTCTCTTCTTCAGTGAGTGGGCGCATCTGAACAATAATCATAAAGGAAGTGATCATCGTAAAAATTGGATAAGATAATAATGGTTGAGGAAACCATCTAGAAAAGGAGGAATTGAAAATATACAGCAATCAGAAAACAGTTTATAAAGTACAGGAAAGTGAGCACCCGGAGGTTAGAAAAAGAGAACGAATGGAATGAATGATTGAGCGGAAAAGTTTACAAGTATGAGACAAAGTGATAATTTGATAAATTAAAGAAAAGAAGTGATTAAAAATTGAGTAGGGCAATCTGATCGAGCATCGCATTGTCACTGATGGCTGACTTTGCAGTCGGCGCATCGACCTGGAGAACAAGTTTTCCGCCGTTTAACTGGCGGATGAAAGATTGTGATTCGAGGGTCTGGAAGGCAGAGTGAAGGTCGTCGTCATCGAGGGCAGGAACACGAATAGCTTCGCAAGCTTTGAAATAGGCACGATGCAGCGAGTTACGATCGAATGAGCTCTTCTTGTTCGAGGAGAGAGCCAGGGAGACGGCAAGAAGGATTCGTGGCTGAAGAGGAAGACGAGCTCTGGCAAGCGGAGATGAGTAGACGCTGTTGATGATCCCGAGAACTTCACGACATCCGTTTGTCGGTGTTGCTGGGGGAGCTCCATCTGCTCCAGAATCCAGAAGACGACTTTTTTGTTGCTTGAAGATGTGCAAAGCGGTTCTCAAGTCGCCGCTCATTGCCGCAACCTTTCTTGCTGTCAGTTCGATCGCTTTTGCGTCAATAACTGCCTGAATTAATTAATTATTTTTCAAAATCTTTAACTGAAAACCGTTACCTCTTCGTTTTTCAACTTGTCGTTCAGAATCTCCACAATGTCGTCCTTCGTGTATGGCTCAAAAACCAATCGTTTTGGCGGCTTAACGAGCATCAACTTTGGAAGAAGTCGTTCCGTTAGATCGATTGAATTGGCGATTCCGAGAATGATAATTTTGTGTGATAGGGTATCGGGCCATTGGAAAGCTGCGTAGAGAGCCGTATTGGAGCGTGTCGCGAGATGGTCGATTTCGTCGAGAACCAGTACCAACGGTGTCGTCATGCATCGCACATGTTCTTCGAAAACTTCAGCATTCCGTTTTCCGTCAAAACCAAGTGTTTCGAAGATTGTCTTGAACAGGGCTGGCTTTGTACTGGTTGAAGCACAGTTAACCAGGCAACTGCGAACTGCAGAACCGAGAGCCCCGAGAACTCGCATAGTCGTGGCGGTCTTTCCGGTACCAGGCTGTCCACTGATGTAAATCGACAATGACGTCTTCTTGGCCTTGCTCTCCAGAATCCAATTCTTGACTGCGTTAAATTCTTCTAATCTTCCTTTCAAAGGTCCGGACATATTCTGCTTTTCCGATGAAGAAGCTTTCTCTTCGACGTCGTCATCGGAATCGGAGTCAGAAACCACATGCGTCTTTTTCATAGTTGGAGTCCTTATGTTCTGTACTTTCTGTTTCTTTTCAGGTGTCCTTTCAGACTTGACTGGTGACGGTGATCTTGCTTTCTTTTCGGTAGTACGCTGCGTTGCCAACTTGGCCTTTAAATTGCTTGTGACGGATTTTTTCGGAGCAGTAGATGAACGTTTGGATATCTGAACAGTTAAATTTTTAGTGATCCCTTTCAATAGATGCTTACAGATAACTCTCCAACTTTTCCAGCAAGCGCGGATCCCGGACTTAACAGCAGTTCCTTCTTGCCGATCAATGAAGATTTTGGGGATATCTGAAAACCGAACTCCTAACCATTCAGAGAATAGATTCCCTTACATTGTCATCTTCTGAAAATGAATCTGTTTCTTCAACTTCAAACACTTTTTCTGCTTTCGGACGGCGAGGTTTCGACGACGGCGGTGGAGAAACTTTTCGGGTCTAAAAACATTTTGTTCAGAGAGAAAACAAGGTAATAACTTACATCCGCATCGTAGAGCTTCGGTTTAGTTGACATTCTTGTGCTTTTTCGCTTGCCGGTTGCCTGAATAATACCAATTATTGATTTTGTCGTAAATTTGTCAAGTACCTCTGACCCATTCGATTCCGCCGCATCGTCCATTGCAGGGCTGGGTTTTCGTGGCTGCCGTGTTCTTCTTGTGCCACCACTCATCTGAAATCAATAAAAATTGCAAAATTGGCTACGAAAACCTATAAAACAGTGAGAAAATTATGAAAATAGGGGAATTTCGTTAGAAAAATAACGTCGTTTTCTCACGGGAGCGTGTTTGCTGCGCGGATCGATTGGCGCGTTATTTGAATTGAGAAAGCGGGCAAGCAAAGGAATTCTGGATTTTGATGTCAAAACATACCAGCTGTTCGGCAGATTTCAATGAAATGACCTATTTATAAGCAGAATTATTAAGTAGGCGAAATGTAACAAAGGAAGGAACAAGGAAGCATATTTATAAAAAAACAAAGAAAAGCGTTCAAAAGTAGGTGGGCATAGCCGTGAATGAAGAATATGGCCTCGACGTGACACTTGGTTCTAACATTTCAGAATGATAAAAAAGGAAAAACTGATTGATTACGAACGTTGTTTCGATTTATAGTCCTCTGGCGAGTCATTAGGAATGGTTAAAGAGGAAAACACTGGTGAGCTGAACTTGAGAACTCTAAGCACCGGCAACAGATATGCAAGCTTCAGACATTTCTGAAAACCAGGACGAGCCGGAAGAGCTAAGTCCGAAGACGAAGCTCTATGTTCCGACGCTCGAGAGAGATCACAAGTTGAAGATCGACAAGATCCTGGGCAGCGGATCGTATTCGCGTGTCGCTCATGCCATTTTTGGCGACAAGAAGTTGGAGGTGGCCGCTAAGATCATCAACATTACTCCGACTCGCGAGAAGGACGACTACATCAAGAAGTTTCTGCCGAGAGAGAAGGAGATCGTGAAGCTGCTGAAGCATGATAACATCTGCCGTTTGCATGAAATGATCACGTTCCCGGATCACATAATCTTCGTCACCGAGTTCTGTGCTGGTGGAGATCTTCTCCGCAAGATGAAGGACGTCAAGGTGATGGGCGAGGACGAGTCGAAGTTCATGTTCCGACAGTTCATCGCTGCACTCACGGTAACTTCCGATTGATCAACTGATCTCTTTATCACCCTTTCAGCACCTCCAAAACTACTGCATCGTCCATCGTGACCTCAAGTGTGAGAACATCTTCCTGGACAAGTACGAGAATGTGAAACTCGGCGATTTCGGGTTCTCTCGTATTCTGAGAGCCGGCGAGAAGTCCGGAACCTTCTGTGGATCTCGTGCCTACGTGGCTCCCGAGATTCTGAGAGGCAGAGAATATTCGGGAAACGCCGTCGACGTCTGGAGCACCGGAGTCATTCTGTACATCATGCTCACCGGATCCATGCCTTTCGACGATCGTAATCCGCAGAAGATGATCGAGAGACAACTCGCCCATAAAATCAAGTGAATGGATTGGTCTGAACTATCAATGAGACTCTTCATCTTCCAGATTCCCGAAAAGTTGCGTTGCGTCGACGTCTTCGAAGGCGCTGATTCTGGAGATTCTCCAGCCGCACGCGCCGAATCGTCCGACCTACAAGGCCATTTGCGAGTCGGATTGGCTCAAGACCCAGCCGTACTACCAGAAACCGAACGATCCGCTCGGAATCCCGAAGCCGCCGACTCCGAAGGCGCCCGTCAAGGACAGCAGACGCCAACATGCGTGAGAACTCCTCGCCGAGCTTGAAATTGGAATCAAAAGTTATTCAATGAGAGAAAATAAATGCTCTGTAAATATGTAGATTTTGTTTTTTTTTGTATGCAATCAGGATGATGAAAGTTATTGAAACTTCTAGTTTCGCGTTGTTCACATTCGAATTAACCTCATTTCTGAGCTATTTTTTCAGTTCAGAACACCAAAGTATTTCTAAACTTTGTTGGCACTGTGCCAAGGTCTTGACAAACAATACTGGTTTTCGGTCAGTGATTGATGGGATTTGCAGTCTTATCAATGATGTTATCAGATGCACCTTGTCAATCAAATCTGTCGTTCTACTTGAAAATTGGGAAACTGTGAATGATGAATGGGTAGCTCAGTTATCCAGGTTCCGAGATTTCCAAATCCGGATCTGGGTCAGATTCTATAAACGTATTCCAACTGGCAGTTTCCGAGTTCCTTGCCCTTCCAGTCCATCCAAACATCCATTTCCTCCAGAATCCATCGCGAACACCCTGTAATTCTCTCCCGAATTGGCAACAAGTTAGTCGCCGCGACGGCCGGTGAGCGCATGCCACCGTCCGTCCGTTTCGCCATATTTTCCATGTTTTCTCGTTCTTCTTTCCCATTTTTTGGTGTGTTTATAGATTGCATTTCCCCCGTTTCGTCTCCATATTCTCCGTGTTACCGAGTGGATGAGGAGTAGAGAAGCGAGGCGAAGTTGGCACGCGGCCAGCAGCAGCTAGAGAGACGGCGAGACGGTCAGGCACTCTATTGATCACACCTCTCTCTCCTTCTGCTGCCTGGGTCGTCTCTCGCTCCTCCCCCCGGCCACTCCGTTTCCCCGTCCGACCACCATTGCTGCTGCCTGCTGCAACAACACAACAGCACACGAGAAAGAGGAAAGACACTCTCTCGTCCGTCTCCTCCTCCGCCTCCTTTTCCTTTCCTCCGTCTATCGGCTCCTGCCCCACAACGTCTTTTATTCGCCCTCCCTGTCAGTGTTGCCGAGTTCAACCGGCCCCACCTCCACCACGCTGCGTCGCCGTCTGAAGTCAGTCCAGAAGGCGAAGACCGTCCCATCTTCGTCTTCTGTGCCACCGCCGACCAAGAAGAAAACCAAGAAAACTGTCGTTTCCAAGCCGAAACCCAAGCCGAAGCCGAAGCGAGCGGTGGCTGTGAAGAAGCGGACCATCGTGAAGCCGCCTCCAGTGAAGAAGCCGAAGACTGTGAACATGAACAACGTGATCCCGAAGTTGGTCTGGCCAGAAGACGAATACGTCGATGAAGCTCTTCTGGAGGACCACCAAGGACCCGGAAGACTCGAATATGATGCGTAAGTCATTTTTTTATCATTAGATCAGAAACGAGCCGTCTTCGTTCCGTCCTCTTATCACTTATCACGAACCCGCAAAAAGAAAAAAATCGTCTGAACCGTTTCTTTTTTTCGTTTCCATCTCTCCGTCTCTCGTTTCCTGTCCACGTGACGGAAATCAAGAAAACGTTTGTTTACCGGTGGGTTCCGAGGGTTCAGATCTCAAAATCTTCCTCGTTCCGCGGCCTACCGATCCCATCAGCCGTGTCTTTCTCGAGATTGCGGCGTTTGAAAATGCAACAATTAGGTGGTCAGTGGCATATGAGCCATTCTATCCAAAAGAACACCTGCGTCGGTTCTCTGTGTGCGATGACGTCATCCCCGCTTCACATCGATCGATCCGCCGATCTCTTATGCATCTGACCTTGTGGGACGGTATTCGCAGAGAGAGAGAGCGGCTAGAGACGAGAGACGCAGAAGCGGACGATTGCGTAACATGCGGCTTTTGGCAAGATGCCAAGCGCATGGAAAACTGTTGAAATTTCAACGACGAAAGATCGGAAATGTGTCAACAATGGTTCTGGTAGTGCGCGTCACGCCATTTAAACGGGGGAAGTGATAAGAGT
This sequence comes from Caenorhabditis becei, assembly GCA_900536315.3. Taxonomy (NCBI): domain Eukaryota; kingdom Metazoa; phylum Nematoda; class Chromadorea; order Rhabditida; family Rhabditidae; genus Caenorhabditis; species Caenorhabditis becei. The sequence continues at coordinate 819,257 of LR539298.1, forward strand.
GATGGGAGGACACTTGGCACGGTGCCAGCTGAGTGCAAATGTTCGGAGCAAAACAAAAGGCAACATTTGGGAAATGTGCTCTACCGAAAAATTTCCTTTAAGCTCTATTGAAAACAATAAGTTTTAGAGCTCCTGGATACTGTAACTCTCCGAGCTCTAAACGTAATCGGGGGTTTCGTTCATCCTAAAGCATTTCGTACGAAACCCTCTAATTCCGCATTTAGTACTACGACATTTTAACCGGATTACTCTAATCCCGAAAGCTCAACGTGACATCTTTGCAGGCTCGTAATGCTTGCCAACCTGCCGCCGCTCACCGAGGAGATCCTATCCAGGTGTCCGGCGCTTCCAGTCAAGACTCGATCGGCGCCCGAGTTCACGCTCGTTCTGGACCTGGTGAGAACTTTTTTGGGTGACCCCCGCGGGAAAATGCATTGATCACGGATCCATCGGATTCCTCTGGATTCGCTTACTTTGTAACCGAAGTAACCGATTCTCCTCGATCCTTCGCATTTAAATGATGGTTTTTCAGGACGAGACCCTGGTCCACTGCAGTCTGACTCCATTGGAAAATGCGACGATGGTGTTCCCGGTGGTGTTCCAGAACATCACTTATCAGGTCTACGTCCGTCTCAGGCCGCATCTCCGTACTTTCCTGAACCGAATGGCCAAAACGTTCGAGATCATCATCTTCACGGCCAGCAAGAAGGTGTACGCCAATAAGCTTTGCGTAAGCGGTCATTCACCCCATTCAGTCCATTCATTCTCTCATTTCAGGACATCCTGGACCCGCAGAAGAACCTCATCAGGCACCGACTCTTCCGTGAGCACTGTGTCTGTGTCTTCGGAAACTACGTGAAAGATCTCACTATTTTGGGAAGAGATCCCTCGAAAACCATGATTCTGGACAATGCGATCCAGTCGTTCGCTTATCAACTCGACAACGGAATCCCCATTGAAAGCTGGTTCCATGACCGATCTGATAAGGAGCTGCTTAAGCTGTGCTCTTTCCTCGAAGCTATTCCGACTATGGTGAGTACTGCGAACCCGCTTCTTCTGAAACCACTGAAAATTTGCAGGGTCGCGACGTCCGTGAAATCATCCACCAAAAGTATCGTCTCAAGGACCACGTCCCATTCTACAGCATAATCCATCAGCAGGAGGGCCCCGCCCGTCAACCCGTTCAGCAGCAAGAAGTGCCTCCACCGGTCCCAGAAGCCAACGACGACAACCTGATCACCCAGGTGGCGCCGAAGCATCCGCAGCTGGTACAAGGATAATCAGTCGACTCTTGCCCCGTCCGTTGTTGTTTGTACATATTGTAGTCTTCAACAGCTTCTCTCCTCGTCCGTCTTCTTTCGACATTTGTTGTTCGTTTCCCATGAATACCTCACTCTCCCCACTCCACTTCGCCTTTTTACTCCCAACCGAATCGAATGATCTGCATACTGTTCCCCTCCCTCATCAGATACTCCTTCCACTCTTTTTTAAGCACTCTGTGCCATTTTCTTCTTTCTCACCTCTTACATACCCAACTTTCGGTGTCAAATCGCCCCCCTTGAAACGATCCCAGTGAGCGCGTTAATGGAAGAATTTTGAGAGATCCCTTAGTTATTCTGTTAGCACCATGATTAGTTCGTCGCTCCTCCGACACAAATCTGTATAATAAATCAATTCTCATACAACTGTTGTTTTGGAGCTACTCAAACTAGCAAAGTTTCATAATCTTTCATAAATTTTTGCAATGTTGTGCTAATTTGATTCAAATTCATCAAAACATGCAAAAGCATATTTGAACTCGAGCGCAAAACATGTGCTTCGCGGCGAGACCTGCCGCCCAAACAATAGCGTGCGCCTTTGAATTGATACGTTGCACTGGAGGGCAAACAACACGTTTCTGCTCGAAAAGTACTGATTTTCGATGTGTTTTTGCCGTTTCTGTACCATTTTTCTTTTCAAAAAAATATTCAGCAGTTAGATGGAAGCGGACAAGCAAACGTGCGTAGAATTGCATCACGACATGCGAATATGACATTTGAAAGATATCCAGATTACTGTAGCCGAAGCTTTGCGTTGTAGCCAAGACAGATGAGCGTAATTTTTGTTAAAAGCCTAGGGAAGCCGGTAATTCTTGTCCATTCTCAAAAACAAACATGTAGACATAGAAGATTCACGTTTCCATGCCGACATCGTGTCGCCATACAAAAAACTGCTTCAGCTGTCTTTTTTTTGTCTTCCAAACTATAATCGAGATGCTTTTTCTTTTCCCCCTTCTTGTTACGTTTTTTTTCGCTGAGAGAATTGAGTTTTTACAAGTAATCCAAATCAATCGTGCTTAAACCCCTATGAAACTTTGATAATTTTTCAGTCTAGAAATTTTTGAGTAACAAAATCCACAATCTTCAAAACATTGACCGATTTTCTAAAGATTTTGTACAATCCCGCATAACAAAGTGGGGGGTAGATTAAATCTGGAGGTCAGACGCCACTACAGAAACTTCAGCTGTAGCCTAAACATGCGCTGATCAGTGTTATCCTAGCTTTATAGCCCAGCATTTAAAAATCACTTGTTTGAAGCTCATCCGGATGTTAATTCGGATGAACCGAATTTGAAACAGCGCAGCATCGATCAAACTACAAATATATCCTGATCCGTGAAAAATTTGAACCTGCTTTCTCTCGAAAGATCGTAAACCTCCCACGAAGATAATGAAAAGTTCAATGAATTAGTACCTCCCCTCGAAAAGACCGCCCAGAAGCCACTCGGCGTGGCCATCATTCTGCCGCGTATCTGCGTTGTCCGCTTCCGAGTATCGAATCCTCGCCAGCACGCATCCGATCCAATTCATCCAGTTGTCTCTCTTTCTTGCAGTCCTCCTTCCTCGGCGGCAGTGACCCGGTTCCATCGAAACGCGTCTTCCTTCTCATCCTTCTCCACCAAAATGTCCTTCAAAGCGGTCGTTCTAGTCGGAGGCCCACAAAAAGGTGAGGAGGCGACTGTCTGAACGGGCGGGCGCATGCGCACGCCCACTTCTTCCCAAAGAGACTACCCCTTCTGCATACAGAAACCATTCTGCTTGTCTTTGAGAATGATTCTCGCCGCCGGAGCCCTTCTCTCGCTTTATGCCTTCTTTCTGATGCTCCCAATCGTCATCATGGCGTACGTGGCTCAGCATCATCCCCTTCGTCTCTAAAACCCTATTCCCAGTCGTAGATGTCACCTATTCCAAGCTTTAGTCCTGATTTCCATTAGAAACTCTAGTAGCTCCTGTAAAATATTCCCACTAAACTATTCTTCTTCATCTCTTCCCCGTGAAATGTAAGTTTCCAACCTTGCAAAACATCACAGTTTGGGGACAGGTGTGCACTTTTCACACTGATACGGAGGGCAGGTTTCAGGGTCGTATGACCGGAAAAGGGCAAACGGGATCGAAATTTAGTCACCTTAGTGTTTGACCTGGGGATGTTAGGTTTTACGGCCTGACGTAGGATAGCGAATGGTCAAATTACTGTTTTCAGTGATTTTCTAGTTCAACTAATTGAAACAACTATACTGTTTTCCAGGCACCCGTTTCCGTCCGCTATCACTGCAACTGCCTAAACCACTGTTCCCAATTGCTGGCGTGCCTCTCATCGAGCATCATATCGACCAACTCTGTCAGGTATCATTCATTCGCGATTCCCTCTTCAATCGACCAGTTAACAGCTCTCCGGCCTATCGGAGATTCTTCTTCTCGGCTTCTTCCCCACGGACCTCTTCACTGAGTTCATCGATCGCTGCCAGAAGACCTACCGCGTCAGCATCAAATACCTTGAGGAACCCAATCCACTCGGTTCGTTTCTTTTTGAACCGGTTCCATTTTCTTGTCATTATTTCGAAGAACAAAACAAATGGGGTGGAACAAAAAAGACTGGTTTCTTCCATGAGGTTAACAGCGTTTTCAGTGTCATAGGCCAGGTACAACAGCATTTGAATAGACCTTTTCAAAAGGAAACTAGATTCAATAAAGTGGAGAAAGCGTGTGAAGACTATTCTTCTGCTGCAAACGTTGTAGCTAAAAACTTACAGTATTCAGAAGATCAAAGTTCCAACTTCTACATTCCAGGTACCGCTGGAGGTCTCGTCTCGTTCAAATCCAACATCCTTTCTGGAGATCCGGATGCTGTCTTCGTCATCAATGCCGATGTTTGCGGGGATCTTCCGATCGAAGACATGGCTGCAAAGCTCGAGACTGTTTCCGGATCCATGCTCATGCTCACCACAGAAGCCACCCGTCAGCAGTCGATCAACTTCGGATCGGTGAGTCATTACGACATCGAAAAGTAGAAATCAGCTCCGATGTCAGTGGTTCAGGTGGTGACGGATTCCGATGGAAAGGTTATCCACTACGTCGACAAACCGACGACGTTCGTATCTACCAACATCTCGTGTGGAGTGTATCTGATGAAGTCGGAAGTCATCCGCCAACTCGACCTCCCGCTGAACGGCGATGGAATCTGGCTTGAAACCGACGTTCTCCCGCAGATGGCTGGCATCGGAAAGCTCTACGCTCTTCACACAACTCGTTGGTGGAGTCAGACTAAAACTGCAGCGTAAGAACTTTTCTCATTCATTTTCATCAATCAGTTAATTCCAGTGCCGTTCTCTACGCCAACCGTCACTATCTCCGTCTCTACAAGAAAAGATATGCAGCGAGACTGTGCAGGAACGGAGCTCAGATTATCGGAGACGTCTTCATCGATCCAAGTGCAAAAGTTCATCCGACTTCCAAAATCGGACCGAACGTCAGCATCGGACCGAATGCAGTCATTGGCAAAGGAGTCAGAATCAAGGAATCCATCATTCTGCCAGAAGCTGTCATCGAGGAGAATGCATGCGTCCTCCAATCTGTCATCGGCTGGCGTTCTGTCGTCGGAATGTGGGCTCGAATTGAAGGAATTCCTCTTGAGCCGAATCCCAACTTGCCATTCGCCAAGGTGCGTGTTTCTCTAATCAACAAAACTCCCAACTGATATCTTCAGATGGACAACAAGCCTTTGTTCCTTCCGGACGGTCGTCTGACTCCTTCCCTGACGATCCTCGGATCCGACGTCTCGGTGGCACCTGAAACAATCATCCTGAACTGTGTCGTCCTGCCGTACAAGGAGCTCACTTGCAGCTACAAGAACCAAATCATCCTCTAACTCCATTTTATCCCTATTTATTTACCATCTGTGATATGTACTTTTCACCGGGGACGTGCCAATCCGACACCAAAAACTTGACAGTAGCTGACATTGTTGATTGTAATAATGATGACTCGTTTAATCAGTTTCCTTCCATTTTCTCGCCGCACCAACTCACTGGGACCCTTCTTTTCCACTTTCGTGTATCGTAATTAATTTATTTGCCTTCTATTGCTTTTCCACATCAAATTGTGATTGTATCCTTCTATTCGAATTCTGCAGTTGTACATTCTTCCATTCATAAACGCATTTCCGGGGAAGCTTCCTTCTGAAGTTCTTCACATCCACCCCGACACATCTGGTTGCCGTTACTCTCCGTCAGTGACCCGAAGCGAAGAGTGATCGGACAGATGAGCAGACGCAGACGCGTGGCTGCCCGCGCAATCTCCTCCCGCTTCTCCCTTTGTGCTCTTCTTTTGTCTCATTCTTCATTCGTCTTTCACAGTTACCAGACACTAGATTCTTAGCTCTCAAATGCCACAATCTGGTTTCAAAGCGAAACTTTTCGAAAATCAGAGCATGGAGAACCAAAAGTAGAACGTGTTGTAACGTGGCAGCTTCTGATCTAGTCTTACAGTTTCAAATATCAAGTCTTATTGGAAACTGCAGATTGATCAGAATTCAGTGTGAACGTCTGCTACAGTTCTTTCCAGAAGACGTGACTTCTGAGTGAAATATCACACTCAAGCTCATTGTTCCCTTTGACTTTCAGACTAGAGCTGTGGGCAACACTATTTGTCCGATCTGATCCATCGAAACAGTACCCTCGCAACCAATTCTCCCACTTTTCCATTCACTTCCAAAACCAAACTGACTCATTGCAACTGCGGCAAAAACTGCTCTAAACGCCCAAATCTGCCGGCAACCAGTCGTTTCTCTCGTCCTGTGTCAACTCTCTCTCTCTATGTTCCGTGTAATCGGCTAGTAACTGTTCCTCCAAACGGTCAACATTCACTTTGCTCTTCTCACAATTGACCTCCAGTTTTTCGATTGTAGTTTCTTGTGGCTTTTGCTCAGTTCTAAATTTGGAAGATTAGAACTGATCTGGATTCATATGTGGATCAGGGTTACGTGCAAAACTTCAGAAGTCCAAGTTGATCTACAACATCGCAACTCTTCTTTACTGTAACGATGTTTTCCTTCTTCCCCTTGCGTCCAAAAGATCAGAATCTCGGAACATCGGACCGCCACCTCGTACTTCCAATCGGCCACTCATTTTTCAAACGGCACGCGTCGTCGTCTTCAAATTCGAAACTTTCCTCTTTTCTTCGCGTGTGTGGCATGTCTTTTCGCAACAAACAACGCAATAAAATCGGTCTCCGCACACCTCGAATTTATGTGAATTCACATAATGCCAACGTCCTTCGTCCCCCTCTTCTAGCATCGTAGCTGAAGTGAGAGAGTACAGGAGGCAGAGAGACACCAGACACAGAAGTGTTCCGTTTGCTGTAATTAATTCGATTCGACTTTTTTGATTTGATTAGCGTTTTCACAACGTTCTTCCGATTTTCAAATATTTTTTGTGTCATTGAATTCAGTAAAAAGCCGGATTTCAACCGAATCTTCGCACCTAAAACACGAGATTCCGATTCGAGATAACGGGTCGGACGGGGGTGGCCTAAAAAGGCGAATTTGTTGTGACAAGTCATGGAAAAAAGAAGCGGCGAAACAATGGAAAGCCGTCTTCTCGGTCGAGTTGGTTAGCCACCAAAAGTTGTCAACTGACGCCATGTTGCACTTCTTCTTCACAATGGAATCTCTGGTCCTTCTGGAGTTTTGTCACGTCAAGGATTTCAGGTCTTTCTGAAGTTTATGAAGAACCGATTCTGAATCCAAAGACGTTTTAGAATATTGAATCTCCATCTTATTGTTCACTGAAGTTCTGAGAATCTAGAAGACCCATGTACAAAGAAGTAGATTATGGAGTCCAAGTGCTTCCCCACTCTTGTTTTTGTCTTCAGAACTCTTCGAATTCAACAGTATTTCCTCCATTTCCTCTATTTACCATGTGATACTCCGTGGTGTCGCATTTCAAGAAAGCCTGCCTTTTTCAGGCCTTCCCCCACGGTAGTGCCAACTTGTTGTATGTTTGTTTGCTCCCCCGTTCTCCGCTTCTCCCTCTCCGTCTCCACACGCTCCTCCACTCTCTTCGACTTCTCCTCGTGTCTGATTCTCTACAACTTTCTCTGGACCCTCTCCAATTCACACACTCTCTCGGTTTGCCCGCGTATTCAAATGTTGTTTGGGGTCGGCGCCCCTCACCCCGCGCGCCTTTTTTCTTCACTCATTTTTTGCCATGTCCTGTTTCTGTGTCTGCCACTGTTTCACAGTGTTGCGTGGAAAAAACGAAATGGAAAGTAGTCTCAACTTTCGATGAAACCCCTGAAAATTCCAAGTGAACAGGTGCCACGCAGGTGTCCAAATACCAACAGGAACATTGAAAAATGAGAGAAATGAAAAAAGGAAATGCCGCTAATTCCGCTGGCCAACTCCAATTCGTTTCCCTTTTCTTCCTTCTTCCAATTTCCTTTCAAAACGATTTGACCTAGTTAGGTTGCAATGAACACGACAAGTACAGTCCGAAGACGTGCCCGACTCCAGAATCCACTCTGACGAAAACATCTGAAAAGACGCTCAAACATCATAAAATGTCTCATTTCCGTATTTATTTGTTTTTGCTCCTCCTCTCCTTCTCCTTCTGCCACATTCCCCAACACTTTTCTCCCAATTACATCATTCTGCATTCTCTCTCTCTGTTCGCCCCATTTCCAATTGGTACTTACTAATTAAAAATGAATCATAATGGTTGACCCCGTCTCTTTCTCTTGTTGTTGCCTTCCCGCTTCATATGGGTCCGTGGCAACATTCTCTCTCCGTCTGCGTCTCCGAATCCCTCGTCTCGCGCACATCGTCCGCAACGAGCAATGAGAAGCTTTCCTCTGTTCTTTATGACTTTCGGAGACTATTTTTAGTCTGAAATTGGCATATCATGAAGAGCTGTGTTAGATTTTGAGCGAGAAAAAGTACTTGAAGCGTTTTAGCGCGCTCTAACGTACAATTGGTTTTACTTTTTTATATGCTAGTACGATAGAGCACGTTTTCCTCACCACTAACTTTCCAATACATCTCCGCATATCTCCTATTCCCCTAACTTTCCCTCCAACTGTTTTTTCTTGACATTTTCATTAAGAGTCTTGGGGAAAATGCTCCTGAGACGTTCCCTACTTCTGGAAAAATTGACAATAACATCAGAAACCTCTGAGACAACTTCTGTAAACGTGATTACTCTGAAGGCCTCAAAACTCACCACACTTCATTTGAAAACTTCTGACCCCCTTACCATCTCACTGACATTTCCCTTCTTATTTTCCCATTATTCCCTCCCCTTTTGCACAAAAAGTACAGTCGACACCTGCCATTTCCATGCCCTTTCCACCCGTTCACCACTCCTTTCTCTCTCTTTTTCATTCATTTTTTCTCCAACCCAACTACAGTATCCCTTCCAACATCTGGCACTCTCTCGCTCTCTCTGCTTCACTAATCAAAGCGTTTCATTTGCGTATTCCACTCCTCTACACCACCAGCACTGAATATTTCCTTCTAGGCTCCGTTTTCTCTGAAAATAGAAAGAGAATTCGTGTTGTTTTTGACTCGATCCGAACAACAACTTGCCGCCGGCATTCTCCAATTTTCGTGTTTTTAGAGGGATTTCCTCGGAACTTCTTCCACATGCGCTCTACTGAAATTCCTCAAATTTTCGATAGAGCGCACTTACCGTATCCCTTCACCCCTCCATTTATCATCGACCTCATCAATCGCACTTTCCCAACCTTTATCACCAATTCCCTCTCTCTTTTTCCCTTTTTTCGTCACGACCGCCCATCCGTCGTTCCGTCCCTGCAGCCGGTCAGTCTCTTATCACTCCTTATCAGTTATCTAAGAGAAAAAGATGCAAAAGTGACGAGTGTGTCTTGTTCGAGGTTACCAGATGTTCATCGCTTTCAAATCAGCTTAATCCGATTCTTGTCTCGAGGTCAACTTTTCAAATTCTGCGTGTTCCCGCGCGTTTCGCAATGTCACTCTGTGTTTCTCTCAACTTCCTCTCGAAGCTTTTCCGAATTGACACATTAGTCAGCACAGTTTCTCTGACCGATTCGTGCCATTCTCTCGTCCATTTGCATGGCGTCCGAGTGTCCAACTTCACAGGCGGCACCCCTTTACCGAACACTGGTGCCACGTAACCCCTCAAGGTTTTCTGTTTGTTCACCACTCTAAAAGGACGGAATGCCGCTTTTTGGGTAACGTCACTTTCGAAAAAAACGTCTGGCGTCGCAGCAGAAAAGTTGAATTCGAACTTTTCTGATAGCTGCACTGCCACATCATCAGATTCTGCAAAAACCTCTGAAGTCTCTCGCCTCGATTTCCTTCACAGTTCATCTTGTCCTGTCACCTCGAATCGTTTCAAAACTCTCGCTTCTTCTCTCTTTTTCTCGCCGCCCCGGGTCATTTTCACAGCATGTAGCCGTGTTGATATCGCAAGTCCTTCATCACTCTGATTACAAAAACCATTGTGTCAATGTTGATACAAGACATCTTTCTCTTTCGCTTCCTCTTTTTGCATTCAAAAATAGTGCCCAAATCAAATCTCTGTTGAATTACGACGCACCGTTATTCCGACACAAAAAGCCATAAAATCCGTGTGGCTGTCCCGTGTCGATGACAGTTTCAAATGAAGGAGAAGACGTTGAGAAGAACGAGAATTCGGAAGAAACCCAACTGAAGATTTATGCTTCTCGCAGATTCCCTCTAGAATTGCCATGCGTCAGCACACTGTGTTTTCATCTGTGTTCTGTTCTGAATTCATCTGTCAATCAGGCAGAGTGATTGAAACTATTTGGAACTTTCCTTCATTTTTTGAGATTTACAGAGCTTTCTGCATCCCTCGTTTTGGGAACTTGACCAAGTTCCATCCGTTTCAAAAAACTTCTCAAGCTCAACAAGAAAATTATACGTTGGGAAGTGTTCGTACTAACCAATTTTCGAATAGCCATAAATTTCCCGAAGCTAGTAGTTTTGTTTGAAAGGAAACCCGTTGGTCTTTTCGACATTCCTGCTAGACCATTTCAGCACATTCCAGCACATCCCAACATCTTCCCATTTCTCGAAACAATCTCTGAAATGTTCTGAATGTGTGTTATCACCTCCTCCTCCCCTTCCTCCGTTTCTCCGTCCACTCGCTGCTCCTCCTCCCCCTTTTTCTCCTTATCCCATTTGATAAATGTTGTTCGTTTCGCCCTCCCGATTGCCACTTCCCATCATTCTTTTCCCGCCTGATTCATGTCTCCAAAGTGCACTCGTTTTGCATCTCCCCACCTATTTTTCCCTGGTTTTCGCTCAATTACTCGCCCCCTGGCAGATGGCAACATTTCCTATCAGACACTCGGTCCGCTTATCACCGTTTCGCCCATTTCCCCAACTATTTTGGAGCATTTCTCTTTTCCGGAGCACACAAATGTACACACCTATTAGCGTCCGGTCGTTATCATTGTTTTAATTGCATTTTTCGGTCCGAAGCTGATCAATCGATGACTCGACAGGCCGAGGAAGCTTCCAGAAACAATAACCATGTCGAAATCTTATGGATTCGTGACTCACAAATCTGCGCCTTTTCTTCTTTTCTTTCTCAGATTCTCCTATCTCACCTCCCTGCCTTTCAGATCATTCTCTGAACAGTTTGCCACGTCTCTCCCGTTTCGTAACCGTTTCTGACATCTGTCCAGCTTACCATCTTCCCTCCCATAAGTCACTGTGTCAACTTGTTCCTCCTCCTCTTCCTGAACAACCACTCCCGTGTTCCTCTAGTTATCACTTATCAATTGAGCCTAATTGCAGGATTTATTACGAAACATCACTGCCAAGAATCTCTCCGGATCATCGCGACGAAACACCTTCGCGTCAAGGATCCGTGAGCAGAAGAAGAAAAAGAAGAAGAAACGAAAAGAACGAGTAGAAGAAAACAAGACGAAACAATGCCGCTTTTCGGACTCCGATTCACTCATTTTGGTGAGTCATTTCAAAGTTTTCCAAGATTCTTGACAGTTCTTGGTATCCCTGAATCCCCTCGAAACTCCTGGTTCTCCTGTTTTCTTCTTGAAACTTCCAACTTCTTAAACTTTTAATAGTCATTCTCTTCCTCAAAACCAGATGTTCTTGTTGCTCAATTCATCCATCAAATCTTTCGTTTCATTCCCAGATTCCCGTTCTGCAACCCTTTGTCACCCCCCGTAATTGCCAAAAATTATGAGTGAGGTCAACATAAGAAAAGGGGAAAATTGAGTAGAGTGATGAGTTAGGAAGAAGGAAAAAACATAGAGAAAGGTCGAACAAACATAAATAAGAGTGGACGCGACATTTGATGAGGAATTGGAGAGGAGTACTGTAGCTGGAAGAGCACAAGCTTGGAACACGTGGCATGATGAAGTGAACAGTTGAGTGAATCCTGGAACAAGCTAAAGCGTCGCATAGGCTATTTCGTATTTCCTCTCTTTCCCCGATATTCTTGAAACTTCAAAACAATGAGTTCCATCCAGGTCAAGGAGTGGAACATCTGCCAGTCCCCCTCTCTCTATTCCTCTCGTTCCATCACTCTTCCATGTTTCATTCTAATTTGCATAGCAGTGCCACACCTGATAACCGCCACCTTTCCCGCATAATCCCCTGCAATCAATCAAGCAACCCGTCGTTGCTTTTCATTTCCCTTTTCTCCCAATTTCAGGCTTTTCCAATCTTCGTTGTTTTCCCAATCAAGCAGCTCCCTCCAGCTTCTCCTTCATTCCTATTCCCTTCCAAAGACAGTTTCTGAAGTGTCCCAATCAGGAGTGTCCTTCCGATCCTTCCTCCGTGTATTATAATCTGTTCTGCCCTGCTTGGTTGTCCCCCGTTTCGCTCTCTGCGTCTCGCCCCTCGAATCGTCTCCAAATCGGCAACACCGAGAGACTCTTCGACTAGTTGCTGTGCGAGTGAGTGTGCTGTCCTCTCTCTTTCCCTCCTTCTCCTCCATTATTTATATTTGTTGCATTCTGTTTTGTGTTTGTGGGAGGTCTCTGGAACCACAACAGACACCCGCCCCAACCTATTCCTGAATCAAAACTCCCGCTGACCCACTGAATCATCCAAGCGGTCCCTGCTCGGACCACCTACAGTACCGAGCCATGTCGAGTTCTCCCCCGGCAAGACCGTGTTGCGTCTGCTTCAGATTCAGACCACGTAAGTCTTCTCCAACTTCTCTTTGCCACGTGGCTCCTGCCCAAATTCTGTCCAAATAATAGTTTCCCGCTGCAAAAAGACGGCTCACTTAGGCTTGGTCAATCAGTGACAATATTTGTATATTTGTATATCTATTTGCCAATAATAAACGCAGAACGGGCTCTTTTTATGCCCCCAAACCAGTGAGAGAACGGGCAGCAGAACCACTAGAAACTGTCAAGGACTCTGAGAACATCTGCGAACGGGCACGGGTACAGAAGCATTGATACGAATGTTTTTTGTTGCAGACGAGGACGAGAAAGCACAGAAGAACACATTCACCAGATGGATCAACTTTCATCTTGAAGAGGTATGCGAGTCGAAGCCGACACCTGACACCTTTCCGGTTTTCAGCACAGTTCGTCAGGACGCATTGAAGATTTGTTCGAGGACATCAGGGATGGAGTGCTGCTCTGCCATCTCATCGAAGTTCTCACAGGGGAAGCTCTCGTAAGTCGGTTCATTCGAAAACACCGTTTCCTGGCCCCCGCATAGTACTCATTTCTATTTGCTCTGCTATCATAAACACTGCAAAAAACCGTGTTGGATGATGATGCCGCCAGCGTCTCACCGCCGCGCATTTTATTGATAAAACGGCTTATCGACACGCAAAAACGCGGCTCGTTAACTCTTGCACTCGGTGAGTTGAGTTCCACGTGGCAACAAACTCGGAAATCCGAAATCCCATTAGGAAATGCGAAGTTTACGAGAGCTCGGCAAACACGAAACGGAGAGTATCAGTAGTTGTGGATGATTCTTTTGAGAAATACAATTAGTGACACGCCGCCATGTTTGTTTTGTATCGGATATGCGAGAGAGTGTGTGGATCCACGAGAAGCAGACATACAGTGCGCGGTCAGTCCCGACGATGATGAGGAGGGACACGGGTTATCGCGAGGGCTCATCTCATCTTGATTCCGGCCCTGGTACTGGTTACCAAGAGGAACTAGACACACGGCGAATATGCGGGAACTTCGGATGACTCAATTTGGTCAATCAAAGAACTTGATAGGTCAAGGCTCTTGAACTCGGGATAGGGGAAGTTCTTTATAGGTTCAAACATTGACCTGGAACCAACGGAGAAGCAACGGACAATCAAAATATGTTTCAGGCGGTGCACAAGGGTCGAGTCTCGAAACGAGTGCATCACATCGCCAACCTGACGACCGCGTTGACAGTGCTGCGTCGACGCGGACTCGAACTTATCAACAACAATGCGGCCGACATCGCCGACGGGAACCCGCGCATCGTGCTCGGCCTCGTTTGGCAGATCATTCTCCACTTCCAGGTGAGTATTTTCAAACGAAAGAGTGTGAAGATGAAAGGGTCGGACCGCCCGAGAGAGCTTTATCTGGCCCTAAAAGGCACAAATCACTCGGCGCCTCAAGGCCACTCTGACGATGATTTATTGGCCACCTCCTTTTTGTAATCGCTCCCTTTTTTGTCGCCCTCCGAAGGTGTACGTATGGGAAAAAGGAAGGAGAGAGAAACGAAAACTGTTATTTGAACGATCACACTTCTGCGCAAAAAAGAGAGAAGGGAAGGGTCATTTGTCATTTGTTATGGTGCCCAATGATACAGAACGAAAGATAGATTTGAAGCGGATATTGGAAGTGAAGGGTTGAAGGAATGGGGGACGGAAATAGATTGGGTTCCAAAAGAACTGGGGAAAATGCACTGAAACATGCTTTTTTCAGATCGAAACCAACATGATCTTGCTCCGTGAATGGGGATGGGCGGCCACGATGACCGAGGAAGCTGCGTCGACATCTCAGCCAGAAGTCGTCGTGACGTCTCCATCGCCAACGCCATCCAAGAAAAGTCAATCGAAAGCTTCGTCGCTGTCCGGCAGCAAGACGTCGATCGCCTCCGGGGAAAAGGTGCCGTCGTCGCCGCTGAGACAGCGAATCGCTTCGTTCCTGACGCCCACGAAGAAGGCGCCGAAGCTGACTACTCATCCAGTGAAGCAGTCCGTCGAACAGGTGTTCCTCAGATGGATCAACGCAGAGATCGGGGATCTTGTCGGCGGACGTCGTGTCGAGAACATGGACAAGCAGTGGAGGGACGGAGTGCTCTTCTGTGCTCTGGTCTCTCGCTGGCGCCCGGATGTGATCAGCATGCGTGAAGTAACCAACGCCAATCCGAGAGACAACCTCGAGTTGGCCTTCAACTTGGCTCACCAGCATCTCGGAGTCCGACGTCTGCTCGCTGTCGAAGACATGATGATCGAGAAACCAGACAAGCGGTCCGTTATCACTTATGTCTCGCAGTTTGTGAGAATGTTCGGAGAACGCTCGCCGATGCAAGGAAGAGAACAACACGAATCGTTCCTGGCGTGGCTCGAGGCGACCTACTTGCTCTGCACCAGACACGATCTCAACTCTCAGGAAGTTGCTCGCATCCGTCGCGAATTCATCGAGAACCGTCCTCTCTTCAACACCATCATTGTTACCAAGGTGAACTACGATGTTGAAGAACTGGTGGAGATCGAGAAGAAGTGGGATGTCATCCGTGAGACCCTCGAGAAGTACGCCCGTCGGACTGAACGAGAACTTCCGGAGCCTTTCGCTTCGATCGCCACGTGGATCGCAGGAGCAGAACACATTCTGTCAAGACCACTTGACCTGGATCCAAGTGACGCGAAGAAGACGGTGGCGATGCTGAAGAAGCTGATAGAGGAGCAACAGAAGTATCTGGAAGATCTGCCCTCCAGGACGGCTAATTTCGAAGAAGCTGTCAGGACTGGCGGACTTGGAGGACGTCCCGTGGCTCCTGAATTCAGTGAGCCACTCAGGGCGAGATTTGCACAAATCGAAGAGGAGAGTGAACCGCGCATTTCCACGTTGCGCATTTTACTGACCCACTATATTCTCCTGCAATATCTGCAACACATTGATGAGAAAATCATTCTTTGGAGGTGAGACTTTTGGAGATCAGGCCGTTACAGTATCTAAATGTTTTCAGAACGGCGGACAGTGTGACTTTGCTCCTGCGCTGGATAAAGGAATACACACAGTTGAACGCCGAGAACCCGCAAGCCAAATGTGCTGGCTACATCAACAAACTCAGTCTGGCCATGACCAACGATCACAGTGAGCTTTCTGAAAACTTGTAAAAGTTACAATTCATTTCGTTTCCAGGCAGCAAATTAGACAAAGAAGCGATTCTGAAAACGTCGAACGAGAAAACAGCCGAGACACTGAAGAGATTCGAGACGTTGTGGATCGAGCTGAAACTTTTGAAAGTCGAATGGGTCGAATGGGAGACACACGTCAGCCAGTTGGAGGAGATCGTCGAGGAGCGGCGCAGAAACGGAATTGCGCCCACTCCAGAAGACGAACAAGCACTGGCTGTTATCACTTCCGGAGCCGATCAGTTGGCTCCGAAGCTTGGAGCATCCGCACGTCTGTCGAATAATCAACGACTTGATGTGCTTATTCATTCTTTTAAGAAGTTAACCAAGGTATTCATGAAGTTTCAAATACAAAACGAATTCAGTTTCTTTTGCAGACAACAATAAAAATCGGTGGTCGTCTTGTCGTCGAACTGGAACCTTCCACTTCAGAACAAGCATCAAAGATCTCATACAGCTGGCAGGCATCTGATGAACTGTTGAAGGTCGAGATGCAGCTCAGAGACCGTATCCAGCGGGAAGCTGAGCCTTCGGAGCTGGGACCTCTCGAGTTCCGTGTCGAGGCGTTCCGTGGAATCAGGGACAAGCTCGTCGAGCTGGAGCGGCTCCATGAACTCTACGACAAGCATTCCCGCGAGCAGGTGAGACTCATTGTTTTCCGGGTGCTGCAGGGGGAACGTGATTTCGATCCGCTCTGCTTCTCGATCCTCTCTTGCGTCGTTCTCGGTTCAGAGGTCGTTTTGCGACACGACACGTAAACAACTGTTTTATGGGTTTTTTGTGGCGAAAAACTGACGCAAAGTAGAGAAAAGCGAAGAGAAAAAAGAGGAAAAGGTAAGAAAAAATAGAAAGAGAGGGTGACAGAAAACGGCTGGAAGCAAGAGAGAAGTGTGTTGCGGGCCGCGGCCGACTAAGGTCAGAAGTGGATGAAATCGTTACCTGATTCGATGTGACACATTCTTATGCGCTCAAGAGGAACGAGTTTCAGGCCAGATTGGCACGAGAACTGCTTGATTCTTGAACACTTGCGAGAAAAGTTTTGATAAGACACATATGACTTACTGATACCTGGGGCTACTGTAGATCTGAGTATCACATCAGATTTGAATCGTGATACAATTGAAAGTCCCCAGCGCATTTAGGATGATCAAGTTGATAAGCCCCAAAAATAAATCACTTCAAAAGTACGGTCCCCCATCTGACCTAATCTCTTTTTTTTGTTCAAATTCCTATCCGTTATCACTTATCAACAGCTATCAGACCATCAATCCATCGTCCATGTCACCCCTCTCCGATTTCGGTCCGAATGATGAATAGGCGTCCGTTTTTGTATCGTTATCAACCTGGAGAGACCGCCTGTTTATGTACAAACACACACAAATTCGCAGCCAGTTGCGTGTTTATCAAAACTGTTTGCATTTCAACACCATCAAGGCCGAATCTCGAAAGCGAGATGTGCGCGTAATTGCCCTGTGTCGATGCCGCCGCCGAGGCTGCTGTCGCTGCTTCTTTCTCCGTTTTCTGCAGTGTAACCCCCACCGGCGAAATCGGACACCGCCAATGATTAGTGAACTTTTTCGCGCCGCGATTTCAAAAATGCTGCTGCAGTGCGAATTTGAAAAAGAACGAGATGCGGCGGGAAGCATATACATCAAAGTTGACGAAATGAACACGCGGCCAGTTGGCAGACACCTGACGCACTGAGCAAGGGAAAGCTCCCGGGGAGCAAAAGCATGTATCATTGGAGGAGAAGTGTACACGGCGGGTGACAGGATGATGAAATGCATGTTTCAGGTGGACACTGCCGATCGAAACATGATCCGACGTGATATGGGCACGATTATCTACGGGCTTCAGACTGGACAATACTCCAATTTTGTCGATCTCTCTCAATACGCGTTCGTGTATGACGAGTACAATCAGGTGAGGGAGAACATCCGGCTACTGTACTTGTTGCCAAGGTCACGGAGAAAAGAGAATCATTGGAAATATTTGAACAGACGGGAATACTGTAATTTCAGATACCGGTGACGCTGACTGAAAACGTGTTGAGTGAAGACTACGTGCGGGAGATAATCACCCGCAAGACAAAAATCCTTGCTCGCCGTGAGCACAACGAAGACGAGATCCGCGAGTCGATGCGTGATATGGAAGAGTGCGACCGTATCATCGAGGGCTGGCAGAGCCGAGAACTCGAAGAGCTCCGTGCCACATGGAACGTGAAGCTTTCTGAATTCGAGTCGTGGCACGAGATGATGCGTCAAGTTGACGTTCTCTCGCAGACGATTCAAACTCGTCTGGATGTCACTGTCATTCAGACGATTTGGATTCTGAAGGAACGTTCATATGAGATCAAGCACAGTGAACTTGGAGGAACCCTGCGTGAAGCCCTGGAACAACTGGCGACGACCAGCGAGACATCGGTCCACCGACACCTGCAGAACCTGGAACTCAGCAACGAACAAGACTGTCCGGATGCCATCGAGTTCCTCGAAGTGAGTCTTTTTCCGCTCATTACACTCCTCTTATCTTATCCGTCCCTCTCGTCCGCTCCTTCCCCCTGCGTTTCTCGAACTTCCCGTGCTTTCGGGGCATCTCTCGACCGCCCGTGTGGGTTGTCGCCCGTCCTCCTCCTTCCCGTCGGGGGCAGCCTCCTGCCGTCGATTCACTCTCTCCCGCTTCGTTTTGTGTTGCATGTATCTTTCTCCAAAAAGTGCGAACTTTTTTTCGGACGCGAACAGAGTCAACAGTCGCGAAACCAATAGGGTGGCAATTCGGTTTCTCTTCCCTATTTATTTATTATTTTGTGTCGCAAGACACTGCCTGCTTCTGAACCATATGTCCTCTGAATCTTTGCGCCTCTGATCAAAGTTCATCGCGATCTCGAGTTGTTTGTTGTTTTCCAGTCCAATCCTCTTCCTCTTTCTCCTCTTTATTACTCTTTCAACTTTTCGAATTACCTTCAAAGAATGCAGTCCCATCGACACGTAAATGACCTGGAATTTTAAAATTGGCAAGTCGCCGCTAATCTGATCTCGCTTGTTGGTTTCCTCTCTTGCCAAAATTTGTAGTCGTTGTTCGATCGATTCGCGCAAAATTCCACTCATTTTCAAATTAGCCACCGACGATAACCCCGTGACTCAATTACTGTAGGCGTTCCCACTGATTGGGGTGGTTTAGAGACTGATTAGTTCTAGATGCCATCGGCTACTGTAGTCCTGAACACCTTGTTGTCCGTTCGGTCGCATTCATCTTCTCCTCCCACAAGATGCCCTTCTCTCAGATTGTTGATCGTTTCGTTCAATTAGCCTCACCCACTTTTGAAAACTTCTCGTCAGTTCGGTCACTTGTCCTTCTCTTCCCTCCTCGTTTTTTGTCCTGCCGTCCGTCTTATCACAATCTTCAATTTGTCCTCCCCTCCTCGGAAATTCTGTTTGTTAATGCCCGTGTTCTGCACCTCCTCCTCCTCATTCCCAACCATTTTGATTCAGTACATTCTACGCTGCTCACTCAATTGTGCACACCCGCACGTACTGATATTGCAACACACTTCCAATCATCTTCCTCTCTTTCCCTCCCTTCTCTCTTCGTTTCGAGGCACCAAAAGGTGAAAAGAATCGGTCCTTTTGTGTGAGACGTGTGCGTGTATCCGATGCATATTCATAAAAACTCGGAAAACCGATCGATCGGAAAGGGTCCGTCGCCCGGTCGCCAAACCATTCCTCTCCTGTTTGCTCATCAATTCCTCGCTCAACTCTTCTGCCAGAAACACAAAAAAGATGTCAAATCAAACACAGAAGCTTTCCGCCTTTTCGCCTCCTCCCGTGTCCTTCCCTCTTCCGCTTCCTTCCCGCCAATAACCAATAACCATCATCCACCACTTCCATCAAAATAACCCAGTTCACCCCGTTCCCCAACCCTCATCCGCCTTGTTTTCAGGAGGTTGGCCGCGAGTCGGTCTCTACACTATCAGCGGCAGTTGACGACCGATACAGCTACACGCTTCACGTGCTCCGAACCAAGATGGAGCTGTT
Organism: Caenorhabditis becei; assembly: GCA_900536315.3. Classification (NCBI taxonomy): domain Eukaryota; kingdom Metazoa; phylum Nematoda; class Chromadorea; order Rhabditida; family Rhabditidae; genus Caenorhabditis; species Caenorhabditis becei. The sequence goes on from LR539298.1 coordinate 838,955, forward strand.
CCGACGGCTGCAAAACTTTTGCGACGCCGTCAAATTCCTGCGATCGCAAAACACTAAATGGAACGCGATCAAGATTTCGCAGGTGAGCATCATTGAGCACTGACGGTGTTTGCCGCCCGGATTACTGTAGGTTGCAAGACACAAATTAGAAAAAAAGAAGGAATCAGGCGGGGGAACTGATACTGTAGCTCTGATGGTTCGCCACAAGTTCCGAGGGATTTCGAAACATTCTGTAACCGGAAACCGCTCCCCCAGACACCCCCGCGCTTCCTTTGCAAAAAGATCTGCAGATCAATCCATCGCAGACTCGGGAAAACCTTGAAGCATTTCAAAACTTTCTTATTTTTTCTGATTTTAAAATTCCTGAGCGATGATTGTGTTGACACAATATCTCAAGAGCCACATCCTGATTTTGTGCAACAATTGGCTCAAGACACAGAGGGAAAAGTATTGGGGGAAGACACGTGATCTTGAACCAATGTTCGACAGGGTAACCCCCGCTGTTATCTGCCTCTCTCTCTCCTCTTTCACATTTGTTTGCCTCGGCGCCTTGTTTCAAATCGCCAAAAAAGGCAACAAATTACACGGAAGAAGGACACACACGACACAGAAAAAGGAGATAAAACGGCGCTGGTTAACGACACAATTCAAATAGTTGTAACCCTCGTGGTGCCAAGAGGAGTTGGAATTGATAGTGTGCCTGAAATGTTCACCAGGGGGAGCAGGTGCCATAATTCAAAATCGTAATTGACAAGCGTCAATCAATGGTTGCCCTTGAAACACTTGCAAACAACGAGTAGTTAGTCATCTTTCCCGTCTCAAGTCGACCGAAATAACATGTGTCTTTTGCGGCCTGTCGCTCTCGCAACCAATTGATCATCGTCACTTGTCCTTATCGCGCTTATCATATTTCAAAGGGCATGCGAACACGAGAAAACAGAACAAAAAGCAAAACAAACACGAGATCAGCAACCTTGTTTCAGATTGATCAAGTACAGTCTGAGATCGACACCCTGATTGTGCGTCTCGACGAGGAATGGACTCAAGATGCAAATCAGTTGCGCGCCGAGCTTGCCAGCATTCACGGAAGTTTCTTCCAATTGGAATTTGATCGATTGAATGAAAAGTAGGGACTTGTTTCGAGGAACGAAGTTCAGTGTTTTTGACGTTCAGATTGAATATGCTGATTCATGAGAAAGACAAGCTTCGGGAACTGATGATCCACCGACGCAACTACCTGACTGCCGCCAACGAACTGATCACCGACTCGACTACTGATATTTCGCAACGTGCCACCTCTAGCGACCATCCTGAAGACATGCTTCGTGCTGTAAGTGCTACAGTAATCCGATCCGTTCCGCAAGTTGTCTTTCAGACCGACGAAGTCACAAAAGCCCTCGAAATCAAAGGAGAAGAGCTGCGAAGACTCGGCGAGTTTGCCGAAATGAATATTACCGACCTCGTCGTCGTGGCCCTGATCCTTTCCTTCAGACGCCGACAACTCGGAAGCGTGAGTCTCTCCCGATCGTTTCCCATATCGAACTTTCCGTTTCAGGACGGAGAACCCGACGTGGAAGAGTTGAGACGTACCCTCCGCGAGATCATCGCCAGGCCGATTCTGGAGCCGCGTGATGTTTCTCCGGATGCAATTCTAGCCGACATCCTCCGCATGAAGGACGAAAAGAAGCGCGACGAGAAGACGATTGACGAGATTCAGGCGGCGACGCTGACCGACGAACAACGTGCCAGCTTCGCGCCGCTGATCGAAGACTTCCGTCGACGTGCCGACAGACACCGCATCGTATTCGAACGTCTCGTGTTGATCTACCTCGACTGGCTGAGTCGTGAATTCGACGAACTGGAAGAGGAGATCGGAATGACGATCCAGACGAGCCGTGGCGACGATCTGCGTCGAATGAACTCGACAGAATGGAACCAATGGAAAACTGATTTGATCGAGATTGAACGTCAGGTGGGGCCCGAAACGAAGAAGGCACTCAGTGCCGAACTAGCCGACCTGCACAGAAAGCAGGATTCAATGGAAGCCCGCATCAATAAGTACCTGACCCACTCGGCCAAGATCAACGCCAAGTTGTCGCAATTCGAGAAATGGCTCAAAGCAATCGAAGAAGACATTGAGCAGACGGAACGAAGATTCGAAGAGCCCGAACGGTCTCATCGATTCGGTTCGCTGCTCGATGTGGCCCTGGCCAAACAACGGCTCGTTGCCAAACTCGAACGTCTGAATGTGGCGAACAAAGAGGAAGTGCTGCGCCTCTGCGATCGCTACCAAACCATCATGCAAAAGCTGACACCGTTCCAATCTGCCGTCGGCCTGCCATTGCACGTCTCTACCAACCTGGACCGCAACGGACCATTCCAATCTCAGGTGAACTCTATCTCCAAACAACTTGTCATTGCCTACTCTTTTCAGATTTCGGTGTCGTCAATCGCCTCATCTGAGTTGGAGCGACCAGAATCTGTTATGTCACTGACGTCGTCCATTGGAGTCATCCCTGCCGACGTCGCTGAACTGTCACCATTTGAAGCCAAGATCAACAAACTGCTTCAGAAGATCCACATCATCCAAGATTCGTATCTCAAGGGTCCAAAGCCCATTGATGCGGTCAGAGATGACGTCAAGAAACTCGAGAAATACCGTAGTCGTGGTGCTGAACTTCTCCAGCAACTCTCAGTTAGCCAGATTAAAGATGCTGAGAAGGAAGGCCTCAAGCATCGATTCGTTCTGATGCTCAACAACTACGACGATTTTCTCTCCGCACTCAGAAACGAGATCCGCGACGAGGAAGACCTCACTGCCAAGAACCAGGAGATCCTCGCCGAGCTCTCGGCTGCTGAGCAGACTCTCCAGAACTCTCCACTTGAAGACCTCGACATTTCCGCCGAGCTTGATCGTCTTCAGATGCAACTCGACCTTGTCAAAGTAATGTGCAACAAGCCACGAAAGTACGTCGAGTGCGAACTCATCGACAGCAGTCGTGAAGGCTCGCCGCAGGAGAAGCGAAGGAGAAAGAAGAAGGTGCTGGTCATGGTGTCCAACACCATCACCACCATCATCCACGTTGTGGAAGAACGTCTTGAAGCCCTCGACGCTCCACAACACCTAGCCGTCCAACAGAAGTTGATCACCGTTAAGGAGAACCTTCGCGAATTGGACACCGCCACCGTTACACCGCACCCTGCTGCCATTCTGTCTCCAGTCGGAACTCAGAACCGAAATGATCTGGACGAGGTGAAACGACTGGCTGCTGAAATCGAACGGGTCATTGACACGGCGTCGTCAATGTACGAAGATGCGCCGACGGATCAGGACACTTTGAAGTCAGCCATCAACCTGCTTGCCGACCAGAAAGTTCCTCTGAACCACTTGTACGATGTTCTGGAAGGAATTCCGGAAGAGAACGAACAGGAGAAGATCGAAGCAGTCGACGTTGTCAGCTCTGTTGGAGAGAAACTCAACAACGTGAAAGCTGCTGTCGAAGACTCGTACGATGAGATTGTGGCTCCGGTGGAAGAACATCCTCAGGAGGAACAACCACTCCAGAAGGTTGAAGAAGTTCAGAACGCTCCGGAACCAAGCAATTGGGACACCGATGAGTTCAACAGACCAGCCCCAGTCCTTTCTGACGAGAAGATTGAGCTGAAGACCGACCCGAGTGCCATCGACAAGTTTGAGATTCGGACGGATGTCGATCCAACACCGAAGATCGCCGAGCTGTTCGGACAACTTCAGACTGCCGTGGAACAGGCGAACACTCTGGCCTGTGAAGGAACCGACGACGTGGATGCTCTGCAGACAGCCAGTGAAAAACTGAGCAAGCAGGACCGAACAATGAAGAAGATCCACGCGATCCTCGACTCGATCAACGATCCGCAGAAGCCAGAGATCATTGAAGCGTTGGATGGCATCAGAACCCAACTGGACAATGCTCGCGACAACATCAACAAGCAAATCGACGAACTCAACTACAACCAAACACCTGTTGTGGCTCCGAAGGTAAGCATACTCGACTTGAGATAGTTTTAACAAGTGCATATTCCAGAAGTCAACAAAAACTCCTTTGGATGAGGTCAAAGATGCCATTCGGCACTCGTCGAATGCCATTTCCGACAATCTGTGTAACAACGAAAAGCTGTTGGATGCCAGAAAAACTCTGGCGAACGTGCGACCACAAGTTGAAGCCGTTCAAGCAGATGTCTGGAGCAACCCAGCTGCATTCGACACAGTTCAGCCGGTTCTCGAACAGTACGCCATGATTGTTGAACAGGTTGACAAGAAGCTTGCTAAGGAGGTGAGGAAAACTTCAAAGTCATGTTTCAAAATAATAATTATCTTTTTCAGATTGATATTCCAACTAACGATCCGTCTCGCCAAGACCTTGTTCAGCAGCTTCAGGACGTCATTGCTGAATGTGAAGAAGTCACTGAAGGCTGTGATGACGTTGACAAGCTGGAAGAGTCGAAGTCGAAGCTCGAAAGCGCCAGACCTATTCTCGACCAGATCGGAGCCAACGCAGAGAAGCTGACCAAAGAACAGTCTCCAGATGCACCAGATGCAGTTGATGCTCTCGCAAACGTCAACCAACAGTTCGATGCTGTCATTATGTCAATCGAAGACAGAATCGATGAGGTAATCATTCAATTTCATATAAAACAAAATAACTTTCTACTTTTCAGCTCAAGAACCCAGAACCAGAAGCTCCAGAAGACTCCACTTCTGAGCAACTGCTCTCGGAACTCAGTGTCATCTCGGATCTCCCAGCAATCACAATCGATCTGGCCATGCTCGACGCTCTCGAACAAGGATTGAGCAGTCTGCCACCTCAGAAGGCTGATGAAATCCGCGAGAAGATCCATGAACTCCGCCAAAAGAAGGATGCTGCTGACCAAGCCGAGCAAATCTTGGCTGACCTCAACGCGTTCTCCGAACTGCCAGCTATAACAATTGACATGGATCTGTTGAAAACTGTTGAAGATGGACTGGAGGCGTTGCCAGAGGATCAGAGAGAACCGATTCGTCATCAGATCGCTGAGCTTCGCAAGAAGAAGGAAGACGCTGATCAGGCCACAGTCATTCTGCAAGAACTGAACGTCATTTCTGACATGCCATCGTCGACGATTGACCTGGACATGTTGACAGCAATCGAGGATGGTCTGAACACTCTTCCTGCCGAGGAAGCTGAGAGAATCCAGACGGAGATCGACCGATTGCGCCAGAAGAAGCAAGACGCAGACAAAATCGAGGAGGCGAACAAGACGCTCGACAGAATTGAAGCGCTGAACAAACAGGAAATCAACGCCCACGAGTTGGATTTGGTGGAACTCAGCTTAGAAAACCTTCCAACCGAAGAGGCGGAGCCGCTTCGCAAGAAGATTGAAGACCTGAAAACCGCCAAATCCAAGGCTGATCATGTCGTCACTTACATGGCTGAACTGAAGGAACTCGAGGAGAAACCAATCGATACAGTCGGAGAGGAACTCCTCGAGACGATCAAAGATCAGATTTCTGATATTCCACCCGAGTACAGACAATCGGCCATTGAGACTTTGGAGAAGCTGAAGAAGGCCAAGGAAGAACAGAAGAAACTGTCTGGAGTCTACGACGATCTCGAGAAGATTGCCAAGCTCCCTGCAAAGGAGTACGACAACAAGCTGCTGGCAACAATCGATGAGAAGCTGAAGGCTCTTCCGAAGGCAAACGCTGATCCAAGCCACGAGAAGGTGGAGGACATCAAGATCACGAAAGCGGACATCGTCGCTGAAATCGCAACTCTTGACAAACTCCCTGCAAAGGATATTGATGAGAACTTGCTGACCACCATCGAAGAGAAACTTCCAACAATTCCGAGCGATTCGTCTGATCAGCTGCAAGTTGCCATCAGCAAGCTGAGAGAGAAGAAGCGGACGAATGCAGATGAAGGAAACAAGATTCTGAACGAGCTTGTCGAAATTGAGAAGCTTCCAGTCGATTCGCTCGACGAAGGCGTTCTGAAGGTTCTCGAAGACGGCATTGATCAATTTCCAACTGATATTGCTCAGAAGATCAAGAGCAAAGTTGACGATCTCCGCCACAAGAGCGAACAGTACGCTGAAGAAAAACAGAAGGCTGAAGACATCATTCAGCAACTGGAGAAGCTGGCTGAAGAACCTCCACTCAATCTGACTCAAGACAAGTTGGCACCTTTCCTGAAGAACATCGACACTATTCCTGCTTGCTTCGTTGATAAGATCAGAAACAAGATCTCAGAAATCGAGTCCGCTCACAAAGAAGCTGTTCAAGACGAGAAGGAAGAGATGAAAGAAAAACTCACGGCTAGATCTCGTGAATTGGAGAAAACGCCAGTTGAGAAACTCTCTCCAGCTGATCTTGAATCCTTTGCTGCTGACATCAACGAGGGACTCTCGCGTGAGGAAGCCGAACCACTGTTGGCCAAGATTCAAGAACTTCGAGATGCGAAGAA